>VYZM01002840.1:124812-171926 GCA_013398915.1 Dromas ardeola
CCCCAGGACCGCCCCCGACGGGAGGGAACGGCTTTGAGTCTTCCGCCTCAATATTTAATCACAGTGGGAGTTGAGTGGTGGGGGGGGAGAGCTCACAAATCACGACAGACATTTTTGCTCCCACTTCGTGGGGTTGTGGCCGTGTGACAACTGTTAACAACTTCCTGCTTGTGTAAATTATATCAGACACTGCTTTGCAAAGGTTGCTGTAATGACTTTTTAACAAGAATTTATCCAGGAACCATGACACAGAGCGTAAGTAATTGCAATCATACGGTATCTGTGTCATTGATGGTTTCTGCTATTTTGTAGTAACTACTATAATACCGTGTATAATTGGAAAGAAATAGAGTATTTTTCTGCTTTGTTAAGAATAAGAATTGATGCTGAAATAGGGAATAGTCCCTAAAATCCCGCTGTGTATTCATGTAAATCTCTGTAGTATGAAATATAATCTTTCCTATCTCATACCATCTAAACTAATGTTGCACCCAGGGAACTGCTATCAATTGTCTCTGAGTTAATTTTTTGGCTATTGATCGGTATAAAAATCTACCATGTAAATCACTCATTGTGTTGGATTTGTAAGAGAAGCAGGACTGACTCTGGACACAAGTGTGTCTTGTGTTATTAGTGTATGACTTCTTATTCTTGAAAGACTCAAATTAGATTTAAAAAGAAGGATAATTCCACACTCTTATAAGTCTCCTTTATCAGTATTTGAGAATTAGGAATGTTCAGGCAAGGAAAAGAGTAATTTACCTCTCTTTTGTGGGTCTAGCTTTCCAAATGAATTACACTCATGCTATTGCTTCTGGGAACATCTGCATTTAAATCAATCACAATACAGTAATGCCATCTGCCAATAGTACACCTTCTCCTTTTCCAGGGAAAGTATGTCTGGTGTGTGTCAGTAAAAGGAGGTCACTGAAAAAAAATGAGGCAGCAATGAAAGCAACGTCACTTAACCTAGAATAACTGAATATTGCTAAACTAGATATGAGTCAGACCAATCCCTCTCATCCAAAGAAACCAGTAGGTTGAACACTGCTTCTGAGCTGTGTCTAAGGTTTTTTTTATCTATCTAGAGCTTTTATGGGTGAATTTATTTTTAAGGAAAGGTTAGCAGGTGAACTGACTCCCAAATAACAGACTGTACCTCTTGCAAAACCTTACTGTAGAAATGAGTAATAAATACCTGTTTTGTTTTTTTTTTTTTTTTTTCCCAGGCTTTCAGGGTTACGTTTATACCTACAGAGTGTCCAAGACAGAAACTGGGTCCTGGAGTGCCGAGGTGTGTATTTCTCCTTTCTCTTCTGAAAATTTCCACATCCTGTTTGATGTTTGTATTGATTTAATGAAATATATTCAAATTATTCATGTTTCTGCATAGTCTGATTTTCATCGAAGGTAATCGATCTTGAGTGCGCCCATCACTAAGATGTCTTGGTGCCACTTCTGACAATCTTGAACTCATAAATTAATTCCCTGTTACATTTCAGCTGTTGCATAATGCAATAGTGCATTATTTTGCATCATTTTATGAGGCAAAAAACCTGTGTTTTCATAATTTGACAAGCACAATCAGTTCCCTTCTATCCCACATACCATTAATGCCAGAATATTTAAGAAAATTATTTTCAATCTATCTACAGTGTTTTAAAGTTAATTTATCTCCAGATTAATTAATCATTAGTGCAAAACCTGTATAGGGTAGCCAAAACTTGATACAAAATTTATTTTCGCCCATCTGATAGGAAGCTGGTAATTCAAGTGTAGAGTGACACCATTCGCAACACAGACAACTATTTGGGTTGGTGGAATTGGAATACTAACCTGTGTTTCTTTTATGAAGGGCTTGTTCTTTGGATGTACTCTGTGTATTAATTTATAATTAGCTTTCTGTTTGCACGTTAATGAACATTGATTACAAACATTAAATAATTCCTAGACAGGCATAATTCCTTGGCCATTATTATAATAGAAGTGGTTGCAGTGCTCTGGAAGACAAGACTGATTCCTGGGGTTACTCAGGAGCAGATCGTGGAGTAAATGTGACTCACATTACTGCAGAGTAAATATTTACTGATGTCACCGTTGGGAATGGTACCCGGGTAGAATTTGCTCATTCGTTCCTGTAAGGCATCAGGAGCACCCTGTAGATTTGCGCTGCCCAAGCAGAAGGGGTTTCGGGACAGGGTGGGGGTGGTAGTGTACCAGGACGAGCACTGGTGTCTCAGGAAGGATGTCAGCTGTGGTGGGTTGGCCTCCGCTGGGCACCAGGTGCCCACCAAAGCCACTCTATCACTCCCCTCTTCAGCTGGACAGGGGGAGAAAATATAATGAGAGGCCCATGGGTTGAGATAAGGGCAGGGAGGGATCATTCGCCAATTACCCTCACAGGAAAAACAGACTCGACTTGGGCAAAATTAATTTAATTTCTTGCCCATTAGAAGTCAGAGTAGAGTAATGAGAAATAGAAACAAATCTTGAAACTCCTTCTCTCCACCCCTCCTTTTTTCCTGGGCTCAACTTCACTCCCAATTCTCTACCCCCTCCCGCTGAGCAGTGCAGGGGGACGGGGAATGGGGGCTGTGGTCAGTTCATCACACGTTGTCTCTGCCGCTCCTTCCTGCTCAGGGGGAGGACTCCTCACACTTCCTCTGCTCCAGCGTGAGTCCCTCAACGGGAGACCGTTCTCCACAAACTTTTCCAACGTGAGTCCTTCCTATGGGCTGCAGTTCTTCACTAACTGCTCCAGCGTGGGTCCCTTCCATGGAGTGCAGTCCTTCAGGAACCGACTGCTCCAGCGTGGGCTTCTCACAGGGTCACAGCCTCCTTCGGGCATCCCCCTTCTCTGGTGTGGGGTCCTCCATGGGCTGCAGGTGGATATCTGCTCTGGCACCTGGTGCACCTCCTCCCCCTCCTTCTTCATGACCTTGGTGTCTGCAGAGTTGTTGCTTTCGCATATTCTCACCCCTCTCTCCATCTGCAATTCTGCAGTTGGGTGGGTTTTTTTTTTTCCCCCTTCCTACTTAACTATGTTATCCCAGAGGCACTTACCACTGTTGCCGATGGGCTCAGCTTTGGCCAGCAGTGGGTCCGTCTTGGAGCCACCTGGCATTGGCAGTGTTGGACATGGGGGAAGCTTCTGGCAGCTTCTCACAGAAGCCACCCCTGCAGCCTCCCAGCTACCAAAACCTTGCCATGCAAACTCAATAGACTGGGACCCCTGGGGACCTCCACCTGCGGAGGATAATTCCCTGAGTGAGGCTGCAGCCTCCTTTGGCCTCAGGTAACATCGGTGTCTGCAGGGAGGTTTTTCTGGTGTTATATAGGCCTGCTGCAACTCCTCCCCCATCACCTCCACTGGCTTCTGGCATATGGGTCTTGGGCTTTCCCTTGCTGTATTTTAGGCAAAACCTTATAATTTCACAGTGTAGGTGTCCTGTGGACCCAGGACTCTCAATACATCCTCTGCAGGGAAAGGCGCTAGCTAAATATCCATGATATCAATCTTTCCTTTAAGCAAACAGAAACCTTAAAGTAAATGTCGCTAAGACCATGCTGGCCTCAGCTGTTGGAAACAGCAGCCTAAATCCAACTTATCCCCATGAAATGTGCCTCCAAGGCCAAGATAGGCCACAGCTGGCGCTCTCCTGTCTCTGCATCCTTCCCTGTGGCTGGTTAGTCTCTGACCAAGTTCAGGTCACACCCATCTTTCAAGGACAAGACAGGGAAATTGAAACAGTACTGGTAAAATCCCAGCCAGTGCGAGGCCTCCAGCTGGTGCCAGTGAGGCAGGATTTAGCCCACAACTGCTGGGTGGGAGCAGCGTCCCTCGGGTGGGACCATGCCGGCAGGACCTATGCTTGTCCTCCCACGCCTTTGGCGGGGAGGAGTTATTATGAGAATGCCCTGATTCAACAGAAACATTGGATTTTTGATTAAAAGCAGACACAGTTTCATTTCACAGCGTTTGAGAAGATGCTAACTTAGAAAGATAGAAAACCTCCCACTTTTAATAAATAGGTAACATTTTGCTGCTGCCTTTATACGAGAGTGAGACAGGAATACTCACTCACCATGTAAGCCAGTATTGAATGCTCAGAGAAAGGCTTGCAAAGAGGTTGTGTCCATGCCTGAATTTAGTGGTGTAAGGACTCCCCTTCTCTGCTAAGTGCCAGGTAACTCCGTAGATTGTGCTATTGGCATTTCCAGGCTGGAAGTATCTCACGCATAAACCCCAGGCTGGAGGTCAAAACACTGGCTGCAATAAATCAGGGTCAGAAACAGTGAAAGATCACTTGGGAATTTGCCTAATAAGCACGGCAGGCTCTGGGTTTCTCTTGTAGTGATTAAGAAATTGTCCCTCTTCCAGCCTTATATCACCACACTGCTGGAAACCAATCTTAGTGCAGGGAGGCTGCGATGCCCTGGGGGAAGGAGGAGAGCAGTATGGTTCATTGACTCATTTTAAGCTGGCACATCAGGCAGTCCAAGGGAAGGGCTGGCTCCTTCCCTGGGAGGTGTGTACATTTCTGAGGACAAGGCTTCTGTGCCAGCGCCCCGAGCCTGGCACAGACGTTTGGCACCCAGCATCCCCTCTCACCCTTTGGCTTCGCAGACAGCGCCCGGGGTCCACCGGAGGCTCTTTCGGAAAGTGCACAACCTCATTTCGGCCTTCCAGAAACCCGACCAAGGCATCGTAACGCCCCTGAAGCACCCAGTCGTCAACCGTGCGAATGTCAAATACTCCCCAGGTACTCATGGGGCGGAGGGAGCCTGGGCTGGGGCTGAGCAGAGCCCTCACAGTGGTGGGGATGGAGGGCTTAGACTTTTCGCATCTTTTACCTGAAGTAGCCAGTAGGGCGGCATTGCCAAAAAATATGCCCTAACTGTGCTACTGTGTGATTGAAATGCTGGCACTCAGGTGCTCGTTAGGGATAGGGCCTGTCAATGTGATGAGAAAATGTATTTTGAATATGAATCTTCCTGAGTCCTATACCAGTAGTGGCCACCTGCCCTCCCCAGCACCCTCGCTCTTGTAGGTACGAACCTTCTCATCTGTCCATTTTCTTGCAGTGTTCATCCTTTCATACCTTTGTGTTTATTTTTCTTAGGGAGAAATGAAGGCCATGACTTCCATCTGCAGCCATCATGAAGGTGTTTCCCCAAGTGTAACATAACTGTATCTTCCAGTGTCTCCTCTAGTCCATGCTCTAGAACAGAATGATTTACATGATAGTTAATACAACTCCGTGAGTTTTCTTGTAACATTTG
Organism: Dromas ardeola; assembly: GCA_013398915.1. NCBI lineage: Eukaryota > Metazoa > Chordata > Aves > Charadriiformes > Dromadidae > Dromas > Dromas ardeola. Next base: position 130,096 of record VYZM01002840.1, read on the forward strand.
CAGAAATGTGTATTTCGTAAAATTTCTAGCTCAAAACTTAGAAGTTTTAAGTTTCAGAATGTTTAGAATTAAGATTTTTTTTTCTTTATTTTTCTAAGAGAGGATCAGAAAATATCAGCTACTAAATAGTGTAACATCTTTTTTTCTCTTCGTGCTTTCAAGTATAAAGTATTTTTCACGTCAAGCGTTCCTAATTAATAATTCTTTACTAATTTTACATAACTTTGGATCCTTCTTTCCATGTGTCCTCCTTCGACAATGTGTTAAAAAAACCCCTCCACCCTTAAACTACTTAACTGTTGCTATGCTGGATCCTGCCTTGTTTTCACAAGGCAAACTGGATGCGAACAGTGACAGAACTAAATGGGCTGCAAGCGTGGGATTCAGCAAGGTTACACTGCTCCAAGCAGCATTTTATAAGGCTGGAGGTTTACCTTCCCTCCCAACCCCCGAACAAATGGTGGGGTGGGGGTGTGTGTGTGTGGGGGGGTGTGCATGTGTGTGTGTGTCACACAGTGCATGCAAGAAAGCATTTTCTGTGAAACACAACATGTTCCTTCTAAAACAGCAATGGGAATAAATACAATAAATAAACAGCCCCACCGTGACAGGGACCGGCGGGGAATACTGTTGCAAAGTTGTGACAATTTCAGTGCATTATTCAGTTTCTGTCCAAATGAAGGCCAAATTTCATTTGTGGTGAAATGCTCCCTCCCCCCCACAACTAGTCACATCATATTTTACACAGTATGTGCATGTGTTGCTCCGTGCCTCCTTGTTAGAATTGCTTGTTGGTTGAAACAAGGGTATTTTAATACAGTGGCAGATCCAGCATGATTTACTCCTTAATAAAATATTTAAAAGCTGTTTTTTTCATCATTATATAATTCAGCAAACGCCAGGGAGGTGCTGAACTGTCCCCCGCCAGCACGGAGCGTGGCATCCGCAGCACCGGCTGCTTTGCTGTCACTTGTGCCCATCGAACTTCTCCCTTCTCCTCTGTGCCTTACAGGTTTCCCGGCTTACTGCACGTCTGCGGTCTCTGCTCTCTGGCTGCTCCTCTCTGGCTTCCTGCTCCTGCAAACCATCCTTCCCCGAAGGCAGCCAACCTGCTGGGCGCTGGCAGAGTGCCTGCGTGCCCCCAGGCTTCCCCGGAGAGACCTTTTGCTCGCTAAGTGCTGGGTCTGAACTCCTGGTTTACCTGACCTCTCCTGGGAGCAGGGAAGGAGGTGCTTGGAAATGGTCCGTGGCAGATGATTGCAGCGTGGTGGGGATAAATGCAGCGGGAAGCACTTTGCCCAAGGGCTGTTTCCTATAGAAATGTCCCACTGACCTCAGGCAAAGGCTGAGGCTGTCAGCGCTGCATGTGCAAACCCTGTGGCAGAAGAGCAGCAGCCGCTCATCCTCTCTGGGGGGCAGTGAGCTAACTAGTTTGACTATGGTTGGCTCCAGAAGTGCATAGTTCTTCTAAAAAATACATAAAATGGGCCCGAAGATGCCGGGGGTTTTTTCATTTTTTTTAAGCTGAGAATGTTTTTTCAGTTTCTGATGTAAATTATTAAGACAGAGGCTTGCTTGTGTTGTTTCTTTTGGGTACCCAAGGGCCAGGAATTGCTGTAGGCTTAAACAAGGCGGAAACAGAGAGAGAAAGCAGCTCATGGTACCTGTCGGACAAGGAGTCGATGTTTGGTTATGGGAACAGTAATACGGGACTTATATAGATTTCATGTATTGACTTAGGTGTGAAGAGCTACAGATCCTTTTAGAGAGCAGCAGCCGCATTTTGTGGGCATGGCTTCCCAAGGCAACGTCTGTATCACCAGCCACGCTGGGCTGCAGCCCCTCGCTGCTGCGGTTGCCCTGGCCCGACCCCCCCCAGCCCTCCCTTCCCATGGCTGCCGCAGCCCCGGCTCACGGCAGGGACTCTGTGTCCCCTGCCCCGGCCCTCCCGGCTCTGCCTTCTCCCCAGCCAAGGCAATGCCGCTGCTCTGCAGCAGCCACCCCTGCCACAGCTCCGGTTCTGCCTCCACTAAGCTCTCCCCTACCCCCCGTGACAGACCTGCAGCACTAAATCAATACCGTCTCCCAGGCTGGTTTTCTTCACATTTCTACTAGAGCCTCCCTTCGGCCTCGCTTCCTTCTTATCCACCCAACACGGCTCTTCCAGCCTCAGCCCTCGCTCTGGGTTATTGCCCAGCTGCTCCGATCTGTTTTTCAACATGCAACCTTTCCTTTAGCCTCAAACACTCCTTCTGCCCCTCCGGTTCACCGTCTCCTCCTCTCTGCCGCATGCACTGGGCTTTTTATTTTTCTCACGTGCATATTTTTGATACACACAGTCATTCATCATCATCTGTTTGAGGCAGCTCTACAGGATGTGCAGGTACTTACACTTCGCTCCTCATCCCCCCCCACCACCCTTGACTTCACCCACTCAGTTCTCAGGAGCACAAAGGCATTTAGCAGGATTTTTTTCGCTCTCACATTTGTTCTAATGAAGCGTAATAACCTGCACACAGGAACTGGCTGTGCTTTCACCTGCAGTGAAACCTGCAGAGTTATATGCATGAACTTTGGTGAATCAGAAGCAAAATGAAATCTTGCTAGCAACCGCTTGCCCCCCACCTTTTGAATCAACCATTATTTTCTAAAGCCCATATTTAGCTGTATGGAAGTACCTTTTACTGACGCGACCAGAATATCCCGAATACATTGTGTAAACAAAGACAACATCACACACCATCAGTTTGCACCTTTATTTTTAAAAAATGAAATAGTCAAAGTACTTTCTTTTTCAAATATCGACACATAATATATTAACTTTTAATATGTACAGCGTGTTGCTGGGATGTTCTTGTAGAAAATGCATGCTTCTGGCCTGAAACCCAGAGCAAAATGCATCAGACCATTTAACTGCAGCCATATAACATAAACCTGTACAGTATCCAGTCACTATTCAGCACAGGAGTTAGAGCAGGAATAAAAAAATCGGGCTCTATTGTTTCCTAGCAATGAGGCTGAGGCCATTATAACACAATTTCTGTAAGATCAGAACCTCTAACCAGTGTTAGACAGAAACTGAAGATCTTGGCATACATTGTAAACATTTTTACTGTTGATGAGAAAGCTAAAAAGGAACGTTACTTTGACATATATCGTATGCTATGCTTCTCTTCCTTGTTTATTGACACTTCTGTCTGAAGAGTATGAAGATTTTAATGTTTTATCATGGTTCATACAAGTAAAATACTGTCAAGGACACGATCTGATATACTAACATTTATTAAAAGGCTAAAGTCCACCACGAGATCTAAGGAAAAACTGGAAATTGTCAAACACGTTTCCTTAGACAAATAAGGGCAGGTGACAAATGCCCGGACAAATCCACAGCGAGTCCGACTCCACCATTCCCAGTTTCTGCCGAGAAGCGATTCCTCTGGCAGTCGGGGTGCTTTCAACCTGGTAATGTTTTGTGTCAAGGAGAGGTTTAAATAACAGTCAGCATTTGACAGGGAAAACCCTTACGGCTGTCGGCGGCAGCCTGATCTGAGTGTCACCGCGTTGCATCAGCTGCGCTACAGCAAATGCCCCCGGGCAAGCTAATGCCCCGCCAGGGCTCTGCCCCACTCCTTTTGCTCGGGCTAAAACAGGAGCTCCTCTGCCTCAACCCCTTTCGCCTTCGGAACTGTACCTTGGCTTCCAGCAGCGCCCACTGCCATGGCTTGGAAAAGCCACTGCTCCCCGAGCCCGGCCCTGGCTGCCGGCGGAGCTGGGGCTCGGTGGGCCGGGGAGCGCAGGCCAGGGCCAACGCTGCGGGAGCGCTGGTGGCCACAAAGAGAGGCGACGGCTACCCAGCTAGTGTCCAACTGAGAGGATGCTGAAGAGCTCAAACCAAACAGCTAGGATGTGTATACCGAGATGCACGTTGACCAGTTCATATATATTTATTTGGCTATGTTCTACATAGATATCTATATATATATATTTATACCTTTGAAATGTTCTAGATTTGCTAAATAAACATGAAAGCAAAGGAAACATTACTTGTACACACTATTTGTTTGTCTGTCATAAAAAATATAGCACATATTTCTCATGGTAGGTACTTTGCTACAGGGTAGTGTGCAACACTGGTTCATATTTTATTTTATGCTATAATTTTTTTCCTTGTTTGCAGTGCAGAACGCTAGCATCAAATTATCCAATCTAAATAACAGTAAAAATTTCCATGCCATTATTTTTCTTTTTTTCATTTGGGTCTCTAGGCTGTAGTGCAAAAAAAAAAAAAAAAAAAAAAAAAAAAAAAAAAGGAAAACTACAAAAAACAACACTGAGAAACTGGTCTAACTACTAGGAAAAAAAAAATGGAGACTGAAATATTCCCTGCCTCCGTCTGAGGTTGCTCATGAACAAGGTGGTCCAAAGCTATTTGTTTGCGTAGTTCTCGCGAATCACTGCTGGCTGGCCCATGTGGAGCTATGAGTTCAGTCTCCAGTGCTCCTTCAGTAATAACTCACTTCTTTAGCACTGTCATCTCAACACGACATTTTTATATAGTTTCCTACATTTCTGGAACTGTTACGATGAAGGCATTTCTTTTTGTTTTGTAAGCGGGCCATGTAACGTCACGTGATTCTTTATACATCCATATTCTCCTAAGAAATATTGTTCTAAAATGTACTTCAGACTGCACCCAGGAACTGGGAAAATGCCAAATCAACTTTCAGAGACAAACTTGTAACACATTTCACTCTTTGACCTTTTGGCATAATATGAGAACAACAGTAATCAAGGCAGTATTAAAAAACACAGCAGTAGGTAATACAAAGTGCATTTCCTGCATATAATACAAATATAACTTTAAGAAACTAAAGGCACAAGCTAACTAAATATGTATTACATACTAGAAATGCACAGTTCAAGGTAATTCTAATAGCTTCAAATATTTGTTTCTAATGGATATTTAAAGCAGTTTGAAAATGATACCTCATTAGTGAATTGCAAAAAAGTATAATCGCTTAAAATATAAGTAAAATAGACTCTAATATTGACATCTTGGATCAGTGATAAAATACATCATCACGTTTATGAATGCACTCTCTATATACAATTCATAAATTATTCTTCCATTGATTAAAAGCATATTAGAGGCTCAAGGATTTGAAGGTCCATTTTTAGGCTGGTGTGGAGGTATTCAAATTCTCCGTGATTGTATGGAAAATTACAGAAATCAGAGCTGTCGAACCTGGACGTTGTCAGCTCCCAATTCTGCACATTAGTTAATGATGAGCCCGATTAAAATGTGTATGTGCAAATTTTGGTCCACAGTTCCCCCTGGCTGGGGAGTAGAGGGTGGTTTTAGGGGCCAGGCTCTCACACAGCCTGATCCCGCACCCCCAAAGCTGCGCTGGCTCCCGGGGGAGCGGAAGGAGTCTGGGAAGGGACGGTAATGGTGTGAGGCTGAGACCCGAGACCCTGGGCGGGGTTCAGGTCCCAGGTCGCAGTTCAGGCTCATCTCTAACTTTGGTACAGTCTGCTCCACTTGCCCAAAAACAAGGGAAAAAATAAAACTGGAAAGAAAGGAAGAAAGACAAAGAAAGCACTTTGTTGGCTTTCGTAAATATGAGCAGAAATTGTTTCAATATATTTACTATGTCTGTTTCGAAAGAAATGTGCAATAACATCACTGTTACGGATACACAGGCTCTATAACAAGACTTCTAGCTCCCTCTGAAAGCCAGTAAAGGAAATCTCCTTACCCGTCCCCCCCTCCCCACGTGCCCTCCCTCCCCTCCCGATAATCAGGTCTTTTAAAAATGACAAGCTGAAAGAAGGATCACCTATTCTGCCATGAAATAACTGTGCCAGCAGTGCATGATACCTTGGGAAATAAAAATTTCTGCCCATGCAATATAATGCTTTTCTATGTGCTCTAGATATTGAGCTGAAAAGTGAAGAGTCATCCCCAAAATGTTCTACGTTTATCAACATATTTACTATCCACATTTAGGTTCATCAACTCCCAATCCACCAATCTTCAGACTCGAAAAAAGGAGTAATACAACAGGATTATTAATTTGAGATGAAAAGAACGCGATGCCTAAACCCAACAACACTGCAATTTCCTAATGATCTGTGAAAAGACGAGTCCTGGCCCAATGGCTACGACAGGACTGATCCTGCAGGGCTTGTTGTTATTGCACCATGTGGGCCCTCCCAGCTGGGGAACGAGGGTTGTCCCAAAACCACCAAGTTAAAGCCCAGTCTGGAGCACACTGATGTCAGTGGAAAGACTCCTGTTGACTACAGTGCTCGCAAAGCCCTTCTTTGGCCACCCCGAGGCCTGGCTGAAGCCCAGCAGTGAGGTGCCCCCCTGCACCCCTCCCTCCAGGAAGATCAGCAGCTCTAAGCATGCGGCCGGGCTCCAGTATAACCCAGTGCCGAGGGAAACCTTGGGAGAGAGGCCCCCACGCGCAAAAGGAGCTGCAACGTGGCGTTCGTCACTGGGTGGCTGAGAGGTGGCTACGGCCGAGCAAATCTAAAGGCAATATGGGACAGCCTTTTACATACTGTATCCGATACAAGTCATGTGTCCCAGGCTAGAAAATCCCTTAGATCATAGCTGTGAGGAATGACATGCACGGGGTTGGTGAGCAACTACGAAGTTTCCGCACACAGTCTGGTTTCTGTATGCAATCCCTTGAAATTACGGGAGATCTCACTGGGATAAAAACTACCCAGTAAACACGGGTTGCAGAATCAGGCTCTGTAACCTTTTAAATAATTGGTGAATTATTAAATCAACATCAACAAAAATGTTGTGTTTCTTTAGAAGAAGGCAGAGCCCGCTGCGCCCTCCCCTACCCCGCAGGGATGTGCGGTGTCACCCCGGGCACCTTGCGCAGGTCGCGCTGCTCAGCTGTCAGGACTCTGCTTCTGAAATTTTTGAATACTGCCACACAAGAACTAAAAATCGTCACTGTCATCTCTCAAAGAGTTAAACGAACAATATTAAAATACCATCTTCTGTCACATTTAAAGGCAGTTGGATATGTTTTTTCCTCTATATTTATATATACAGAGTTCTGATCTAGAAAAACCAATACAATAAACCATTTTACGTTTAAAAACAGGCAGTCTTTGGTGACGCAAAGGCAGAGATTTTCTTTGTTACCTTCTGCCTATTTCACTCTGTCTCATAAAGTGAATATTATTGGCACTGTCAGAAAGTTCAAGATACTGCTCCACAGATAAAACAAAATATCCATCGTAGCCTTGTACCCGCCCAGTGCTTAAAAGCTGCTGTTTCTCTCCATCTGTCCATGCCCTAATACCTTCCTCCCCTTCCTGCAGCCGCCTCTGCTCCTTAGTCCAGGCCTGAGCCACAGCTCTCTGCCTGGCTATCTCCAAGACATGGTTCTTTTCTTCTTCCACTGTTGTTCCATACCGAACGTTAAAGCACAGGGCGCCGTGCTGGAGTTGGATGTCAGCAAAGCGTCTAGTCCTCCCGTTGATCACAGAAGTCATCTGCGACACTGTGACGTTGACGCCATTCTCCAAGATGCGTCGGCCTCCGGTGTTGCCGATTAGGGTCAAATCTTCTTCCAAAGACCCCAGCTTGATGAAGTAATGTGTGTCTCGGCCCTCTATGGTGAAATGCAAGTTCTCCAGATAGTGAGCGTTGTTGAGGATGGCAGCAATGCGCCGGCTGTCCTCGTTAGCCACGCCTATGATGTCAGCTGTCACTACACCATCCTTTATAGCGAATTTGATGCCTTTTCCGAATACTGAAGGAATAGCTGCAAATCTCAGTTGCTTCACTCCCTCATAGCACTTGCCATCACTGTACCTGGGTGTCATAGGAAGCTGATCCAAGGATATAAAGTTTCGGAGTTGCTTTTGTAGCTCACACTGAATACCAAGGATAGTCTGGAAGAGAAAATACCAATAAAGTTTGCAGTATATTAAATGCTACTAACATGAACTCGCAACACTTCATGCTTCCTTCTCCTAACTGCATTAGAGGAAAAACCTCTCTTCTCTCTCATCTTTGCAAAATCATATTTCTTTGTTAACAGATGCTCGTATGGCCCAATGCAAAACATGAACACCTGCTCAGAATATCAGTAGTTGGTCCTGCTGCTAGACCCTGATAGCTGTTGCATGGCTTTTCTTTACTGAAAATAAGCCCTGGAGCAAGGTTGAGTTCTACAGATTCCCCTACAAATCCACAGCAACATTTCTGGTTTCCTGCAATAATTATGCAGAGGTACAGACTTGTAAAGCTGTTTATACTCTCGGTGACTTTGCATCTCTTGTGGCATCTTTGCAAACAAAGATGAAATTTGTGGTTTTAATTTTTTATTTCCACATATTTTTTGTAGCTTTTTCAGTTTTCAAACACCTTTATCCTTTTGCCTATCCTGCCTTTCAAATTTGTACGGTTTCTCTGTGAACAGCTACAAAACAGCTTCTTCACTGCGTTCCTAAAAGCTTCTCCTTAAAAGCTTCTCCGCTCTGATGCCTATACCTAATGTCACAACATTAAAGTTTCTAGCATTGTTAGACCATTTGCCCTGCCTCTTACGTTGAAAGGTACAGTCACATTGTTTCCTTGGTCTCCGATATTTTCTAATCAAATTCCTGATTTAGTACTAGAAGCAGCGGAACAGAGGTTTTGCTAACCTTTCCAGGATCCCACTCTTGAGTTTTTGTTTGAAGCTGTAGAAGTTCGTATGTTGTCTCCAAAGCTTCTATCTCTGGTTTTGGGAATCCAGGTAGTACGTTGTGCAACTGGAAGCCAAACAGCTCTAGCCAGCTTCCAATGTCTGCAAAACAAGAAAAGGATGCTGGCAAGAAGGCATGTAAATCCTAGAAAAAGTGATGGTAGTCTGCAGAAATCCCAGCTGTGCAGAAATAATGATTTCACATCAATTTATGTTTTCAGTACTGGTTACAGCATTTATCATAGCAAACAAATGATTTGATTACAAAGCATAGCTATATTCAAATCAATAGTGTACCTCCTATCTATTTATAATGGAAAAAATTCAAATTAAGCTGCCTCCATTCTTCCTCTAATTTTAGCACTTAGAAAAGCAGCAGAAACAACTATTAATTATTTTTTTGGTTACCATAAAGGCTACAGGAAACAGAGCAAGTTCAGTAAGATGTTATCTATTAAAGAAATGACTTTAATATATTTAAGATTAGAGCCAAATAGTAACTTTGGATGTATGCAAAAGATTTCTGGAGTCTTGAATCCATACCAGAATTTGATCAAAAAAGGTATGTTCATGAGAAACACGTTACTTTTACCTGTTGTATATTTAGCAACATCTTGGATTCTGCCAACTGGGTAATTATTTTCAAACGAGTAGAGATTAAATGGTTGTGGGACAGCATTCAGGTGTTTCCATATATGATGATTTGGTGTCGTCCAACGACCAGCGATGACATCATAGTCCCGCTGACCCAGATGAACTAATTTAGTAAGAGAATCATAAAGCCCTCCATGAAAACCAATGATAACCTGGAAATCTGGATTAGTGTCCTGGTAGATCTCTCCATATGGGGTGTACAAAGTTTCTTTTATGACTTGGCCCCGACTGCTAAATACAGCTAGAGGTGTTCCAGTGTTATCACAAGCAACATAATACTCTTCTCCACTACTTAACTCCATTGCAATGAGATGACCTTGAAGATCATAATATAGAGATGTTATTTCTGAGCTAGTATGATTGTACAAGTGAGTAACTCTTATTGGGTTGGAGAGATCAGCATAGAAGAACTGTAAATGTTGTCCTAGGCTTGATTTGCTTGCAACTCGTCTTCCAAGACCATCATAACAGTATTGCACAGTCCATCCAGACACTTTGTTGTACGCTTTGTTCAGCAGACCATTAGAGTTGTACTCAAAGATCTCATTGCCTCTTTGCCTGAGAAAACCATCTTCGTCCATTTTATATTGAATTTCTCCAAGTCTGGTAATGCGATCTCTCAGATCGTATCTCAGAGGAGTGAGGCGTGCACTGTTTCCATGGCTCAGCAAGTTGATGTTGCCATTAAGGTCATAGCTGTAGCGCCACTGGGTTTTATCATTCACAGACACAGTCTGAAGTTGACCATCAGCATCATATTCATAAAAATATCTTGTTATATTGGCATCGACACCTACGCGTGTATCACAGATCACCATACGGCCCATATTATCATACTGGATGGTCATCCAGTAAGCGATAGACTTGAGAATTTCATATTGTACTTCAATCACCTGACCATTGGCACTAAAAATTTTGGTATGTTTCATTACAGTGGTGGTTATAACTTGGTTTAAATCATAATTAATTACACTGAATTTGCCAAATTGTTCAGTCCTGCCAGAGACATCGACGTAACGGTACAGATCTATGGGAAGAGGCGTCTCGTTTATCATGGCCTGCATGCTTGTGACACGGAAATTGTTATAGCTGTAGTCAAATCTGGCATTTACAAGCCCTTCTTCACTAAACCTGAAGATTTGGCGACCAATAAGTGGACCTATCCAAAACAAATAGAGGAAAGAGGAAAAGGAAGAAAAATAATGAATAACGTCCACAGTGCACTTACCCTGCAGAACTAGCACAGACAAACGATAAACTCAAATATACTCTTGAGCCTTATTGCTGAGTGTCTCAGAAAGTATCACTAACTAAGAATATGTTAGATTATTCTCTCACAAACCTTTATGAATTCTTGCTCTACAAAATACTTATATTGCATTAGCATTTGTTTAAATTAATGCTATTTTATTCATAATTACGATTTCTATTTACTTACAAGATAATTCTAAACTAAATTTATTTTACATAGTGATTGCCTTCCTCATATAAACAGTCCTTTTGAATTTATGCTATATTACAGTATAAACAGGAAAACTTGAAAATACAAATAATAAAACAACTTGATTTAGTATTTAGCAAATATCCACACAGTGGAATAAAAACAATCAAACATTATAAGAGCTATTTCATACCAAGCAATAAAAAGAAAATTGTATTTCAAATGGGACAGCTATATATGCCTATGGACACAGACATAGAGATATACACACATATTTTTCTATTGAAACATAAAATATAAGAACTGTAGACATAAAAATAATGGAATTTCATGCCAGGTAAGTGCAGGATCAGGGCCAAAAACTTTAGCGAAGCAGTCACAGTTACACAAACCTGTTTGCCTGTATCTGATGGTACAGATGAAGCCATCATGCATTAAATGTATTGTTTTAATAACCCCAGAAGATTCCTCGTAGGTGAACGTAACTTGAGTAGTATCATAAAGAATCTCAGAAAGTCGGGACTGTTTAGTGTATTTGTAAAGGACTCTGCGTCCTGTCCCAGGATATAATGTTTGCAGAAGCCGACCATCTCTAGTGACGTCCTGTATGAAAGCCGCATTGCTGTCCGGAGGCGTATAGATGTTGCGGTAGTAGCCGACGGACAGCATGGTTTGCAAGGCATGGCGCACCATGCTCGGCATGGTGACCGACAGCAGGTAGTCAGACTGGTCGTACTCAAAGATGTAGCGGCGCTGGCTGTGCAACAGGAGCATCACGGACTGCAATCAAACAGGAATGGCAGTATAAGCGGCTGAACAAGCAAATGATTATTCACCTAGTGAGTGCATGAAGGTTGAGGAAATGCTGAAACAACCATCCACTCTTGTAGTTTGCTCTTACTGCCTGTACAATTCCAAGTGAAGCTTTCAACTCCAGGAGACCTGGCCAGCAAGGTGGTACAAAACAGGAGGAGAATAATAATAAGTCTAGAGGTAAGGACCTCCAAACTGGAAGGCAGATGTGGCTCTCAGTAGCATTTCAGCTTCATGCTGACTTGCTATGTTGCTTTGAAATATTTAGGTCATCCTCCCAGGAAGCAAAAACAGAGGGAACCTCTTCCTATCACAGGCAGAGCATCTGCACCAGCAGATTTTTCTAGGGGAGGTGGAAAGGGGAAACTTTCAATGGTGTGTACAAGGTGTTTAGCTTTTATTGGCACTCTGCGTATCTTGATATCACAAGATATCACAATATTCCTTTTTCTGTATGTCTTCTATTATGCCCCAGAAGTCACATTATCTCCATGTTTACTGATGGATGAAAATAGTCTGCGGGTTCTTCGGTGTGACTACTTTTATATCTGCTTTTTAATGTTTACAAAGAATATACTTTCTACACAGATACTTGATAGTTTCCCTGTGTTGGTTTATTGTGGCCGGTCAATGAAATCTGGTTTGTTTGGTTTTTTTGGCAGATGACTGTGCAAGCATGGCAAACGTTTATCTGTGCAAATATAAAGCTGGAGTTCTGCAAACCTTTTCACCATTCATGTGCAAAGTCAGTGTCACAGAGTACAAGCCCACTAGTGAACAGTCACTGTGAAATAGGCATCATGAAAACACAGAGTGAAAACGTATGGGAGAAATCTGTAGCCTTCCCTCAGGTCCAGTAAGTGGTTTGGCTGGACCAGAGCACTGCACAGCTCTTAGCTCACAGCCCAAACCTACCAGGCACATAAACAAACTTGTCAGGCTTCTGCATGATTGAGGCACCATGCAAAACAAAGTCTTATGAGGAACAGTGTGACTGCTTTTTCACAGAGCATTGGGGAAAGAAATGAGAGAAAAATGCTTTTTCTTCCTCTAAGCTCAAAAATCTTCTCTGGGAAGAAAACACTGAGAGCTCAGCCCTGCAATGTGTTCAGTAACATTGGCCCTGAGCCACTTTGTTCTGACAAATAACCCAAGTGCTTATTCAAAGGACCAAAGATAGGCTAAGCCTCGGCCATCCTCTCTGCACTGCCGGCCCCCCACCCTCCGAAGATGTATTTCTTCCTGCCCTCGGTCAAAGACATCTGTCACCTGTACACAAGCCAGAGAGCACCAACATATGCCACTCACAAGTTATCCTCTGCCAGCTGGTGACGACAGACCTTTAAACTGAGCTTTTTCTGATCGCTTTATTGCTGGTCTGCCAAGCATTTCTAACACAGTGTTTATTTTGTTTTCACCTTCAGTCAAGAGTCCCCAGTCTGCAGTAAACCACTGGCTGAACTCTCTCCTAGCACTGATGTGACGCCTCTCTCTATATACTGCTCCCGGGCCTGTTTTTAAGCTGTCTGCCATTGACAGAGTATGAATAACAAGATCAGAAACATCTCTAATATAACTTTAGTGCCCCTGTGTGCCATTTTTACAGCACTTTGTGGCTTTTCCACTTTTGTCCAGGATAGTAAAAGGATAGCGAGTACAAGGGTTGGAGACTTAGCATCCTCCCTCGCCTAGTAGAGGATACCATAAAGAGAAAAAAAAATTAATTCCCAATTCATCCTAATAATATTACAATAGATTTTTCAACTCTTTGCACAAATTGGGTTCTAATTATTTTAAAGGATTTCAGAGGGTAGCTCATAAAACATCCAAAAAGCGGTCATTTTATAAAAGCAACCAGAGCCTGGTCCACCACGTAATGACTGATGCCGCTTGGTATACAAACAGCCAGTGGCAATTACTTGGAGCTCTACTGGGAACACACAGAAATGCTGAGCATCACCACTAGATGTCATTTCTGTCCAACATACAAGCAAAGCCGCTCATCTGTGTTGTCTGGTGGTAAACGGCAGGATTTTGGAAGCAAGCTTGGAGTATTCAGAAGATTTTATAACACCATTAACTAATTGAGGAAAGTGACCAAAACAAGAGGAACTGAATCTCATCGGTAAAAATTTTTTACAGTGCTACTATCATAGTGCTTTTAAGACCTAAATTATGTGGGCTAATTTTGGAAGGGGAAGAGATTTTTGAAGATGTACGATTAACTCATCAAGTGCTCAAAAATGAAGAATTAAATAACTATGAATTGGAAGTGAACTATAAGATGGATTTTTTGAGAAAAGGAATCGTTGGATCTTATGAGGTTTCCAACAACCTTTAGCAATCATTACATAATTAACACAATGAGTTATTGACTTTAATGGAGCCACAAAATGATATCTTAATGTCTAATTTTGACAGAGAATTTATCTTTCTTTGGCACAAGGAACAAACAGTGATGAAAGTACATTAAATAGCTGGAAGATTATGTCCATAGCGTGTATGACTCAGTAATTTTAATGACAAGTTACAGCATAACCCAAGCTTGCTGCTACCTGAACCAGTAAGCTTTTGCCATGGACACTTGTGCAGAATTCCAGAATAACAGTTTTAAGTTATATTTACAAGCTCATCATAAACCAAGAACAGACAAAATGGTCCGGAAAGATAAGAAACATACATCTTTCCAAAATTACGGTCCATTAGGCCCAAGGAAGAAATAAAAGATTCCTCCAAAAGGCACATTGCCCAAACATTTGAAAGCTCTATTAAATGCCTGTTTACTTGCAATTTGCAGAAGAGCAAACAGACAAAAGAAGCCCTGACAAATTTATCTGAACCAAACTTCGGAAGCTTCTAGGGTTTGTCAATCTTGTTAACATGTGCAAGAACCGTACTGCATGCAGACAAGGAAGAAAACACATTTTAATGCATTCTCCAGTCTAAATCATTTTTTTCTCTGGGTTAGGTTTAAGTTTTTTGAGGATCAGGCTTAAATACATTCAAAATAAGTACAGCAAAGTTTATCTTAAAAGTACACATTTGGAACTTTTAAATATATAAATAACTTCAAAGTGATTGGATTTCCTGCGTGTAATACCCCCTATCAGTTCTACCTCACCTGCCTCCTCCTAGCCTTTCCCAGTGGTTAACAGGTTCAGAGCAAATGTTCTGCAAACTCAGGTTATATCGGATAGACCAAGATGCTGCTATTTAAAAAAAAAAAAAAGTTTAAAAGGACACTGTTTGAATACAATTTCACGCTAAGTTCTTAAAGCTTTAAAAATACAGATTGGCTTTTTGGTTTTGAGAGACAAGATGATACCAAATGAGATGCTTCTACAGATGAATGAGATGCTGCTCTTCCTTAGTCTGTCCAACACCTGTTCCCCCATCTTGTGGCCACTATCTATGGACATAAATGAAAATTACAATACTCAGGCAATTTAGACACAAAGTCACTATAAAAGCAGAGCAGTAACTCATTTCATATTAATATTTCCCCCCCTCAAATAGCCCTCATAAATACTGTCATAATCTTTCTCCTCACAGGACCGGTCCCTTTTTTACAGCGCAACACTAAGTAGTTGCAAGCTTGTACTCACTGCCTCGTAATTTTGGCTTAAAGAACTGTGTTCGTGGAGAGGAAACAGTTCCATTTCAATGACTGTTATATTTTTGACTGTGTTATACAGAGTGGCAACATGTTTTTCAGTAGTGAGTGTCCTTTGTTTACTTTAACTTGGACTGAGACAGAGGAGTCATTTCTACTTACCAATTAAGGTGCTAATAACTTTCTTCAGAACTGAACTATGGCAGGTTTGAACCGGTGACAGGCAGGTCTAAGCACGCCCAGAGACATTTTTATCTAGTTATGTAATTGTATGCATTTTCTGTTTAAAAAGTCTTAAAATACTCTTGCAAGAGATAGCATTATAACATAGTTCACAATGTAATATCTGTATCAGAACAAGTATTTTTGCCTTGGTACAACAATCCACTTTTTAAATGATTTACCTTTTCTAAATAGGTGTAACTCCATATTTTGCCATCTGCCCATGTTCTGGAAATTATGTTCCCACTTGGATCATACTCCATTTTCTCAGTCCAGGTTCCTCTCTGGATATAGGTGACTAATCCAGAATGTGAATAAGTGATATTGACTTCATTGTACTTGCTGATGGGTGACCATAAAATTGGGCGTCCTGTTTGGTCATACATAATGCGAAGAGTGAATTTTCGATGATCATCATAAATCTTTCCTGTTCTGGTTACATGATCGAAATCAATGGAAAGCAGGTTTCTGTTGTGGGCCTAAACACAGAGATACAGTAAGGTAAGAATTAACCACACATAAGACAAACATTTCTGTGTCAGCTCTAATCAAAATGCGCAATGGTTCAACATTATGATGGAGCATTTAGGCCTTATTGAAGACAAGAAAACAGATGAGAAACAGCAGGACCAAAACCCCAAATTCTGTTTGCATTCAGTGTTATTATACTTTGCGTTACAGGATGCTTCCTATTTCCATGTGCTAAACCCTCACCTCTGCTCTCACCTTTTCCTAAGCTTTTCTTCTTTCTTCTCAACTTTCAGCTCTCTGTGGATGGACTGTTTGGTTCCAGCCAAAGATTTGTAGTCAACCCACAAATTAACAAAGATATCCTATCTCACATCCTCTCTCTTCAGCTCTGTTCCTGTTGACAGGTCAGATACTGCTCTGGGATAGCCCATGCCAGGTCACATACTGATAACACAAAGGGAAGAGCTGTGCTTGCAGCTCCCAAAGACCCTGCTCACCAGCGTCCTCATACTTCTTCACAAAACCACCCCACTCCCACAGCTCATGAAAGCCAGTGGCAGTGGTGCCTGGTGCCAGCCGTATTCCTTGTTGCAGCGCTCTCACCACATTTGGGACCTGCAACATTTGTTAAACTCACTGTGTCCAACAGACTAACAGAGTGATTGTGCTACAATCTGTTAACGTTTACGGTCCAACAGGAAAACGCAGAGGGGCAGCCCAATTCTGAATTTGAAACCAAGTTCAAAGTTGAGCCAGATTCATGAAGACAAAATATACTTATCCGGTGCTTTCATCATCTACCTCTTACATCATTCATTCACTGGGCAATCACTATTAAATTCCATTTAAATCAGAGAAAAAATATAGGGAACCATTAGACATTGTTCATTGACTTGTCTTTTTCAGATCAATGCTCAATGCCCTCGTATTAATCTACTGCATTTTATCTAATCACTTGTATTAATCTATTGCAATTACCAAATTCCTTACAGCAGAGATGGTGTCAGTGCAGGTATTAGCACAGTGCACAGCACAGTGCTTGCTCCTTACTAAGACCTGGAGGCATAGCCATAAAGTAAATGGTTAAGAATATCTGTTTAATAATTCAAGCTGGGATCATATGGTGGCAGTGATTAGAAAGAACTTTTTTTTTTCCTTTCCCCTTTCTGTTTTTAGATACAAAATAATTTGAAAATCTAGAAGAAGCAGCTGTTCTTTCTTCAACTCCCATTCCTGGGGTTTTATATACACACATGTCTAACTTTAATAGTGTTCATTTACAATAGCTGTAAAATACCTATATACTCCTGTAGACTGCTGTAACTATCACAATTTATGCTCTAATGATAGTTAAGGAGCCCAAGTAAAATGTGATGCTCAGTTCAACTATATTTGCTTGTATGCAGTCTGATGGATTAAGTTTATTATAATGTATTTCTTTGCAAACTTCTTGCAATATCTGAAAACAAACCCTCTTCGCGGTAAAATAACGGAAAAGCAAGCAGGGGATATACCCTGGCTCGTATTCATTTACTGTCTATGTACGTATTTAATGTTCTTATTGCTATTATTATTATTATTGTAGAATGCAGTTAGGAAAAAGGAAAGTCTTGAATACAAATTGCTTGCAATCTAAATTTCAGGGATGATACAACAAATAAGAACGAAAATGAAACAGAGGGAGAATTAGCAGCAGGAGTATTTGAAAGCTCACAGTTAAAATAAGGTTTGGGTGGATGCCATTACTTCCCTTATAATCCACATTTTATGTCTCATTTGTTTACTTTCTTACATTAGATTTAAGTTAAATTTAACACCCTTCTCATGGCAAGACAGGATAATAGATGGGTAGCAGGCCTCATTTCAACATTGTCACTGAAAAGCTGATTTCAAATTCCATTGGCTTCTTAAAGACGACTCCTCCAATGTACATACAATGTAGTAAGGAGCCCCTGTGAGAGGCTGGTTACACGCCAGGGAAAACTGGTTTCTGAAAGTAATGTCAGGTCAGAATTTCAGGTGATGAAAATAGGGAGAAAATTCAGCTGACTTCAATAACAGTGTTAGTGATGTATAAAAAAATATATTTATTATATACTTTTAAACATTTGTTGACTCTACTTCTGTTAGTTTTATAGCTAGAAACTTTGCAGTGTAAATAATCACATAAACACGCACTTCTCTTGACTTTCATTCTCAAATATAAACTGTCTACAATCTGTAAATCAGATGAGATAATTGTGTTATTTCCTTGTCTGTGTTTTGATTTGAGTCAACGTAAACTGATACACACTGGCAGAGGATTTGGTCCTATCATTAGTATTTGCTGTAAGACTGGTAAATAAAGGGAAACCTTTTGCTAAATGCAGTTATAAACATCGCTCTCAAAGCCTGTTTTTGCAGGACTTTTGAATTGAGGCCAGTGGGTTACTTCTTTTTTTGTATTAAAAAACCAAAACAAAACAAGTAACACTGGCCAAGCATTCAATTTTCGATTTTGTAGATATTCAGTTATAAAACCTGGACTGCATCCAAAGCCAAGTTCCTCTGTTATGCAAAAGACAGGAGGGAACAGAGCTGCATTCTAATCAGTATATTACTATGCATCATGCTCATTGGTTTTAACAACAGCCTTTGCTTCATTTTTAGAAGTCAATTAAAATAGCAGTTCAATTGATAAAAAAGAAGTCTTGCTAGATTAAGATTGATGTTAAAATGCCTGATTGTACATAGATTTATTATTAATACAAAATGCATACATGCCTACAGACTGTTTTATATACTTTCAGGAAGTGCCAGGGCAGGCAGTTCTGCACTTGAAAAACCCCTGTGATTAATTCCTTTTCCCCACATTGATTTAGATACTGAGATAAAGTTAAATGTCTGTTCTAGCATTTCAGTTAATTTACCCACTTCTGCTCTATTTCTAGAGCAGGGAATTTGCACCATGCAAAAATCCCACTTTTTAAAACACAACATTTACAGCATTATTCAGAACGTGCTAACAGTGGCCTCTTTTCAAAACTGGAAAAAACACTAATAGAGTGACATGCTTTCAAGATGGTTGCTAATTGTGATTAAGAATTAAAAACGTTAGGACCAGGCAGAGAAGTAAAAGCTTTCTTCTCTTCAACTAGGTCATCCTTTATTTCATCCCCAGCTACCTGCCTTCTAATTTATACCTCTTAGCACTTAAAGCCGTTTGTTTCAATGATGGTATTAGCACTGATCTCTAAGTAACATCTTTAAACCTCATTTCTATGCTTTTTTTTCCCCTTAGAAAACTTCCATTGTGCTGTTTTTTTTTTTTTTTCTTTAACTGAAGGCTCCTGCAAGTCTGTTCATTTCCACTGAGAACTGGTCCAATTCCCAGAGCTTTTCTTTACATATATTTTCAAAGTTCAGCATAGTTCTTTCTGCCCTACATTGCGAGCTTTCTTTTGTGCCACTTCCTATTGTGCCAGTCATGGCATATTAAGTGTTTAAAAACTTCCTTTTTAAAATCTAACTCACCAGAAGTTTTCAGAAGGTCTCACCAGAACCTCATCCAGCATAAGGGTTCCTAATCATGCCACTTTTTTTTTTTTCCCCAGCAGTACTCAAGGATCTGTCAATAGTAAGCCCCAGATGCCTTTCATTATCTGGCATACTGCTTCAAACACACTATACAATGGTAGTTTTGCTCCTGCAAATTTCCTTTAATCACCAAGAAAAGGTAGCTGTCTCTGGGTAAATTCTGCTGCTTCTTTGCCTTCCCTGTCAGCTGCACTATTCCAGCTCCTTACGCCTCCACTGACTTCCCACTTCACCAGCATCCCATGGAAACATCTCAGTGCTAAAGCTGAACTCCAGGACCCATGTATTTCACCTGCCCTCCAAAGTCCTCCTTATTGCTAGTAACAGCCTCAACAGTCCACTTACCCCTTTCTCTTTCGCCTATTTACATGGTGCATCCTATGCGCAGAACAATTCTCCTCCTTTCCACTAGCAAATCCTCATTTAATGTGCTATCCCCCTAGATTCCCTTCAGCCTTGCCCTGACAGCTCTCAGACGGTCCTAGAGCTCAGTACAGTCAAGGAAGCGGAAAAGATCGTAATACAGGCAGCTGACTTGTCCTTCTCAGTAGGCAGAGACAATCCATAAGCCCCCTTGATCTTAGGTAGGTATAAAACCACACAATTTACAGAAATAACAATGCAATGTTCAACGGTTGTGATTCTAGTGGGTATTTTTGGAAGGACAGAGAATATAAGACAGCAGCACATCAAAGTAATTCTTACACTTCAACTTCCAACCTCTCAGTGGATGAAGGTGAAGGGGGAGAAAGGAATACAGAAGCAGTTCTATGATGAGCATTTTATGCCTTTTGCCATAATCCATTTAATCCTGACCAATTTGTGAATTTCCTCCCTTTTCTTGGCAGGCAATATTAAGGATCACGCAGAAGCAAGTGAAAATGAGTTAAAAGAACCCGCAATCATTTTCAACAATAGAAAATATAAACTGCATAATAGGAAAACTGTGCGGGATGAAGTACTTACATTAAATATAACTGTCATGAACAACTTGGCCCTGGCAATGTAAGCAGAATAGATGACTGACTATATCCTTTCCATTTAAGACTTTGATTACGTAAGATCCTTAAAAAAAATGTACCACATAGTTATTTAAGCCCAATATCACACAGAAATCAAATGATTGGTAATGTGAGCCATGGAGGCCATAGTTCGGATCCTGCCATCTTAACACACGTTTGCCACTGCATTAAGTTCAGCTGCCTGCCTAGACAGGGCTATGAGGACTCACATGGTGCTAGAGAGGAGGCAGTCAGAAGATGGGCAAGAAAAACTAAATGAAGCTTTTCCCCACTTGCAAGATCCTCATAAAGTAACGGTGACTGTCAAATCTGAAAGATGCCCTTTCAAATGGGTGTTTCACACTCAGTAGCCAGTCTGTCCAGATCATCCAAGTCTTGCATTTCTGATTGATCAGCACAGTTGAAAACCAATCAGATGATACACTTTCAAAAAATAGATAGGATCTCAAAAGATGATCCAGAGATTTTAATAACCATCTCTGTATTTTCAGAGCTAACAGATATACCTTCAGAGATAATACCTATCCAGGCAGGTTGTAGTTAATAATGCAATATTTTTAAGGCCAAAATTCCGAGTCATACGTACTACTGGTACAGGCATTTTAAGGAGTATTCATGTGAAAAACAGAACTGATTTCGTAAAAAACCTGTTCTGCAAGGTAGCGGTCTCTTTGAGCCTTAGTGTTACCTAATTAAATGCTGAATGTTGACCATCTGTCATTGTAATCTGTGAGTTCTCCTCACAGATAAATATAAACCATGGATGCAATGTTAAAGTAATTCTTTATTAGCGCCATAGCGTAACCCAGCCAGAGGGAGTGAGGGGGGTCTGAGAGTGAGTGGTAGAGGGCAGAGTACACAGCCTGTCTGCACACACTGGGAGGCTCTACATCGCTCTGACTTGGAGGAAATGCAGTGGCCAGGACACCCAAGGTGTGCCCTGTGAGACCCTCTGCCCCACGCAGAGGCTGGTGCCTCTTATTTCCCCAGAAGAAAGAAAGTCGATATCAATCGAAAGATCTGAGAGGGGCAGAATGTGGCTCTGACTCTGCTGCTGTGTCAGAGTAACTACGCATAGTCTTTTGCTCACAGCTTCTTCCAAAGCCATAATTAAGTTCTTAGTTGAAAAAGAAGAGGAAGAAAAAAAGTAATTATGTCTTGAGGTCAAATCTCACAACCAAAATCAAACAGAGATCAAACATCCCTGTGACTGTCAGAGAAGTTTGATTTTGAAATTCATGGCTGGGGCCCACCATTGATACAAACTTTCCATTGCTCTTCTCACAAAGTAAAACATTTCAACATGATTTTAGTTCAATGGCTTTCAAAGGGAACACCGCACTTCACACAAGAGGAAGCCTTACCCTTAGCCTTCTCTCAAACGTGGAGATATTGCCTTTGGTCTGCTCCCTCCTTTGCCTCCATTCAATGAGATTTGAGTTATGCTCTCCAGGAAGGGAGATATTGCACTTCCCTAAAGTGGGGCTGACAACCCCTGCTAGAATATGAGGCTCCGTGTTTAGTGTGATTTCCATTCCGCTGGCAAAAGTGACTCTCAGAGACCCATCTGGGCTGACCCGGTAGATACTCTGCGTGTTATCTGTCAAAAAAAACAAACAACCAAAAACAGGGAACAGAGAAAAGTTCAAATCTCCAAATTTTTGAAGCAAAAGTTAGGTGCAATAGCGCTTTGTTTGTCCCTAGGTTACAGACAGCTGAACACACACCAACTGCAGTGCGATTTTTTGCAACCTGTAACCTCCAGGCATTCCCATGTCAAAAAGCTTTTTATTACATTTGGGCTGATGATTTCCATTGTGAAGGTTTCCTGCAACAGGAATAAAGAGTTTTTGCTTTCAGCCTAGAAGTACGTAAAGCCATAGGCTGGGTTTTGACCACCAGTATTCTGATGATTTTATCACATTGGGATCTGTAAACAGATAGTGTACTGCTTGAATGACTGCAATGAGTATCTAAGGTCAAGCATGAAAGCTGTTTTAAAAATGTCTAGGATGATGGCTGCTTTCCCATTCTGTCCCTTCTGCCTGTATCACTGTACTAAAACGTCCTCCTCTTCCCCATTAGCAGCAGGACCCTGGGGTAGAGGACAGTGATGGTCAGCCATGAGCCTGAAGCCTGATGCAAGAGACCCACTGGGAAGTTGTCGTTGGCAGAAAAATGAATGGGTCAGCAATGGTGGCACAGCAAGCAGCTCCAGATGCTCAGGACTATGCTGCAGAGGGCTGTTGGGTGCAGCTGTGATGACCTAGCACAGCTTCCTCCCCCTCCCCAAAACTGCCAGAAGCACGCAGAGGGTCCAGAGCAGGTCTCACGGAATCACGGAATCTTCAGAGTTGGAAGGGGCCTCTAGAGATCATCTAGTCCAACTCCCCTGCTGAAGCAGGATTGCCCAGAGCACATTACTCAGGACCTTACTAATGCATACAAATACTTAAAGGGTGGGTGTCAGGAGGATGGGGCCAGGCTCTTTTCAATGGTGCCCGGCAATAGGACAAGAGGTAATGGGCACAAACTTGAGTGTAGGAAGTTCCACCTAAACATGAGGAGGAACTTCTTTACTTTGAGGGTGGCAGAGCACTGGAACAGGCTGCCCAGAGAGGTGGTGGAGTCTCCATCTCTGGAGACATTCAAAACCCGCCTGGACGCGTTCCTGTGCAACCTGCTCTAAGGTGGCCCTGCTCTGGCAGGGGGGTTGGACTAGATGATCTCCAGAGGTTCCTTCCAACCCTATGATTCTATGATTCTATGACTGCATCCAGACAGGTCTTGAAAGTCTCCAGAGAAGGGGACTCCACAACCTCCCTGGGCAGCCTGTTCCAGTGCTCTGTCACCCTCACCGTAAAGTTTTTCCGTGGACTTGAACGGAACTTCTATGTTCTAACTTGTGCCCATTGCCCCTCGTCCTGTCACTGGGAGCCACTGAAAAGAGCCTGGCTCCATCCTCCTTAAACCCACCCTTTAGATACTTGTAAACATTAATAAGGTCTCCCCTCAGCCTTCTCTTCTCCAGGCTAAAGAGTCCCAGCTCTCTCAGCCTTTCCTCATAAGGGAGATGCTCCAATCCCTCAATCATCTTAGTTGCCCTTCGCTGGACTCTCTCCAGCAGTTCCCTGTCCCTCTTGAACTGGGGAGCCCAGAACTGGACACAGTATTCCAGTTGTGGCCTCACCAGTGCAGAGTAGAGGGGGAGAATGACCTCCTTCGACCTACTGGCCACACTCTTCCCTATGCAGCCCAGGATTCCATTGGCCTTTTTGGCAACAAGGGCACATTGCTTGCTCATGGATAATTTACTGTCTACTAGGACCCCCAGATCCTTCTCCTCAGAACTACTTCCCAGCAGGTCCACCCCTAACCTATACTGGTGCTTAGCATTCTTCCTCCCCAGGTGCAGGACCTTGCACTTGCTTTTGTTGAACCTCATTAGGTTCTTCTCTGCCCAGCTCTCCAGCCTGTCCAGGTCACGCTGGATGGCAGCACGGCCCTCTGGGGTGTCAGCCACCCCTCCCAGTTTGGTATCATCAGCAAATTTGCTGAGGATGCACTCTGTCCCCTCATCCAGGTCATTAATGAATATATTGAACAAAATTGGACCGAGTATTGACCCCTGGGGGACACCACTGGTTACAGGCCTCCAACTAGACTCTGTGCCGCTGATCACAACCCTCTGAGTTCTGTCACACAGCCAGCTCTCAATCCACCTCGCTGTCACCTCATCTAGCCCATACTTCCTCAGGTTCCTAATGAGGATGTTATGGGAGACGGTGTCAAAAGCCTTGCTAAAGTCAAGGTAGATGACATCTACAGCTCTCCCCTCATCCAGCCAACCAGTTATAACATCATAGAAAGCTCCACTGAAAGGACACAAAGGCATAGAGACACTGCATGTTCCCTTTTTCTTGCCTGTGCCCTGTGATTCCTCCACTCCAGAAAGAGCTGTGGCTGGCATCTGGTCAGTCTAGGGACATGTACGCAGGAGGTGACTGAGGCTCATCTGTCGGGGACAATTCGATCACAAGCCCGAATGTTTAGTGCTAAAAGACAAAGTGAAAGTCTCACCCTTAAAATACCAGCTAGGGACTATGAAAAGCATCCTTTTTTTTAAGCTGGTCCACACAGAAGTAACTGTTCCAGCTCTTGAGATATGAATATGTTGAAAATAGTTGTGTATGTCATAAAGTGAAAATAATAGGCATTACATTAAAAGAGACTTTGTGACTCAGATGTTAGGATACCATGTCTGAATGGTTGTTCACAGGGTGCTTTGTGATCGTTTCAGAGAGACATGGAAATATGCAAATTATATGAATTCATAAATATGATACCTATAATAATAACTACAGCTGTTCATTTCTGGCACTGCCCATAGTGTGCTATCAATTTCCTGAGACAGAATTTGGTAACATACCAACTCTGAGGAGTTTCAGATTTAAGGACACACATACAATCAGGCAGTCAGTAGATAATGCAAGAGAGCAGATGGGTCACTCGGACAAGGCTAACAGGCGATATGACAATATAATATAATTATTTCCACTCATTCAGTGCTGTCTCTGCAATGCAATAGTGAAGAGGAATGAGTGAGTATCTTGTAAGGTGATTTCTTCCGATTTTTTTTTATAGATCAAAAGCTGAGAGGAAGAAAAGTTCTGTGATTTGCTCAGAGTTACAAAGCTTTTCTATAGCAGACCAGAAATCAGAGTGCTATTTCCCAGCACCTGCTCTCTCAAAGCCTGAACAATCCACTGACAACAAAAAAAATCAACACGGAGAAAAAAACACAGATCGATTAAACTATATCAAAACAGAACTTTAGTGATGAAATCTGCAAAATCTGGAGGAGGACACTGGGGCAATTCCATTACGCAGAGAGTAAATTCTTCTCGAGAGACATGCTATTGCCAGGGGAATCCTGTGGTGTCTACAGGGGTTGAGTCCAAATCTCATCCCCAAGGCATCCCTCATCACCAGCAGAGGTGGGTCATGATTTCCTCCTTCATACAAGCGCTGTCACCAGGACATACCACTACCAGAAAGAATTCACAGCATTGGCCAAACAAGGCATTTCAGTGACAAAATGTCAGTCAAGCATGTCATTCTTCTGGGCAGTATTTCTCAGAATAACAAAGCTCAATGTATTACGGGTTGGTCTAAGTCCTCCAGGCACTGAAGTAGAAAGTAGCACGTAAAGCCTGGAGACATCAGAGATTTCAATAACTAGAATCCATCCATGGGACTCTTCTAGGAGAAAAAGAAATCACTTGTGGTTTGTTTCTAATTGGTACCCCAGGAGAATTATAAGTAGTATCTAGCTCTTTGTACTGAAGCAAGGAAGAAACAAATAAAGTAATTCTAATGTCTTTTTTGGCAAGAAGTTAAGAATGCAATAATGTCTAGGCTTTGAAACATAACAATTAGGGAAGAAATAACAGAAATGCTTTAATTACCTTGTTTTAAAGTATATATTGTAGAGGTAGCTGAGAAGTTTGTGGCTGTGATCACATTCTCTCTGTTTGAAGTATCAAGTTCCACTCGCGTCAGTTTTTCAACATCGCTGTGGAAACTGCTGACTTCCCCGGTCGGGAAGGTTGCATTGGTCAGATGGCCATCGGCATCATACCTGCAAGACATGATGTTAAAGAGCCATGAAAATACATCAGTATTGTCTTGCAGATACTCCTAAAAGAAAAAAAAAAAAGGGAAAAAGTAAGAAGCATTGTCAACACTCTGCAATAAGTAAAAATGTAAGAATTGGCCCATTTATTGACTCAAAATGCATTCATTCCTTAATTTGAATTCCTTCTTAGACTCTTTTTTAGTGGTGCTGGATAAAATACAACTAGGAATAGTATGAGATGTTCCCTACATCATCCAGCTTCTGCCAGAGGTTTCAGCGCTGTGCGCGTACTGCCGGGGTTTAACCCGCTGGGATGTGATACAGGAGGGCGGCCGCTGGAGGTCACTCGGCATTCAGGCAACCAACTCGCCCCCCAAAAGGCAGTTTTTTTACCCGTAAGTTTAAATAAAACCAATTCCTAGATCCTGCAACACTCAAAAACTGCCTTTTGTTGCTGGTGTGTGAAGTACATAATATGAATGGTGAATTTAAAAAGGGGACCTAAAGCGTAACAATAGCAATAAAATTAGATTGAAATCTGCAGCGATTAAGTTGCCTACATGGTTTTTACTCTTGTTTTTATGTTTCCCATGGGCCTACTCAAATCAGCAGGAACGTCTCATCACAAGTAACAGCACCAGAATCCAAAGCACCACATTTTAGTTCACCTAAATTTCATCAATGCTAAAGAAACTCTTTTCGTTTAAGGTACTTTATGTGAATTGGGCCATGTTATGAGAAAGTCAATAATTAATTCAAAAGCTCTAGAGCAGTGTTCCTAACGGGTCTTTTCAGTTCTGCAGGTCTATTTGTTCTTTCTGATGGTTCACATGGAAAACAATGCACAACATTGCTTGGTGCCTGATATTGTTTCATATTAATGCCTTCCTTCTTAAAAACCTTATAGATGCTAACGCATTTTTATTCACCCAAGACACCTCACTGATACTGCAGATGTATTTGCCTGAATAAATCCAACTCGTGTTTATAAAATAGAAGCCTATTTGCGCAGGTAGGAAAGTCTAATTAAGTTTTCATGATCTATTAACTGTCGCCTGTCTTTCACAAAACATATCCTCAGATGGTATATCAACAGGCAAAGCTCCGCTGCCTCCAATGGAGCTCTTCCAATTCACATAAACAGAAGATCTGGCTATGTCCTTCACTTTAATGTGCTGGCATCATTTCCTTAGGATCTTTATTTCCCCCTAATTATTCAGACAAAATCTATATTATCACAAGAAGTGTCGCTGAAAAAATCAGGAATTTTTCTCTTCCCCCTAATATAAAAAAGAAAAATTGAGCAGCTGTTCTTTTTCCAACAAAACACTGCAGAATGAAATAGCGACCATCTTGTGTTTTTTGACAAATAAATTAATCAAATGTTAAATACAGTATAATCTCTCTCTCTCTTTCACCTCCTACTGCCCTCATGTACATCATGCAATTTATTTACATTCCACCCTTACACTGGTTCTGTGTAAATTGACTGGATGCCACACCCAGCGATTAAAATTGACACAGATCACTACTTTTCATCATTAGAAAACTCCGTGGACATTGGGCAGTTATACTTCATTTACCGCTTGATCAAATAGATATGACAGCTTACTAGGTTATTTGGATTTTCTACTGTACCATAGAAAAATCCCCAAATCACGCATTTTTACGGCATAAATGCAGCCAGTTTATTGGAAGGTACTTGTGTGCAAGACTCAGGATCCATCTTTGCTAAGGATCCAGTTTTGCTGCTGGTAGTGCTGATGATGAGCTATAAAAAATCCCTGTGCAGCTGAAAATGGGGTAAATTGTTACCGGATGGCTGGTCGGATACAGTACTGTATTATGAGACTAGAGCACATGCCAATGGACTCAAGCAGATAGTCCCACTGACTTCAAGAAGAACATGCAGATTAGTGTCTCAGTAACAATTCCACAGTGTGACCATCTTACAGGTTTTTCTTATTCCAGATTGCTCCAAGAAACCCAGCCCTCCGAGGTTCTGCCACCTTTCACATGATGAATAGTAGCACACTGGGACTCAATTCTTGCAGAGCAATGTCCTACCCATACTAATAGGGGCAGAGTCATGACATATTTCTTAATGTTAATTTGGGGTCCAGTTATGCCACTGTTAATCATGTCAGTGACCATTTAATCATGCAAATAATTGCACTGATTTCAGTACTCACATGAGAAAGTGCTCACCAATATTTGAAATGCACACTTGGGGATATAGCTTCACAATCCATTTGCATTTCTATGTGTAGGACAGTTAAGAGTTATATCATTTCAAAGGGAAAGCGGTCTAATTAATTTTTTCAGAGAGAGTTGTTTCTTGCAGGTGTTTTCTTGTCCTTGATTTAATAGAGGCCCAGTGCTCCCCCTTCCCTTTTACAGCTTTAATGATACAATATTAAAAAAATCTGGATGACTGAAAATTGTACATTAGCTATAATTTTATGCAAGAGCTCTTTCAGTACTTCCATTCCATCAGATTAGAGTAGATGGATGACAAGTACTTTTGTAGGTGGTTTTCTACCTCTTAATAATTTCCCTCTGTGAGTGAATCTGACATACAGGTAGATGTTCTGAACAGTTCATTATTTTTGCTCATATTCCCAAGTATGTGGGACACGTGTTGTTAAACAAACTCATCCATATTTCGGCTTGACAGCTCCATAGGTTGAACTTTTGGATGTGAATGCAAATCTAGCTTAAATAGAGAAGATGATTCCAAGCAATTTGAAAGCTGCTTGTATGAGAATTCTCTTAGCTTTGATACTATATTCATATAGGACTCAGAAGCAATTCACATATAAGTAACCCCTTCAAAAAAAATGTAATTTTCAAACTGAAATCAGGTGTCCTGTCTGGAAAATAATATCTGGTTAAAGGATGACTATGGACCACGACGCCCCATGACCTATTTATGGCAGAAGGTGAGCAGCACCTCCTGAAAGCACATCTACTCAGCGCAGCACTGATTATAGTCAACTGCCCCTCTGACTGCAGCAGATTGGGCAATGAGTATCAGCCATTCAGAAATTTGGAATATATTACGAAGATGACTTAAAATATTGGACTGAACATAAATATTAATGACATGATGTCACTATTTAATTCTGCTGTTGTTTTTGTAATGCTAGCAACTGTAATTCTGTTAATTTCTACTGACTGATCTAGACTGGCAGAACTGCACGGTCGTGCAAACTCTGGGCAACGCGAAGCATCAGTGAGGACAGGGCTATCTGCAGTTAAAGCTGTGAAAGTATGAAAAATTGCTTAACTTAGCAAAATTTCTTTGTGGCAATCATATACATAATATCAATCCTTTCAAGGCACAGCCATCTCTTTGTGAAGAAATCTGTATTACATACAATGGGAGGCACTTGTAAGCAGGTGAAGTCCTTCAAAAGATCTTAATATCCTTGAGATATACTTTAACAACTTGCCAGAAGACAACAGGAACACGCAATAATCGTGCAAGATGGTTTACACTTGATGTCAATGGGACAGAGTAAGAATACCGAGATTTAGAAGCACATGACCAAAAATAATCTGCTCTTAACATGCTCTAACAACCAAGGCCCTGCAACAGTGCATGGTGTTCAGCATTTTGAGAAGTAATAGGCATGACTTGGAGATACTGTTAAAGCTTTTTGAAAGTGTCATTGGTCCATGGTCTGGATTGATGCCATGTTCAAGTAGGGATTTAAATGTATCACTCTCAGTGTTGAAATTATTACAAAGCAGCATATATTTTAAGTCATTTCTGCTTATAAAAGCTAACGCTTGGATCAGTGTTTAAACAGCACCAGGACAACAACAAGCTTTGTCTTGTTGCAAGATAATTTAAATTCATATCAATAGATTTCTGATAATGAGAACTGAACCAGGATGGCCCTGTATGGTTTTGTTTCCCACGTTGTTAAAAACGGCCCTCTCTAATGGTTTCTACTTATGTCCACCCTATCAATTTAGTCTTTGGCAGAATAACAGAGGGCAGGACCGAAAAACATCCCCTTGAATAAAAAATCCCACGCACTAGGCAGCAGTTTTCTCTGCTTTTATCCTGCTTCCATTTTAAGACGATATAAGTCTAAAAACCTGTAATGATGGTGACTCAACTACCTCTCCAGGTGACTTATGCAGTAACTGAATTCTCCTCAATGCGTATTCTGTTCATCTTTCACCTGGATGGCTTTTCGTTTTAGTTTTTGACCATGAACTCCTATGCTCCACAGAAAGCAGGCATTATTATCTTCCTTGAAGACTCTGAACTAATACTACAATGTTAACATATGATTTCCATCCATCACTTGTCACATCCTCAAACAGGGATTATGACAATTAATTATAAATAATGAGAAATCCTGATACATCGCACCTCTTTATAAATCAAAAATGAACTTTCTCTTGGGTTGTTCTCTCTCTGGGACAAGAATGGGATGTTCTGACTGCATCTTTAACTGTCTTGTCTTGCTCTTTAGAAGTCCTGTCAAAGGTCTCCTGAACATCTTGCTTACAACGCTGTTCCTACTCCCCTTATATGTAGCCTTTTGCTACTACATATCCTTTTGTTATTATATATACTCTTCCCCTGCTGATAGAGACAAGTCCACTCTTGTCTTTGAATATTCTTTCCACTGAGATTCTCAATTTCCTTTGCAACACTCCCTTCTCTGATGAGTATGCTAATTTTCCCCTTTCTGCCTTCCTCAGGAATTTTGCAAATTCCTTATTCATATCACAACTTGCCTCTACTTCTTTAGTTACAAAAAATTCCACAATCATATTTTCATTTAGAGAAACAGATTCACAATAACAAAGTGAAAATGAAATATGATTTCAGGCAGTTTCTGTGACACTTAGTGAACACTATGTACAGAGCTTTTACATATAACAGGCTTTGGCACTTAAGAAATGGTTGTGTTTCATTGTAAAAGCTTGTGCAACAGCGTTAGTTGTCCTTTCTCATGCAGTGTTAGTAGCAGGGTGTCTTTTTAAATTACCAGAACTGACTAAAAAAATTTCAATGTTCATTTAAATAGGGTTCCTTACATCAGGCATTTAATATCATGGACTTACTCATACACAGTTGTCCATCCATTTTCATCACTTTTGGTTGCTAAAAGCCCCGTGTTTCCAGGATATGTCATCAGAGCTAGGTTGTAGCCTTGGGCATAAACTCTTTTTAGAACCCCATTGCTGCTTATTGTCAGCCAGTACACCTGGCCTCCTGGCACCACGACCCACAGGGGCAGCCCACTTGTGTCTCTGCGGATGTGAACGGAATTCCCATTGCTGCTGGTGATGGTGCCAATATCCCCTTCCCCGCTGTAGGTGAAATTGTAAATGTAGTCCCTTGTTATGAGGTTCAGCGTGTGCAGGTGGGTGCCGTTGATGGTGAACTGATACAGTTCTTGGTCCGCTGGCGATGCAATCTCATACATATTCGTGTCACTGAGGTGAGCCTTGTTTCGGCTGACTGCACGGATGCGAACATTGCCAAGGTCAGCTACGTACAATGTGTCATCAGGAGAGACTGCTAGAGAAGAAGGTGCTTTCAGCTTTGCATCTTTGGCATATCCACCATCACCTGGAGGAGAAATAGTAATTTTAGTAATCTGTAATGTCCATATTTAAGCTCATCCCCATAGCCTGACACACTGCTTCTCCTCAGTATTATTTACAGGTCAATAAAACAGTATCTTCTTCCAACTAATTAAATCCATATTATCTAAGGTTGGTGCAATTCTAAATCAGTCTCAGTGAAGACAAACAAGAATATAAATTATCTAATTTACACCATTTTTCTAAGGCCAAAAGCCTGCTGCTCAAGAAAGCATTAATGGCAAAATTGTGAAAGAAAAAAACACTTTAAGTTTCATTCCTATTTGTCTGTTGGCACGCAGTTAAAGTAGAATCATGTCGAAAATAAAACAAAGAGAAAATAAAACCTAATAATTCAGCTAAAATGATACTGAAGCAAAGATTAGTTTATACTTATTAAAAACTCAACACTACACGAAACCCACACAAGAATAATAGTCAGAAAGAGCCTTGAGAAACCACTCCTTCCAGTACTACTTGATAATTTACTTGGTTTGTGTGTTTTAAGGTTTGAGAAGGATATTTGCATTATTATGGGCTGCATGTGCATATCAAAATGAATTTACATGAGCAAGATTTTCTTTAACTAGCAAGAAAGCATATTAAACCTCACTGTTCGAGAAAAACATGTTACTGTTTATATTGCTCCCGTTCTCCTGACCGAGAAATTAAATTTGGTGGCGATTTTGAGCATACCCTACGCTTCCTGGGAGATGGACAAATTAGCTGGTCTTCTGACCCTGCCTTTCTCCAACCCAGCCCTGGCACAATCATTAGATTTGCCAGAGTTTTAAATTTTTCAGCAGTGAGGGTAGTTTCCTTTAATAGGAACCCTGAACAGGATCCTTTTCAGCACTGGTCTACCACAGCCGTAACTGAAGCTGGCAGCACTTGGCAGTGCACATGAGGCTTTGATTATGATTACAATGCTGGGTCAGCAAACCACCTTCTCTGGAAGACCATTTACATTTTTTTCTCTCCATTCTTGACATACTTAATGTCTTCTTGTCAGTAATTAACCTTTTACTTGAAATGGGAGGCTTAAGAATTATGATGACATTATGAGGCTGAACACAGTGGTTCTTAGAGATGACAAGAGGACAACATACTGCACAGCTCTGTATATGGGAATGCTGTCCTTTGCCCTATCATGAAACATGTTTTTATGAAAAAAAGCACCACAATTTCTTTTGGTGCATGCAGGGGGGAGGAGCAGTGTTGCTGAGAATGTCCAGTAGTGCAGTGTGGGCCTGGCGCTGGCAGTTCCGGTTGAAAACACACAAAGAAGAAATTCTGAACGCTGTGTGTTTGCATCATTTTGCTGGTTATGCAGCGTGACACAAGCGATCATAAGGCATAAGATAGTGTTTTTCACTGGATATGAAACACCTTGGTACTCTTCTTAGTGAGAAAGGCTGCCAGATCCAGTAGCATTTAGGTGCAATCTGGACTGGGGCTGGTACCATCTTCAACATGAGCAAACATAGCTGACACAGAAAGGCACACTTGGAGCTAATTTTGAACGATGTATAATCTCTGTATCAAAAGAGGAAAAGCTAAGACCACCCTGAGGTTCCTCCAGTGCCAGATGGAAGATTCGCATCTCTACATCCAATGGATTAAATCCACAAAGAGCTGCTGATAAGGTTTTTGTCTTTCCAAGGAAACTCAGTTGTTGCTCGCCTCTCCTTCCCCTTGTCACTTTGCTAATCTGCAGCTGTACCAAGGGATCTCAACAGATAAGAGACCAGAAATAACTAGCATCGCCTTACCTGAAAAACAGTCACAATTAGGATCAATCTTGCAGTCACAATCTGATGGGGCTCCAGCGATTATAGAGATCTCACCGTTGGTTGTGACCTGTTGTATACGGTTGACCTTTCTTTCATCTGTCTCTGCAATGTAGAGTATCCCGCTGTGAGATACAGCGATTGCTCTGGCTGACTCCAGGGTTGAATGGATGGCCACCTTGCTGACAATGAAGTGGTCAATGCCTGGCACCTGGCAGTGAATGGGGCGCCCTGCAATAATTCGCACACGCCTGTTCTCAGAGATCTGCAGAACAATGTTGTTGTCCAGGACATACAGTGAATTGTCTAGAGGGTTCACTGTGAGGTCTGTTGGCCACTCTAACCGCACCTGGAAAAAAAATGTAAGGGGAAGGAAGGGAAAAAAAAGAAAAAAGAATGATTAAGACAGTGAGGCAGTTTCATTCAACCATGTCTTGATTACCATGTCATCAAGGCACTTGGTGGATTCACCCGGCACTGCTTCTCTAGTACGTACCTTTAATTGGGTTTGCCACAAGAAGTTTCAACAAGAATATGCTTTTCTGAGGTCCAGGTCCAGTGTGGAACAAAACTTGATTTAAAAAGTAATTTAGCACCCTCTGAGAGGTACTTGCACAAGTCCATTAAGGTGGGACCTTTATTATACCTATGCAGTCATGCAAATGAAAACATGCACTTCATGTCATGCAACATCAGCCAGAAAATTTTCCAAGTCTGAATATTATTGTTTCAAGGTTGCAGTCAACACTGGCAGAGTGGAAAATAGTTAGAGGTTGTCAATGTCCTAACACTTTAATTGACTGTTAGTACAAAGGGAAAATGACATACTAGAAGAGTACGACACATTTCCACAATTTATTTATTAAGCAAGAATTGTTAATAAGACTTTTATGCCATAAGAAATATAAGCTCGTTAATTCTTTGTAACATAATAATACATCAATATCTCACACGTCACATGATAAAATAGCCAAGCCGTAATCACTTATAATGATTTTGCTTTGTGAATTCAGTATTTCAGTCACGGATTAAGTAAATTCTTCATCTTTAAGGTTAGCTTTTTGCCTTTTTCCAATACAGGTGGGAACGCCAACCAAGCAAAGTTGCCAAACCACGCTGGAGGAAATGATAGAAGAATGACCTCACTCGTCTGATACCTGTTGCTTCAGTATCTGGAGGAATTAAACATGCTCCCAATTGAAGGTGGGGCAGCCTGTCAACCTGAAAGACAGCCAGTATGTAGGCTGCCGACTGTAGCACGTACTGCCCAGAGCTCCAAACTCCTCCTGTTGAGAAAGCTCAATAGGCAATGTGGGATTGCTGAATTGGGCAACAACAACAGAGCAGACCGGTCTCTCTCCCCAGCTAATGGCCAGTGGAGGATTTGGACTGCAGCTTGTGTATGGAAAGGTCAGAGAACAGCTGAGCCACAGAGACTACAAGACAGCCTATTTTTGTCTGTCTCAGGATGCTTTGCTTGTTATCCTTTGTGAAGAGATGGCTGGCTTTTATCTGAGTGGAATTTTTCTGGACTAAATATTCAATCATCAGAAGAGAATAAATACCAGGCTAAAATGCAATGGTTCTATATGCTTTATATGTCACAGAAGCTTCTACTATTTAATTTACTGATTTTGTTGCTGTTTTTGCTCATTTTTCCACTGTGCTAATTAAAAGATCTATGATTTTAGAGACCGCAGATGCTAATACAATGCTCAGCACTGAGAAATAACATATGGTGGAGCGTGTGGCCATAGTAAGCCACCTGCTCGCCTGGGGTCAGCTCAGGAACCAGGCTGGAGGCCAAGTCTCTCCCTTTATCAAGCATCAGTATTTCCTGAATAATCTAATTTCCAGAAGTACATTGCTGGTTTGATAATTGATGTTTTAATAAAGTGAGGGCATTGTGGCTACCGTGTCTCACCCTGCATGGTTACGTGGTGCACCACACAATTATTAAGGCTCATGGAGTAATCGAATTCCTCCTTCTGCGCAGTCCATTTTACTAGACAGCACAGTAACTGGCATTAAGACCAATGCTGTTGGGTTCAAGATGTCTTCTGAACCAGCTGGTAGAGTCCTTCCAAATGATGATAAATGTGGTGAAACAGTTGGAAACAGATTCCTCCCATAAAGGTGCTGATTTCTGTGCGTGTGTGAGACTACTAGGATTCTACCCGCTGCGCTAGGGCTGGTTTACACACTGCTGTTAGCTCACGTTTCAACTGAGAGTTCACTGGGACATCAAATAAAACTCTTTAGTTAGCAGAAAAATCTCTACAAGGCTATCTTCAGGAAACTTGGAAAAAACCCGTATTTGCAATTCACCTTTAATGCAGAACATTTGATTGTTCTATCAAAGTAAATGGATTATTTTTAATGGGAAACAGACACCTTCAACTTTAACGGCCTCCTTCACAGATCACTCTGCTGTAAAAATAATCTTTGATTAACTGTAACTAGATTATTAGTGATAAAAACTTTGGGCTGAAACTGTCTATTTTTGCCATAATGACTCTGCATAGGACCTGACATGTCTTAATAGCTGTTTTTCCTTCGAGGACCTGCCACACTGCCTTTGCCCTGTGAATTATTTGAATTCCTCCCACTGTGTGGGTATGCCTGGTGTCTTGCAGATAAACAGGGACTGGTATGGGCCAAACCAACTTTTTCTCTGGTTGATTTGAGGCTGATTTGGTTTATTGAGATAGAATAAACTTTTATGCAACTGTCCATATCACTTGCAGCAATGTTCCTAAAGCTTATTCTTAACAGCTGTTAACTGCAAGCACATTTGCTTTCGTACTAATCACATCTGTAAATTTAGCTGCATTACGGTAAAAATAACTCATTTTTTAGTTGGGAACATCTAAACAATTTTGGTTACTATGCCAGAACCTTTGCCTAGCTCTCTGCTCTGCAAAGCTCACAGAAGGTATGGCTACAGCTTCCCCTCCTGGGTTTAAGGCGGTCATGGATGTATTAATGGTTTAATCCCAGGTGAAATATTAAAGCTAGCATGCACCTGTCTGGAGACTGCAGCACATAACCCAGCTGCTGCTCACTGCAAGCTTATGCTAGTGCAACTGGAGGGGAAAAAAGGTGAAACGGGCCTATTAAAACCAAACATACATACAAACACAAACCCCTGAGCACTCCTAATCTGAAGAAGAATTTCACAGATTTAGAAAAAAAATTGCACTGTTCTTGTCAGGATGAGACTTCATGGCATCTTAAACTGGTGTAAGCTGGGGCTGCTGCAGTCCCACTCCATCCCTTCTCCCAGTGCAGCCCCTAGCAGCAAGGCAGGCGTTTATGTGCTCCTACAGAGAGCAGGTTCAGGACAGTTTGATGGCTAAAAACTAATCACCTAAATCAGCTTAAACTGAAGTGTAACTGCACCCTCAGGTTCACTGTTACCTTGAAAAGTCATCGGTTGTTTCTTTCCTTTTAAAGCAAGCTGCCCTCTGGCAGATTTCTGTAACCAAACCATCAGTTGTGCTTCATTCAGAGCCAATAAACATATTACGGAGAAGCACTTCAATTCTCATCTGATATGACTGTGCCTATTAAAAAGTTTTTCCAGACAAAACCTCAGTTAGGATTAGAATATTAAATCAGTTAATATACTTCTTAATTTGAAGCAGTACTTCACAAGCCCTGTAAAAAGTTCTCTCCCGTATACGTATATTTTTTCTTATAACTCAAAATTGGACCAATCGCAAGTATTTTTTCATATATTTAATGGGTTCTCTTTTTGAGTGGTGTACAGAAATGGCATTGCTGATTATCCCATTATAAACAAAAAGGCAAGGTTTGTTCAGTAGCAGTCAGTACCTCATACTCTTCACAGACGGAAATTTTCAGGTGACAATTCTGGTTTGGTTCACAGGAGACTGCGCATATGCAATGAAAATCACTGCTGAAACAAGTGAACCCTTGAGCAATGAGACCTTTTGCACGTAAGTATTAACATGTCAACTTTTCTGGGAATTCAGCATTTAACTGTCAACATAAAGGCTCCAGCTATATCTAATAATCAATCTCTAGTTTGAGAAGTGCAAAATTAACACCTACTGGTCTGACTTTCTAATACATTTTTTCATGTCAAGTGTTCTTGGAAACAGAAAGTGCACTAAGGTGGTTTCAGTTTAAATGAATGTTCACCGGGAGATCTACATTTAGGTAGTTAGAAATGGGTCTGAGAGCTATTTGTCTTCCAAACTATACATGTACTTCTATAACTATCTATCTACCTACCTATCTGGTTTTGAAATACTTAAATATATTTCTCACAGCAAAGCTTTACAACTAAACAATGTAAGTTTTTTGCAAAGTAGCACTGATAGAAGAGCCTGCACTCATATACTTTTAAAACATACACGCCCGCACACATACACACATTTAAGTGTTAGTTTGTGAAGAATACTGTTTCACTTTTGGTTTTGACCATATGGCTAAAACTTTCTGCACATTTTGCATGACATTTTACGGCTGTGGCATTTTTGGTACTATTTTAAACAAATCACATCAAACAAATTCCACTGTTCATATTAAAGTAAGAAAAGTAAAGAGGGAAAAATTTATCCTTGTCTGCAGATGCCGGTTTCAAGAGCTTAACTGTTTGGTGGTGGGGGTAGATTTCACTGGGATAAATTTCATTTATCATGGATTAAAAGACGCTGCATAAATCCCTAAAAAGGCTTCACCATTGCTTTGATTTCTTGCCATGCATTGCTTGTATATTTTGATTCAATTTCATGTAGTGGCATGAAATTCATGCCAAAATTTTTTTGATAGTCCTGACTGATGGATTACTTCCTCTCTGTACTGCTGAGCTTCAAGCACTTCTGTTCATGCTACCTTTGCCTTTATTCAGCTCTACGATATGCATTTGCAGACCTGATCATAGCCTCTTGCATATTTCTCTTTTGCTGCTAACTTCCTTTTTTCCTCTCCTCCTATTTATACTCACTTCAGCTGTTGTTTCCAGGCCAAACCCTTTTACTCATCACAATGTCCTTCTAAATAGCATGTTTTTCTCTTCCTGCTCAAACCCTTCTTCATGCAGACAGTCCATTAGGAGTGAGTGTGTAGTTTACAAGGCTGAAGGGGACCAGTTCTGCTTCCCTGAACTTTTTACAGGATGTCTCACTACATATATTTCTCTCTGTTTTCTCACACTTGACAACCACGGATATTTTTTCATAATTTTCTGTCAGTTTGCTCTCACTTCTGGGCTCTTTCTTTTGTTGACACTGACACTGTCAGCTCCTCTCAGCAGTTTAGCTTCTTTCTTAATGGCACACAGAGCCACAATTCAGCTCCTGCGGTCTGACACCAGGGAACTCTTCCCTGCGGTGGGATTACAGCCTCCTCCCACGCTGGAGGAGCCTTAGTTTCTCATGCTCCTGATACTGCATATTATAAAATTCAGAATTATACAGTTCAGCTGTAGCAGTCCCTGCTCTAAACTTCACAAATGTTGCGCTCTCTAAATTCATCACTCCCCAGTGAAAAACCCAAATAAACGAGTTTTGCAGCCTAACGACTGCTGTTTTCTACTCTGGGCTGGGAAAGCAGCTGTGGCACATTTACAGATGCAGCTCAGAGGTCTAAGGCCACCAGTTCTCTGGGATCATGGCTTGGGTAGTCTCCCCGCCAACCTGCCTTTGCCATCAATTATTTCCAGCAGATAAGGGACCCAGTGCAGGAAAGTGAAGGCAAGGCACCACTCTAATGGTTTTCACTGCTTGTCTTCGCTTCACTTGCCACAAGCTTGGCTGTGCTCTCACTTTCCAGCTCTCTTCTTGTTTCATAATTTCTTTTTTATGATTTCTTTTCTGCTTCACAACTTCAAAGACCATATGAGGAAACTTGGGTCTACTAAATCGACAGGAAAAGTTGATTTCTATGGGGACAGGTTTTACACTGTCTTTATTTAATAATAGAGGGAATATTATCCAGAATCACATAAGCCCATTGACTATGAAAATCAATGGGACTTAGATTCCTAAGCCATTTAAGTCTGTTTAAACATGGTACCCATGGTTTATAAAGGCTATGAAAGAAATACTTTGTGAAATGCACAGAAGGAATTTACAAAGTATTTTGAGCAGGCTGGTACCTCTGAGAGGAGCAATCTTAGGCTCTTCAATTAAAATATCTGAAAATAGACCATGAATTTGAATCTAACCCAAACACGTCTCCAGTGCTGGAGTGGGAATAGATGTCCTCCAAACATACCGTCACAGTTAATTTGCATGGCTAAAAGGAAGGAGCGGGACCAGGTGGAAATCTAGCTAACAACAGGACTGTTTCCATTTTGCCTCACTTTCTAACTTGCGTTTCCAGGTCCCGCGCTTGTCAGACGAGACAGCACAAAAGTAAGGTTGCATAAACCTTAATAAATCTCACTAGTTTTTGGCCTCATCTTTCCATTTTGGGCTCAGAAATTCTGGATACAGAAAGCCAGTGTGCTGCCAATGCAGAAAAGGTGGGAGGAAGATTTTGAAAAGCTTTAATTGCGACAGTAATTAAAGGCTGTTTGAGAACAGTGAGAGGCTGGAGCTAGTACGTTACGGTGTCTTTTGCTTCCAATAACTACTATGCCATATAAGCATCTGGCCTGAAAACTGAGAGGAAGACAGGATACATAGAAATGAAATTTCCAAAACGGAAAAAAGCAAAGACAGTGAAATCCCTGTCTTTGAGCAACACCAGCCACTGTGAATATACCAGCCAAATATTCTGACTCTGCCCTGAATCCTGAGTCAAACTCAAAATTTAAACTAAAGTCTTGAAATTAAAACTTCCTACAGATTTGTGCCCAGGAAACTGTCTCTCCAGAATCATGACTTCTGACAACAGAACTGCTCCTCAGGGCAGTGCTCCTTTGAGACTCCAGGGCTGAGACTGGGGGAAGCGAAGGACAAGGAGCTGCTGCCAGGAGGTCGCCAGTTGGGTGTGCGGGAGCCACAACTGCCTCCTCACCTGGATCAGAGCTACAAAACACATTCCTGCAAGGATCAGAACAAACGCTAACTCCACCATTTTCACAAGAAATGCCAATTCACTTCTGTGGTTTAAGCTTTCCCTTAAGAGTTACACCATTAAACTCACAAACACAACTTCTGCAAGTGAAAGAAAGAAGTATGGCAAAAATAGATATTCTGCAATTCATGTTTATGTCAGGGCATCTTCTATGTCCAACTCCTACAATGATACACAATTCAATAGTAATAGCTTTTTTTAATCCATTGTAAGAGTGAACTAATTCTTTACTAAACTGTAGCAAAGAGTTAAAGCAAAACAACCATAGAAAAGTTTGATTTTTATCTTTAAATTATATATATTTTTTTCACATGCATGTAAAAAATTCTAGGCAGAAAAAGCAGCTGAAGTAATTTAAGTCCTTACTTTTGCAGAACTTAGCACCAAGATTAATTGTTATCACAACATGATTTTCTGCAACTAATTTTTCACAAGCATTTACACAATAGTTATTTCAACTGAGCAAAACGAATGTAATCTAACTAGCTGCCATGCTACATTGAAAGCAAACACATACTGCTGTTAGGCTTCAAATAGCTAATAAAAAAATTTGGCTTCTTGCATTTTGCAGAACAAACAACTTCATTCCATGCAGCAATCTTTCTATGTAAGTATTTATACTGACTAGATACTTGCAAGAAAACGCACTGAAGAGTGTTTGATTCTAATCTGAGAGTGTAAGCAGGCACTCTGCTTTAAATTTCTGACAGCTAAGGGCATTAGTTACTGCTGTGGTGCATCTTCAGATTATCAGACTGTGCGAGAAAAGCTTACAAGGATAAAGTTTAGGACGAATGTTTTTTCAAGCAAAATTCAAGAAATACCACTCAACTAAATAAAGTATCTCAAGCCTGGGATGGATACAACCTGGATGTAAAAGGAGAGGCACTTGGTTTTCTTGCATTCCAAAAAGGCTCTAGACAAAGATTGTAAAAGTGCACCTAAAACTAGGTTTCCAACAGGTTCCTAACCAGATAGCTAAATAAAGTTTTTGACTTTCAGCAGGTGAGCTCTAGATCTAGAAAGGTATAGAAAGGCTCCAGAGCTAGCAGGGATCAGGAAAGCTCTACAAAGCCTCTTGGGAAAAAAAAAAAGAAAAAAACAAGAAAAAAACAAAGAAAAACAAAGAAAAACGAAGAAAAAAAAGAAAAAAAAAGAAAAAAAAAGAAAAAAAAGAAAAAAGAAAAAAGAAAAAA
>VYZM01002840.1:172133-336996 GCA_013398915.1 Dromas ardeola
AAAAAAAAAAGAGGGGTGGGGGACGGGGATATGCAGGAGGCCCAAGAAGGGGTCCCTGGAAAGTTCTATATTCAGAAAGGGCCCATAAGGGTGCTGGATCTAGAAAAGCCTGCTAAGCTAGAAAGGGCTGCAGAAGGGCTTCAGAGAAGTGCTAGGTAGGCTCTGAGAAAAAGCTGTAAAAGGCTTCCAAACCATCCCAGGAGAAAGATCTAGTGAGTCTCTAGACATGTTCCAGAAACTATGGATGCCCTCTCTGCTCCAAAAAGCTCTAAATCTAGAAAGGCCCCAGATCTACAAAGGTGCTAGATGTCTTCAGAATGGTTCTCGACATCTCCAGCAAAGTTCTAAAGCTCTGGATCTCAGGCTTTTAGTAACTTCTAGATCTAGGAAGCAATAGGAATCTCTAGACAGTGCTAAATCTAGAAACGTCCTTTTAAAGTGTCTTCTTTTCTTTATGCCTTCAAACAAAAACCAGAAAGACTGAAGCAAATAACGCAAGTTATAAATCCTTCTGGATGGGAGCATACAAAAATCATTTCAAATGAAATTACCTCCTTATGACTAGGCTATTTATACCAAGTTTGAACCATTTGACGTCTCCCGATTCCCCAAATTTTTGTCATACCTTTCATGAGCCACCCAAAATACTTATTATAGTTCATGGTAGTAATAGCAAAAAACCACGTTGGTTTTGTTGTCACTATTGTTATAGATGCAGATATATAACACCAAACTGGCAAGAAAAATAGAAGAAAAAAGAAATACATATGGATGGAGGACCCAAGGGGTTTTACATCGTATCATGACTTTTCCCAGTTCTCACCAGAGACAGCTACGTGCTGTTCAGTTTCCCATTTTGCTTTGAGCAGTTGATTGAATGGCTATTGAGTGATGTTCAGACATTTATGATTTTCCTGCAATGTGACCTACATTGCTAAACTTCATAAATTTATTCTCCAAGGCAGTGTATCATTTTGCATGCCATACCCATCCCAAAGGAACCTATCAGCAGGAGATGAGGCCCAGTTTGTAAAAGCCGAATGTCCTTCAGACATTTTCAGCTAATTTGTTTGTAAATGTGAGTGTTATTGTCAGAGTAACATACTGCATAAAATGGTGCTCTGTATCATCCTATTTCTGTCTCTCTGTGGCCTAAACTTCATAATGCGCAGCTATGAATGTAACCTCTGTATGGCATGCTACAAATGGATACAACCAATTTCCGTCTTGACATTTGCATTTTTTTTTCCTCCACTGACACAGTGTCTTTTCATTATTTTTTTTTCTCCCTTGGCACAAACGACGGTAGAAAAGATGCTGAAGCAAACACAGTATCATGAAGAGGCGAAATCAGGCATTCTTAGCTGACATTGCCCAGGCTGCAGGGTAAACTTAGTCCTAATAATAATACTGGAGAT
Source organism: Dromas ardeola (assembly GCA_013398915.1). Taxonomy (NCBI): domain Eukaryota; kingdom Metazoa; phylum Chordata; class Aves; order Charadriiformes; family Dromadidae; genus Dromas; species Dromas ardeola. Next base: position 173,552 of record VYZM01002840.1, read on the forward strand.
ACCACTAATACCTCCAAAGCAACACTTCTTTGTACTAAAACCTTTTCAGTCTTTGTTTATAACCAGCTTTGAGACCCAAGAAGTACCCAGTCAGCAAGGGAACAACACCCTCTAGAGTTCCCTCATGCTGACATGCTTCAAAGTCCTGCCCTTTGTAAGCTGTTATTATTACAGTGTTGTTTTGACAGGATCGGCAGACCTTTCAGGTTCCCCTTAGCACCTGGAACAATTTGCAGCCCAGAAATATCTCTGTGCTGGCTTTTTTGACCCCCCTTCTGCCGCTTATTGCGGTGCAATGCTTTCAGTCATGCAGCTATACCTATGCTGTCTTTTACAGCTTTCAAATGCAGCAGTTTGCAGCTATGTAAAATTTCAATGACCTGATGATAGAATTAAATGCCTGTATCACTTTTTTAACTTAGACTGGTTTTATACCTTTATTTCTGTAAGCTCTCTCCTGATCTGTGCTGTCATGAAGACAGACCGGGAGTCTAAAGACCTGAAGTCCTCACTCCTCTAAGATGTAGGTCAAAGCAACAATTTCTATCCCAGCAGCATGTGACATCTCTGCAGAATGGACACCACCACCACTGGTGACTGCTGGCCTCAAACGTGCCCTGTACTCAAGCTCCAGACTTTGTGCCAGCCCATTTGGTCTCCCTCCCCCTAATGCTGTGCAACATTTCCAAATGCCCAAACCAGGATACACTGGGCAATGTGAAAGGCTTGGCATAGAGGCAGTAAAGACAGCTCCATGTAAAGCTCAATTATGACTGTTATTCACCTTATAACACACAAAACCTGCTACATCTGTGGGAGGTCCTTTGCCCCATAGATTTGTGAAGGGCTGGTTGGTGACAGGAAGAGAGCAACACACACACAGTACCAACCTGACAGTCTTAAAAAAACTGGGCTAATGTAGGAGTTGCCTCCATCAAAGCAGATTATTTCTTAAATCACAGGCAGGCCTTGTTATTAGTGGATGCAGATGAACAACTGGATTAAAAGAAAAGGAGGAGCACTGTCTGCTCAGCCTGCCTCTGCATGCTCCCATCAACATCTACATTCCCATCTCAGCAGACCTTCTTTGGGCTTGGACTCCAGGATGTCAGGGACCAGCTCTCACTATCCAATTACTTATGGTAGCTCTGCTGTATATGTAGAAACCACATATATGTATATTTATATAGACATAGTTATATATACATATATAGGTATATTTTATGTGCGTATATATATTCATGCATACATTTTGTCCACAATGTCTCCTCAACAGATTAAAAAAGTCAGATGTAGTAACCAATATATGTTAACCCATTGCAGATTCCCACAAGTCTGGCGAAGCTGCACGAAACATTTTCAGCAGCATAACTCATCACAGAAGATACAAGGCCTCTGCCACAAATAACTCATCAACTAGACTCCACCCTACCGAAACCATATTTAAATGAGAGAGATAATCATTGGCTACTTGCGCATAAGGAATAAAAAGTGAAGCAACCAGATAAGTTGGTTGCCTGTGAAAGACTGACAGGAGAGTCTCAAAACAAGTCAGGCTTCTCAGCTGGGAACCCACTCCCTGGAGAGCTAAAAGAGGACCAGATGTTTGAGAAGCTGGGCGGTGTGCTAGGGCTTGGCCATGCGAGGACAGTGGCTGAGCTGGAGAAAGCCTGGGGATGGCAAGGGAGCTTGGATGAGTTGGAACTGTTGTGTAGATATGTTCGGGGGCTTTGTGCACACACAGGCAGGATTTGGTGAGTGTGGAGGTTTCTGTTAGTTGTGAAAGTGCACCTGAGAGCATCTAGACTCAGGGCTACCTCCTTGCCATCCATCCAGTTCTTATAGAGGTTTCTGCCTTCTTGCAATTTCTCATTAGAAACAAATGATTAAAAAACTAATTTAAATCTGGCTCTGTATAGCAAATAGTAAGAGAAAAGTCATGAGCAGAGGCCTGTCAGGTCTCCTTCACTTCATCGTCAAGTGTCTAACTCTCCCTGCCTCAACAATCAAAGAAAAGGATGCAATCGCTGGAAGAGTTGATTAAAATGTACATAGTCTTTTACTGAGTAGTAATGCATTATTTATGGCAGATAATTGAAATAAACTGGTGTTTTGCAGGTGACCAATACAAAAAGAGCAACTGGGCTTTAAGGAAGAAATTGCAGTGTGACCGCATCACACAGTATCTTGCTTCTATGACTAATATTTAAAATTCAGTGATAGAATAATTTGATTAGAATATAAATCAGCTGTGATGAAACCATCCTGCTTTCTGTTTGATATTCTAAAAATCACATTATACACCTACAATCTTGATTCATGAGCTCTCACAGACTTTTTTCGACCTGAGGTCCTAATGCTATGAGCCTCTTTTCTCTCAGTTCCTGTTAAAGAGAGGCTACTTAACCTTTCCTCTACCCCTGGGAAAAGACTGTTTTATCTTCTACCTGAAGATCTTTTTTTAAAAAGGCTTTCAGCTTGATTTTGCTTCAAAGTATGGATACTAGTGACTGCTTGTTCCCGCATACGCGATTATGGCTGGAATTATTTTGTATAGGCTTATGGTTTCCAAAGACCAACACTTAATAATTGAGGGGGGCTGGCTCATTTTTGAAAAGGTTTGAAAATGCCTCGGTAAAGGCTCTGGCTGCTACCCATTTTGGTTTATTTTTCAGAAGCACATACATTCTCTTAGGACACAGGTGCTCCTTGTTACACACTCGCCACTCACTACCCTTTCAATTAAGCTTGGAAGCTTGGAAAAGCACCCAGTGAGATGCCCCACTTCCACTGAAGTCATTGGCAAAACAGTTGCTGATTTTGCTGGGGCTGCAACTTCCACTCTATTTAGCTTCTCTGGTACTCCAGCAAAGCCAGAGAAGAAAGAACATGAAATTAAGCAGCAGAGTAAAACAAACCAGAGAATAAGACAACTTTTTACTGGGGAAACCCCCCAGCTTTTCTGGGCTTCTTCATGCAGCAAAAATTAGAAAAAAAAACAATAATAAAGATCTTTTCTCAAAAGAAAAAAGCTCTGAAAATCTTCTGTAAGGAAGACAACAAATAAAAATTAAAGGACCTATAAATTGTCATTTCTGCTTTGTGTACTTTTCGTTCAGCGATTTCATGAATACACATAAAAAATGTTTCCGCGAAGCACTGAAAAACACAGTTCAGAAATTTGGAATATTTATGATGCATTAATTACACATTACGAGAACAGTGTATCAAAAGCCTCACATAGGTAGAGGACTAAAAGTAAATCAAGAGCAGATCTAGTTTTACAATACTTTGCTACAGTGAAAGCAAAGTTGATGCTTCTTGATGGCATGCAGCTCTCTAATGCAATTAGAGTATTATGCATCTACTGTTTAAAAAAGCCAGTGAGAAAGTGTTTTGTGCTTTCTCCTTTTACAAGAGTGCAGTATATACTGTTGGGTATGTAGAGAAACACCTAAAGGGATAGTGTGTCTTCCTCTGACCTGCAATACTAATTAATTAATTGTCTCCATGTAATCCCACAGTTGCTTTGTGATATCCTACTCTCAACCTGGCTTAAAAGTACTTCAGCCTAGAATCAATTGGTTTTATGCTGGCAGCTCGCTCCCCCTGTTTCTCACCCATTCATCAGATCATATTTTTGCCTTTCACATTTTCCTTTGCTGCCTCCAAACGTACCCAGTGAAAGTTCTGTTCAGGCTGTGTTTGCTCCAATGAGCAGACCCTCACTGCTGCTTTCAAGTGAGGTCACCATGTCCTGGGAGCTTTTTGTTCTGCTCAAAAGCCTTCCACAATGCCACTGAAGCATATTGTGCCTGTGCAAGCGCTGGTGGGGAGTGCCTGCAGCACTTGTGACTGCAGAAGCAATGTCAGAGTTTGAATTTTTGAGATATATACTACATTTTCAAGCAATTTTGCTCATCTTTACTCCTGCTTTCTCCAGCACTCTGTCTCTTACTTCACTATTTCAAGTAAGTCATCAACAGCATTACTTACTGATCTCTCCCCTCTCCTCCATCATTCAAAGTAGGCTGTCCAGGACATGGCATTCTTGCTATGTGTGGGTCGCCTTTAAACCCTGTTCTAGAAATCTGCCTTTTAATTTGACCTATGCAAGCAAATTGCCTACGTAAGTAACGCTGTCACATTTTTGTAAGGCAGCAAAACATTTTGCGGTGTCACTGAAGTTTATGTGAAGCTACACAATATAGATGGTTCCCTCACGTGGAGAACTGCTGAACAAAGGCTGATGAAGTGCAAATGTCAAGAAAAAGTCTTCAAACCAGACCTTTCATTTTGGAACACAGCAGTGACAGTTATTAACACCATCAATCAGGCTGGAGCTATTGCTTTGGCACAGACTCATGCCTAGTGGGACTGACATCAGCACGAGAACAAGGCCATGGTTACAGGCTATGAGAAAGCTCTTGGGATTCATTTTCTGTTGCCTGGCAAGTTTTTGGTTTCTGTATTCGAAGGGATCGTGCTTGAGACTGGTTTAAACAGTTCCCAAATACTAGCTGCTACCACTCGCACAGATATAAATGATTTGAGGTTCAGAGCGGCGGAAATTCAGCCCATATATTTCTCATGGGAGGAAAGATACAAGATGAAATTGCAAGATGGTAGAAATATCTGCTAATTCTCTCCTCAGCTTTCACCACAGCAATGGAGGCAGAAGAGAAGCGAAGCTTATCACTCAAGCTGAGCTGAAGTGTTTTTACTTTCACACAAAACTTCCCACAACGTCAATATAACTTCTATGAGCACTGGATCTAATGAAGTCTGGTTTCCTAAGGACTTCTGTCTCATGGCTGACTGACTTGGGAATTTAATAAGATCCAAGCACCAAATGAGGCTTTTCCTGTGAATGGAACATTTATTAGATCCTGAGTGGAATCTCTGGAGTTTAATAAAAGAAAGCTCATGCTGCAATATTTCCTTTTGGAAGGGCGCTTTAGGTCTCTCTCCTCCAACTGGATTAATATTTTTTATGGAATGTGTAGGAATTTAATTGCTGTGAAGGCTGGTGTTTCTCTACAAATTTGTTTGAAATTGGCCCAAGATTTCAATTTACTGTGAGGAAAAGAATACTAGCAGACAGACAGACTCACACAATGTGCTCTCATTTGCTATCAATAACCAGACTAAACATTTTCTGTTTACCCTAGGGATACAGCAAGACTACGAGAGTGTGCACATTTGAGAAAAAGAGCAACCTACAGATGCCTCTGATCTAGATCAGGATCAAGCCCAAATTCATCAGGCAGTGAAACAGAATCATTTCTGTTTTCCTTTCTCTTTTCCTTCTTTTCCCCTCTTTTCCTCCTCTCTTTTCCTTCTTTTGCTCCCCACCCCAGGCTCCTCCCTTAGCACTTCTGTTGCAGCTCATGGCCAGGAGGCCCTGCCACAGGTCCTGTTGCAGTGTGGTCCCTCCAGCCAGCCCACTGCTGGTGCAAGTTTGGAGAGCAGTCAGCAGTGCAGCAATTCATGAAGTCAGTAAAGTATTTTAGACCAAAGCTTATGTCCCTGATTTAGAGTACCTACAACAGTCTTGCTATCCAAAGGGTATGGGGAAGGTAGGAGATGTAGCAGGTAACTGCTTTCTTCATCTGGGCTTCAATTTGACAGAAGGAGATATTCAGTGGACCGTACAGCTGGGGAGATCGGTCAGCTCATTCCATAGGGCCTCCAGCTCAGATGCAAAAGTATAAGGTTCAACACTGGTTTATTATTCATTTGATTAACCTGCAACAAAACAGCTTCCAAAGAAGAAATGAAGAATGGGAGTCAGACCTACAAGAAGCCAAGGAGCAAGCAGGGGCACTTATCTGAAAAGTCCATCCTTCCGATTCTGGGTGCTGTAGATTAGTGAGGTGAATAAAATCACAGAACAAATGAAGACCAACACCACCTTGTGATATTCTTGAAAAATGTTTTGCCTTTAAAATTTAGGTCTTGTCATGTTCTAGTATTCAGGGTTTTAGAGGCAGCATTTTCAAAAAATATGACCAGCTCTATCAGAATGAAAGATACTGGAATAAGTGAATTTAATGTAGGTGTCTGATAAAATCCTGGCGCCAATGGTGAGTGTTGAGTATATATAAATATATAGTCATAAACCTAGCTCTGAAGAGCCATTTTCTTTAGATTTACTCCTTATTAAGTAATTGAAGAACACTAAAATCATCCGTGTTGAGAAGAAAAGTCATCCAAATTTTGTACATGCTGAAACAGTACTGAGAACTCTGGCATACCATACAAACACCTCAACCGAATGCATTTTCCTTCTAAATTCAGACTAACATCCTCACAGTGAAGTATGAGATCAAAGTAATTAGTCAGAGCTTGGTGGTTTATTTGCCACAACATATAATCTTTTCAACCCCAGCTGTCCTTCCCTCTCCCTGTTATGAATGCAGAATACTATGCTTAAGAATGAGAAGGTAGTGAGTAACAAACACAGAATGATTAATAAGAAGTGTTTCCATCAAAACTGATATTGGAATAAATGATTAAACCCTTTCATAATCAACTCATTTATTAAAGTGAATGCCTTAAAGTGAAAGCTTGTCGTTTATGGTAGTTTTCGCAATGGGCAGTTATTCCATGTGTTTACTTCAAGAGTACATTTTTGTACTTTGGTAAATCAAGAAATATTGATTTTGAGCAAGTTGTTGATTTTATTGTCAGAACAAATTTAGCTTTGAGAATTGATTCTATTAACCTATTTCGTAAGTCCCTCTAAACACACAATTTGTGAACAACCTACATTCTCTTGATGTAAATGCCATTTGTAATTTAGCCAAAACACAATTTAAGTGGAGATGGGCCAAATTCATTTTTCATTTATGTTTATGTCATTCTGGAATAAACCCAGCAGTCTTGCAGGGATATACAATTGTTTCTGACTAAGTGAAAATATCATGCCCTTATTTTCATTGATATAATTTCAGATTAACATGATTGACTTCAAGGGGATGTGATTATTTTGTAGAGTTTTCTGGATATCAGCAACAATTTTGGAAGAAGACTTGAGCAAATTAGATACAGTTACTTTTCAGAACATGCATTCTTGGCATTTATTTTGTGTTTATGTTTTACTGCATATGTAAAAAACCTCAAAAGCATGGATTTTGTGAAAAATTGCAATAAGTAGATTCACTTAAACCCCCACAAAACAAATCCTCCAAACAAGAAACGCTTCCAAAAGCTGTACGTACATCTGTACTGCAGATTGTCAACAACGTGACTTCACCTATCAGTGACAGGAAATTATATTGTAAATATTACTATAATTAGACTTAGAAATGAGACTGGACACTTTCTAGGGACACTTTAATAAGCCATGATTTATTATGTTGTTTAGAATATTTACTGGCATGCATTTACAATTCATCTGAAGATTATCTCAATGTATGTGGTAAGAACATATCTTGATTTCCCAGAATGATGAAAAATTTGCAAAAATTTCGAGAAATGTGCAGTAATAGTTTCCTGTAGGTGCTGCAGCATGAAAGCACCTGGACTGTTCATGGCAAAAAAAAAAAAAAGTTAATTTCGGCTTGTATGAAAAGAAGGCCCTACCTCAGCTGAATGCTGATACCCTGAGAGCAATATGAAGAAGAATTTGCTCTATAACATGCTTTTTCTTACCTATGATTTTGAAGAAGCCCTTTCTCCATGCATTGGAACTATGTTGTAGAGTAAGGTAAACTAAACCTGTTTCTAGCAAGTAGCCAACCTACCAAAAAATAGAATTTTAGGGCTATTTAAATCTATTTACAAATTCAGCATATTCGATTTCAGTCCAAAAATTTTACCTTTTAAATTTCATTTTACTTTAAAAAATAAAATAAATTTATTTCTCCATTTTCCAGACACCCTGATGCAACTTATTTGCTAAAGGGTATTTGCATTCTTTAAAAGGATTTGAAAACCACCAAAACTCACCATTTCGGATTTAGTGAGACATTTTGCTACCGAGCAAAATGAGCAAAAATTTGAACATAAATATGCAGCCACACATTATACGGCCAGTAAAGCAATTATTTGTACAGCCTGAGATGCAGATCACAAGGAGAAGGCAGGGAGCAGACGTTGCACCTGGCACCATTCCCTGCACCTCAGAGATCTCTAATCTGGTTATTGATGCCCCAGGCAGTTGTTACATGTATCCAAGAAGCAAGCAAATGTGCTTCAGGCAGCTTTAAGTTCCACGAAGCATCACTCCTGCCAGCTGATGTGCAGCAATGGAGCGGAGAGTCAGTGCCTCCAGCTGAGGAGCAGTGCCTGCTGTAGTGGGTTCCTGCTCATCATCTGCAGGACTGGTGATCCTGCAAGAAGAGGTGCCAGAGCAGAAGCCAAGGTGCCCAGAAGCCATACGATCTTAAGACAATTACCAGGCTAGTTTAAGCTTGGGTTTAGCACAACTAAGCCAGCTGACCCTGTCCTGCTTTACATGGAATAATTATGTGTCTACTGGGCCAGAGAGAATACAAAGGCTTGTCCATCCCAGAGCTGTGAAGGGGGAAGCTGAGGTTTTCCTCCCCACACCTGCAAACACCTAAGGTGTAGCGACATGTGAAATGGAACACAGACAGATTTTTCTGTTTTGACTAGTTATAAAATCCCCAAGTGCTTCTGTGACAGCAGCATTAGATTGCATCATTTTTCCATATGAAATTTGGTAAGAACTACCCAAAACATAGATCCCACATTCTTCATGTTTGCGAATACAAGATCATAGTCACCTCCTATTACTCAAAGTTTACTTAGAAACGAGGAACAAGCTCTTACCATTGTTATGCAGTGTATTTTAACTGTGATTTGCCAATTGTGAAGGACTGAGGAAAGGGCAGGGAGAAAATGAAATGCAAAATTAACTGGATCCTGGTTGTTTGCTTACACGTTCCATAATGTAACTTTAGTATGTTAGTAGAATGCCTCGAGATTTTTTCAAGTACAGCTTTTCTCCCATTTTGAAGGTGATTTTTTCAAGTATTTATTGGCAAAGGCCAATTCCTTCCTTGGTCTATCTGTAAGCGTGGCTCACTGACTAGTCAGGAGTACCATTTGTGTTTCTTCATACTTATCTATATATCTTTTTTAGCTTAAAGCATCACATAGAGATGTGATAAGTCTTTTAGTCCTATTTCTTTTACACTGCTCTCGAAATAAGAAATGAAAAGCACTTTGAGAAATGTATTGAAATGCAGTAGCTTCACTACAATACTGCTGTTGTGTAATCGCTTACTGTAATGCTCCTCCATGATTTAGAACAGACTTAGATATAAACAGAATATATATTTTTTCCACTTAGTAGTTCAAGAAAATCAGTCTGAATGCTGGACTAAAGGAAAGCACTCTAAACTTCTGATAAATTCCTTGAAAGATCTATCTCAGTGTAGCAAGCAACCCTCTAAAGCATTATGTATTCTTTATATAAGCCTCTCTACACATTCATATACCATCTCCTGGAAAAAAAAAAATCAAGCGTATAGTTTTGCATTTATATGGTTCACCTTATAATAATCATGTGAATGGAAGATCTACTTCATACTGTGCAGTCCAGAATTATTTGATTCATCCAGCATATTCTGACATACAATCCTTGTACAAGAAACTAAGTTATCTGTCTCCACAATGTGTAGAAAAGTGACAATACATGAAAAACAGGCGTCTACCTGAGTGATGTCCATTCCAGAGTCACAGCTCAATGGCTGGGTTGATGTGAGTCCATTCGAACCTATTATTGTTGTGATCACACCGTTCTCATCAATTTTCCGAATCATGGTACCGTCAACGAAGTAAATAAATCCGTGCTTATCTACAGTGATACCTGGACGAAGGGAAAAAGTAAAAAAGAGTGTTAAGTACTGACATTATCTAGATTAAAAAGTATAAGCTTATAATGTTTCCTCTCCTCTTAGACTCCGAAAATGTGCTGATTAAAAAAAAGTATGACTTTTTTTTTCCTACCCATTACTTATTTGAGGCTTATACAAACTGTATATGGAAAGATCATACCCATATATCAGTCTGTCTTTGACTTACAGAGAAAGAGGGAAGATATGATGAAGAAACAGAACAAAACAGCAGAGGCTTTGCTTGTAATGTAATTCTATACACATAAAATTAGGCGCTTTAATAACTTTACTTCACGTCCATCACAAAATAGGACAAGACTTGCTTCTTTAAAAACTTAAGGTTGATTTTTCTTCATTTTCACTTTCCTAATTCTCATGCAGAGGAAATTTTTTTTATTACTGTACTGTCTGAGTTATCAGAGTGTCTGAGAAAGGAAGAAGCACCCGCAGAAAGCGCAAGAGACTTTTGTCATGATATGGGCTATACATACAAATGGTGCAAACCAGGCTCCGCTTAGCAGGTAGAAGGAGTATCTGTGCTGCAAAATATATTGCAGTGCCCAAGACGATGGCCAGGTACTGGAACCAGCCTCATGACAACACTGGGCTTCAGCAGGAGTTAGTGCAGTTCTCCCACTTCCGGATCTGCAATAGCTCTAGCACCACTGCACTGCACAGGAGAGATGGGCCCTGAAACAAATGCGAGGGCTATGCAAAGGAAAGGTCACGGACTTCTGTATTTCAGTGGGGAAACTGAGGAACGGAGGGCTTGCTGTGCCCCACCAGCAGTGTGTGGTACAGCCGTGTCACAACTCATGCCCGGCCCTGGTCTGTCCCAGTCAAACACTTTCTCCTCGGTTCTTCCCACATGCAATTTGTCAGACTTTTCTATATTGCATGAACTGTAAGTAAGATCTTTTTCCCCTGAATGTTGAAGATACAGCTAGAAAAGCACTTCTATTCACGTTAAGTTTGTGAAATCCTTTCTACCAAAACCGCTCAATTTCTTGCTTTAAACTACTTCATAATTTCCCATTTAAAGTTGCATAACTTTGCAATTATAGCAGCTGCTGTGCACAGCCAAGCTATTTTAATAATGAATTTATGTTCTGCTACACAGAAATGAAAGGCAGAGGACTGGAACAGATGGTTTGGACAGTGGCTTATGTGGTTCTTGATTTTTGTCCCCTGCATTTAGCAGAACTGAAGGCTGCAGGTACTCTGAATTTACAAAACATTTGTCTGCACGCCAGGTTAGGATCTCACACAGCAATTCCACACTCCATTAAAAAAGAAAAAAAACCCCAAACTGAATTCCTTAACCTCCCAGCCCCATTGTCTTAATTTAATTTCTTTAAATTTAGAGGAGTGGTGGTAGCCAGGGGAAAGGCAGAGTAAGCAGTCTGGGGGGCAGGGGCAGGACCAGGCGGCTCTGATGGGGAACGTGCATCTGCCACGGGGATGGGAGAAGAGGGTTCAGTCTCCCCAGGCCCCAAAGTAAATCTGTACCTGGCAGTTGGAATGCCTGGGGATTGAGTTTGAGTTACATACACATTTGAGTGTAACACGCTTTCTCTTACAGTGTTAACACCCAGTGGCAGGGTCCCAAGACAAACTGCCCATGACCACTTCTTTTCCAATAGAAAGCAGGCATAATGTCCACGCCATTTTTTTCTATCGTGGCCAGGAGGTTAGCGAGGGCTTGGCTCTCCCCTCTGCCGGAGCAGGCAGACCTCCTCCGCCAGAGGGTTACCATTCATCCCTTACTCCAGCTGAGAGGGAGGCACTGAGCGAGGCTGTCATGGGGGGACAGGCTTTTGGGGACAGCCTGCCATCATGTCCCCCACTGCCTAGGTCCCGTCCAGAGGTGCCTCTTCACCACAGGTGACTTTTAGGCACCTTTGTCTGAGGGTATCATCACAAAAAAATAACCCAAAGGCCACAGCAGTTAGCTTTAGTGTCTAGCGTTCCTACTACATCCAGCTTTCAGGCTATCTATCAGCATAGTGCTGGCCGTTGAAATTAATTCTTTAAATTGTCAATTCAGTGTATTCATCTGGCTATGAACTCCCGTTAGAAGAGAGGTACTCACATTCTGTCACCTTCTCCATCCAGGACAAAAAACGCCCACGGCCTGCTGAAGTGCTGCAGCGTACAGGGTTAGGCTACATCACTTCGTTATGTGAAACGGCTGAAATGTCCAGTTCTCCAGGACAGATGTCACCTGGGGGACTGAAATCATCTGGGGGGGCTGGATGGGTCGGCTGGGGGGAAATCTGGGAGGATATAAAAAGGCTAAAGGAAGAGCAGCCATCTTAGGGCCCGGCTCCCTGCTGGCCTGTGAGCTCGCAGATCATGCCTCCTTGGTACTGGCTCCCTCAGAGGACCTTTACTCTTTTAATTAGAGAGTAATGGTACCTTCAGAACCTACAGAACAACTGGCAAGGTCACGGCTGTCGTCTGATTCTGAGAAGTCCAATTATAAATCCGAAATGATGAAGGTTTGAAAGTGAGCTCAGGTAAAGAGTGCATCTGAGAAGCAAAAGGGTTTGTTGTGGTGGTGACCTGTGTGTTCCAGTTTTTGGGAAGGGATGGAACCTCTCTCTGTCCCTCATGTGTGCTAAAGGGACTTTGCCCTGAAGAGACCTGCGCACACAAAGGCACGCAGAATTAGGGCTTCCTGCAGGGCTGGAGCCGAGGGCCAGACGCCTCTTCAGAAACAAAGGTTAGGTGTGCGAAGCAAACTGCAAAATCTCTTTTGATACAACTGAGCTGCTAAAACATCCACCCTAAAACCCCAACTGAAGCAAAAAGAACTCCCGCCTGGTTATTAATGACCACATAAAGAATTAATACATAAATCTGAGGAGCTTTTCCAAACATTCTGAGAGAATGCCCATGGCAGAAGGCTACAGAGCAAACCACACGGAAAGGACTGCACCTTCTCTGGTGCCGATATAAGCCTGCAGGGGCTTTCATGACAGTAGTTCCCAAAGGCCCAAGTCATGATCTCAGTTTAGTTTGCACATGAAAACATTTTCAGAAAGCGGGAAGGGCTGTGTTGACTCTGCCACCACAGAGCAGGCGGAGCCGGCCTCTGAGGCAGCTCCAGCTGGTCTCCCTGGGATGCTCAGGGGTTCCTGCCCTCCCGCCCGGGCTCTGCCCTGCTCTGATCAGCTTTATGCTATACAGCTCAGACATCCTAAGAGATTATTAGTAAATGGAAAAGCTGCTAGGAAATTGTTCTAGGGTTTTTATTCAGGGATGCGTGAAGGTTGGAGACAGAAGTCTCTTCAGTCCCAGCCTCCTACTACTTTCTTGGAAGTCTCTTCAAGACTCCTTTTGAGAAGAAAAAGCCATGCTGGACTGCTGTGGCAGGGAAGGTGTGAGGAGCAAGGCCCACCATATGTGACTGTTGTGGTGTGCATGCAGCTATGAATGTTGGGAATGTTTTTAACCTTACCAATATTGCATCGTGGAGCAGTATTAGATAGGGTTTGATTTGCTTTCCAGTCTGCCTTTGCAGAGGGGTAGTGCTGCATGGTAAGAAGGAGCTGTGCTTCTCACCTGTTAGTGCAGCCCTGCATCCGATCCATGCCATGGATAACACAAGGCCAGGATCTATTGCTAGGGCAAGTGCCTCTTCTGTTTTACGCAATTTCCCTGTGAACAGATGGCTGTGTTGGCTGCAAACCATCCATTATATAAAAATCAAAAATTATGCCGCAATGAAATAAAGCTACTCAGCTGTGTTGCTGGATGGATTTCAAACACTGACTATATAAGAAAACCAAAGATCCTTTAACATTAACCGTGTACATTTTGCTCTCCAGCCATTGCAGAAAGGCTATCTATCTGTAAGGGAAGCACATACGCGAGTGTGATGGCATAAACAAGCCCATGTCTTCAGTGTATGTACTAAAGATAATACATTTCCGGTATTTCCTAATAAACCCAGTTCTTCAAGTACCAGTGCATATGTTCAACAATTAACTACTGCTTTCAGTGCTTACTCTGTATACTAAAATGACTTTACCCTTTCGAAAAAATTACTTATGCGTTTAAGTCCCATTGACAAATACTCTAAGGCATCCATTGGAAAACAAAATACACATTTGTGGCTAAAATGTCCCAATTTATTCATTATTAGAGTTGGATTCATTAATGCTCCTGTCACATCTCGCATGATGCTTCACATAATCTGTACTCCAAGAGCTTATTTTTAATCCTTTTCTGACGTACAGTGTAATGCAGAATCAAATCACACGCAGCACTTCAATTGTGCTTTAATCACCGAGGAACTCGGAGAGGAAACATGCACATGCTGAGTGTAATGAACTGCACTGAGTGCAAGTAGGAACATGGCTCACTCCACGAGTGAGTAAAAAAAGGTCGTTTTTAGGTATCTTATGAAAAAATAGAGAATGAGATGCAGTTTGTATTAGGCGCTCAGTCTGATTCTGTTTTTTTAAGGAACTGTGGCACTAAACTGTATGCCCAACTGACACTGCCTTTGGGCACAAATGGGACCTTTTGCACAAGTGACAGACTTACCTGGCTTGGATATGGGACTCCTCATTAAACACTGATGTCTGAGTAAGGACAAAATAAACTTGTGCAAGGATTTAGTCTTGTTCTGTGACTCAGGGCTGAGCACAATCTATTATTCTGAGTAACATGCTTATACTGAAGGACTGGTTTTAGTCATGTGTAGTCAATGGGACCATCTTACAAAGGACTAGATTTTGTATCTGATGTAAAACAGTAGCTCTTATGAACATTTGTCTCCAGTAGATTTATGTGCAAAATTCTGGGAACAATATTTATAACACTTAGAGGTCTTTTAATCAGTACCATTTAAATTCTGTTAACTAACATTAAAAATGAATTGCTGTTAGTGCAAACACACATGGCTACCAAGTATCATCACAACAAAGACTCTGCAGAAAAAGTTTTGCTCTTTATAATTGTTTTCTGCACAAAATAGTACTTAGTAGATGGGCTGAGTACAATCACGATAAACACAGAAGGCTGACTATAACCTCTCCTGTTATATGCTCCCAGAGAAGTGATTTTGGTTAAAGGGTTATTTCCCTTGACAGATCTGACTTAGTGCACATATGTACATGACTACAAATGCAAATAACACTTTGAAAGCAAACTGATCCCTTTTGTGTGTAGTTCTCATAGGTATAAATTCAAAACACATATGATTATTATATATATGATCTTTCAGTCTACAAATTTTGGCATTTCAACATTAATGGAGCTAAGCTTACAGTGCTTAAAATATGGATTAAAAGTAATACAGTAAATTCTCCATTGAGATATTTTCTTTTCTTCCCCCCCCTGCCCCCCCCTACATCATAGCCCACACTTGCGTTCTAAGAGACTCTTTTTGGGAACAAATCCTTTTTGAACACATCCATAAGCAGCAGCTAGAGCTGCTGAGAAGTTGCCCACTTCTGGAAATTCTACTTTACACTTTCTGCTCAGCTAAAAACTTCGCAAATGAGCATTTCACGTTGAAAAGTTCTAATTAAACTTCTGAAGAATTTGTAAAAGAACATCTAAAACTACTGGTGAGGACTGATAAAAGAGAATGCCACCTTCTGCTGAAGAAAAACTGTATTTAGAAGGAACTTGCGATTCTCATAAAACTTTTAATAGGAAGAAGTGAATCAAATTGGTTAATTACCATTTTATGGTTGGTAAAAGGGCAAATTACATGCCATCCATTTCTAAACTTCTAAATGTCTCCAGTGCTTTTAATTAAAGCTGCCATCTAGAAACTACTAAAGCAATTTTATGCAATTAGTTATTTATAGGTTACCATAATACACCACTCAAAATATGATTCAAGTGATTTACAGTCTGTTGCTTTGTGATCTTTGTCATCTTTACTTCATTACTGTCTCAGTACTAATGGCAAAATATTCAGCAGTTCTTTGTCAGCTGGAACATGACTTCAGTACTTGCACTTGAGTGTTGTTCTCTTTTGATGCATAACAGCAGAGTTGGAGCAAAGCGCATTTTTAACTACTGACTGTGAATGAAAACGTCCTGCTTCCAGTCAGAGACACGATGGCTGGGATCATACTTACTGCTGACAGTGATTAGCAGAAAAGTGAGTAACTTACACATTCAGATGAAGGCTGGATGAAATTTAGGAAAACTTGCTGTCAAAAAAGTTTACCTTACGTATTCTACAAGATTCCCGGACTTCTGAAATCATAGGTAGCTAATACTACTGAAGAGAAAAATAAGGAATAAATTTTGCTGGATCAAAAATGGCATGAGATGAATTTTTTGCTGGTTCCATGATGCATACATGACAACGATTTGAGGCTGCAAATCACCTTGGTTTGTCTACTTCTTACTTTATATATTGCTAATGGAACATCTCGCCCCATTCTGCTTTTCATTTTGAATTGTATGGAAGAGTTGAAAAGGTCTTAGGAATTTACAGAATAGCAAAGATTGCTGAAAAAATAGTATTGATCATTACCTGTGACAAAGGGGTCTTGTTTTCACAGGAGGCTATATTAGGAATTTGGTCTGCATCCTACTGAAGGTAACGGGAATCTTTTAGCTGAGCAGGAACAGGCCCTAAACGGGCTACTGTCATTTGACAAATGTAAAGGTTTAATCTAAGCAGTTGTTCTTACAGCTTTATTTACTTTAGAAAGTATTGCTGCAGATGGTGAGCAACAAGACTGATTATTTCAGGATGTAAGCTACTGGGGTGAACACATTTTCAAAACCATGATTTTTTTTTAGCAGTATTTCCTCAGCAAAGTAATTTCAAGCAAAATGAATAAAACTACACTGCAGAACTGATTTTTAATTTAAGCTGTCATTAGTGTTGCTAGTTCATGGCCATGGGTCTGACTGAAAAAGTTTCTTTGCTACAGCTGTGTATAAGGTACTTTTATGCATGGGATTTACAACTTAGTCCAACCTTCTGCATTTCCCTGGTGCTTACTTTGAGGTCACTGCATCTGTAGTGAGGTCACGGCACTGCATTCAAGTACTCTGTTCTCAGTGTGCAGCTTCTAATTTCTTGAGGCACTGATTGTACACCGGCTTGCACAGACAGTGTGTGCATCTGTCTTCTAGTTCTGGAGTCTGGCCTGAACCCAGGAGTCAAAAAGCAGACACTGCAGGACCTTAGATGCTTAATCTTTGGATTTAGTGCTTAGGCTTCCAAATGTTGCAAATCACTTTTGATGCTTAGGATTCAATCATTGGAGTGACTTAACTGTTTTCACGAAAGTTACTTAATTTGTGTTCCCACCACAGCTGTCCTGAGTGAACGCTCTGAGGTGGTCACAAATACAAGGTAATTGAAACCAGATGTTAATCCAAGACACTTTTCTTAGTGTACTGACTGGGAGACATTGTAGCTCAGCAAAAATGTGGTAACCTGATTGTCTCAGCCTCTCACTGCCTCTGTCAATTAAGCTTGGAAAGTCAAATCTATTTACATGTCTAAAGTCTACTGATTTCAGAAGGGCAGGATAGGTAAGTGTTTAATGCCTTTGATCCCGGCATTGGCTTTGCAGTGCTAAGAGGAACAGCTCTCCGGTATTTCTATTAATTTTACTGCTTCTTAATGCTACAGTACTCAATGACAAATCTAGTTAAAATCAGGACACAATCCCTTAGTGCCTTATTATAAATACTAATCCAGATTGTTTAAATGATAGTGTCGGTGACTGGATGTGCCAGAAACACTTTTTATCAAAAAATCCCCAAACCCACCAAACAGAATTCCCCACCCCAAAATTAAAATCTGTTACTTGGCAAAGTTCAACTGATTGGAATTCAGACAATGATGAATATCTTGTGTAGTTACTTCTTCATTTTCAATATCTTCTTGCGTAATAAATGTGTTCAGCTTGTCACAGATCTTATTTTATGTCCCCACCTTGTATCATTTCACATTCTACTTAAGTACTTGGTCATCTATTACATGACTCATTAGTCTGAGATCTCTACAGAATTAAAGAAAGTTGCAGTAAAAATAATATATTGAAGTTCAAATTTCGACTACATCACCCATGCATGTTTAAAAGCATCTTTCAAAGTCAGCTCAACATACAATAGTGCAAGATTAATGTTCACTAAGCTCCATCTCTACTCCTTCACAGAGAAGTGGGAACAGACCGAACAAAGCTACATGTGTTTGTTACCTGCAAAATAAAAAGTGTGGAAAGCAGATCAAATCATAATTGATTAGCGTGACTTCATGATGTTTTCCTGTCTGGCATTTAATTCCTGGTCACTAGGCAGAGGCAGTCTTGCCAAATAAAGATAATGAGAGATAAAAGTTGATGAAAGCCTTACATCATTAAATATAATCTAGAACTCTCCTAAAACCTGCCTGCATGCCTACTGAAGCAGGAAAATTGTTATGAGTTCAAAAAAGTTAAAACCGCATTTGAAGCAACTTTCATTCAGAAAAGTAAGAAAGAGTATTTGAATTTCCACTTATTTACATACTTCTGAGGATGTTACCAAACAGGATTAAGTTTCACAAGTGTTACACAGTAGGTATTTCCTATCGATTTTGCAAATGGATAAACTGAGTCATATAGACAAGCCCTTATTCAGAGTCACAAGCAACCAGTAGCAAAAATGAGAATATAACTTTTGAGCTGTAACTAACCAAAGTCTGATGGCCACTAAATAGAGTTCTTTCTCAGACATTACCTTTCTACCAAGTAAGACATAAATGTATTTTTCATTTATAACAGGAAAAAAGGAATACTCAAGACAAAAATAAGGCAGCAAATGGGAAAAAAAAAAAAGAGCTAAAAGTTTTTCTGTATCAGCTTAACAAATAAATGCTAATCTTGCCTGGTCATTGAGTAACGCAAATGATTATATTTGATAATATCTAGGCAATTACTCTGTATTTATCTGCATTATCAGGTACCTATTTTTGCATTGTAAAAAATGGGGATAAGATATTGGTGAGTCTGTGGACTCACCAAAATTTTTGTTGGTGTTTCCTGCCTCCTAAAAAGAATATTTTTGTGCATACTGTTTGAATGTTATTCCAGTAGAAATGTGACATCTTCTGACTTGAAAATTATTCCAATAACAAGCAAAATAAGTGATGCAAAAGAATCTCTACAACTGTATTTGAGCACGTGAGACTTTTAGGTTTCTTAATAAATAATAGATTTATGGGTACCAGGCAAGTACTTCCTAGTACTTTCCAAGGTTATTCAACCTCTTACCATTTAGAGGAAAACAAGGACGTGCACTTATAATATGCCATTATGATAATACACAGCTAATTGTTCATACTGTGCTGATGACTACAGGTTGATGCTGCATTTTGCTAGGCCCTGTACAAAAGGGCCATGTGGTAGTCCATAGTTCCTTAAGATTAAATCCAAACCATAACAAATCTGACAATTGCAAGCTGATGTAATTTAGAGTAGATGCATAAATCAAAAGCAGGCAAGCCATTGTTTGCTAACAGTTAATTTTTTAAAAAATTTGCTGGCTGTCCCAGAATTCATGTATGGTACTTTTATTCTTAATTTCTCTATGAGTAGAACCTTCTGTTAAGGAAGTCATCTATGCATGGGTATTTTTAGAGTAAATAGCATATTACAAATTTTCAACAACATACCTCCCCAATAAGAAAATAAGATGCAACAAGTAATTGTATTGTAATTAGATATAGTCAACTGTAATCAGCAATAAAACATCGAACATTTTCATGCTAAAGGATCTGCAAACCTTTGTTTTCTACTATTTTTAGAATTGATTCATTACCTTAATTAGCTGCCTGAAGATTAACATTTATTTGTACTTACCTCACGCTTCCCTTCTATCATTAAAGTCGTGTTAAAGCCACTCTATAATCACAATGTGTCTCTTGCTAAGCCTTAAACCAGCATTATTTGCTTGTCTTAGAGACGTTTCTACCTGGGTATACTTCTAATTTCCTACTGATATACAGCCTTCCTTTATTAGCTCATGAAAAATAACCAAACCCCTTAGATCTAGTCATTAGGAGAGAGCAATGTGCTACGGGGGAAGCAAGCTAAGACCCCTCTCAGGGCTCTGCCACGGGAGCTGCTGAGTACCCTTTGTTCCAGGGATTTCAGTGGGAGTTGAGGGTGTTCAGCTGCTTTACAGCACCAAATCCAGAGACTTCATCACAATTCTAATGCACACTGCAAGGGGATTAATTGTGGCACTGGTGGGGATTCGAGGCTTCACACGCATTTTGCCTGTGACAATACAGGATGTACGGGAAGGCTGCAACAAAATGCTTATTTCATGTGCAGTAGGTGAGATACTCATACTTTGCAAAGTGCATTTGATGAGGAAGGA
This sequence comes from Dromas ardeola, assembly GCA_013398915.1. NCBI lineage: Eukaryota > Metazoa > Chordata > Aves > Charadriiformes > Dromadidae > Dromas > Dromas ardeola. The sequence goes on from VYZM01002840.1 coordinate 193,780, forward strand.
CAAATTACGAGTTCCAAGTAAACTTGATTTTTCTGGCTGTCTGATTTGAACGGCTCTAACTTAATGTGTATGAGTAAGCTCCATTAACATTAAAAGAGTAACCTGAATGCATAAAATATAAAAAATGGACTTACCACATTATTTACTTAAAAGTTAAATATAATTAAATGCTGCCACTGTGCAAGAGAAAGGTAATAAAAGAGGACTGTTGTCACACAAGAAAAAAGTGTTTCAGAGGATGCAAGCTGGAGCCTGCTGCTTATGCTACTCCCTTATAAAGGACTCACATTAAAAACATGAATGAGCTGTATGAAATGATTTTGGCTTGGCTTATAGTTGGTTAAGTCATCACCTCAGACCCATTTTTGTACATCCAGTTGCATCTGAGTTTCTAAATAATGGAGGGAAATGACAGACGACGACCACCAAGTACTTCAGATACGCTCTTTTCTTACCTCTTGGACTGTTGAGAGAGGCCTCGGAAGCCTTTCCGCCATCTCCACAGTGACTCTGGTCAAATGGAAGGCACTGATCACCTGTTCCTGCCACGACATCTGCATTTTTTGCCAGATCCTTTGTTTCAATGAGAGACTTTGCTTTGTAGACTTTTCTGGTGTTGGTATCTGACAAGTAAAGGGATTCTGACACTGGATCAACGGCCAAGTAATATTTATGTGCAGGGCTTGTACTAAAACAGAAGAGAAGAGCATCAAACTTAAATTGGTTTTCTTTTTAATCACTGTTCATGGTAGCATAACACTTCTGAAGACATCTGTTCAATGACTTGGAGATGACAAAGGCATAAGTGAGCCCAGCTTTAATGAAGCTCACGCAAGCACCACTGCTGAGAAGGAAGGAACCAGTACTAGCTGCAGCGCCTGACCACCAGCTACATACCAGGTAGTGAGCTTACGCAGAGAGTGGTGTTGGTGGAGTTAGTGTCCATTAGTACCAAACCACCCAATATAAAGCTAACTGGAGTGACTTCAGCTTAGCTATAATTATTACTATCAAAATCAAGGTCATTTTTCTACACCTGCAAGTCCTAGTATTCTTGGCACTGAAAACAAATCTACGACTTGCAGCAAAGTGAATCACAGACTGTTCTGCATGGGCACAAATACCCACTCTTGGTTATTTTTATCTGTTTCTAAACCTTAGGAAATATGAAGGTGTGAAATACGGTGTCTTAGTTCATGCCGACTGTATCGTAAGGAGCAAGGCAGAAGGCCAAGTACTGTCAGTGCAACTAGGCATGAATTAATGCACCATAATTCATGCACTGAAGCGCCTTACTGAGATTATAAAATGTTATTTAAAAAAATATTTACATATGTTAATTAAATGGTGAGGATCATAAATTCTAATCAAAGAACTGGGCTGCATCTTATTAACCAGTAAGGCTTTTTGTTTCTTTTCGACTGGAAAGTTAATTTCCAGTTTGAGGAAATTGTTTAAGCACACGGCACACCACGCCAGTGTCCTGAGCCTGGTGAGACTGCAGTGTAGTCCTGATTATAAAATAAAATAGGTGTAGATCCTTTAAATCACACAGTTGGTTACTGAAATGGTGGGAGACAGGCAAGGGAAGAGTGGTGGCCAATGCCTGGCAGAGCATTTCAGTGCTCAGACAGTATTTTTACCACTGCCATGTTTCTCCGGCGGGAGGAGATTTCTGACAGGTGGCTGGACAAGACACTGACCTGCCGCATCCCCTGTAACTCTACATGGGACTTTCCTACCTGCTCTGCAGATTAAAAAGATTGTCAAATTTGTTATTCTTTTTTTTTAAACATTGTAAGCATTGGTTGGTACAATTAACTAACACTTAAGACTGCTGCAACAAAGTTAGGAAATGAGTTGCTCCTCTCAGCTTTGTCAGTTGTGTTTGTGGCAGGTCTGACAACGCTCGGTGCACAGCTCCTGCAGGGCTAGGATTTCATGCCACAACAAACCAGGAAAGGAAGAATCTAGATAAAATAAAACTGCAAAACTGGCAGAGGCTCCAGGACAGATATGTAATATCTGAGATGATACTGACTTATTTTACTGATTCGATTTCAGGTTGATGAAGCCTCTGTAAATATGAAGTTTTTGCTTGGCTGAGGTAGATACTAAGCTTTATTAATCATCTATTAGACAGTTCTACCTTACTGAGCAATGTTGCAAAACAATGTAAAAATTACCTACCAATATCTTTTATTTTAGCAATATACCGAGTACTCTATATATTACTAAGAAACTTATAACAGATGATCAGCTGAAATCTTACTTCCATGTATAAGTGATAAAGATAATTAATGTGGTACCATGTTAAATGTGATAGAGCTTGGGCCTATTTCTCTCATTTCTCATTCTCTATCCAAAAAGGGCCAGAAGCCACTCGGCATCTCTGAGGATTGGACCACAAGCTAGAATAGATTAAATCTGCCCTTAGCCACTAACACCTATAAAAGACAGAAGGGGGAAATATAAGGAAAGAGATATTCCCGCAGTTGGGGAACAGATGTGAAACCCAGTCCAAGGAAACACAGGGAATGAGAGGACAGTGGTACGATGAAAGATGAGTAAGAGGATGAGCTAAAGGCAATTAATGCCAAGTTACGCATCACCAGTATTATAGAATTTTGTTTGTTGAAAACATTAAGAATCATTTGTGTTCTCTGGAATGAGCTCAGAAGAGACTGGCCAGCCAAAAGATGACCTTTTAATAAAATACTTCTGTGGAAAAAGTTACAAGAATTCTAGATGTTAAATAAAAATATTGTTCATCATGCAGAAACTGCAGAGAACGAGAGGTCATTATACACTCTCCTTGTAGACACATTTTCTGTCATCCTTGTCGCTACATTTAATAGACCAGCTGTTAGAAAACTCTTGATGTTTATGCTAAAGTCTTGCATACTAAAATGTTTAAATTTAAAGAGTATTAGTAAAATATGGAACAAAATCAAATACTTGCTATCTTTGCTGAAGTTTCCAATCAAATCTGAATACGAGTTATTTAAATTAGCCTATTAAAAATTATCAAGTAGGCTAGGATTTACAATGAATCTTTCCAGAACAGGTTATTACTATCCTGTAGTAAAATTTTTCCCTGTAACCTCAAAGCCTAGTTTCCATTTTTACCAGTTATTAAACAGGCTTGTTATTTCTTATTAAAATGTTGATGACAAAAAAACCCAAATGGGATAAGTTGCTTTTAAACAGTAAAAATAAGATCAGTGGCCTTCTCTGTTTACTGGTCTCCAAGCTCCATCCCTTTTTACATTGTATTTTCTTTGTATCAGTTAAAATAACCCTTTTCCCCTGCTCTTTTGGAGACTAAAAGTTGTGCTGCGGAACTGGATTTTGAAGTGTTCTCCTGCTTGGACTGTCATGACACCTCTGACACCTTTTAGTTGTTGCTCCCACATGTTTTTTTGAGCATCCTAGAATTTTCCTCTATGACTATGGCCTTTACAGCCTCAAGAGAACGTCTTAGAGCGGACTGCTGAGTATGCACCCATAACCTCAAAGACTACATTAACTTCAAGTGATTTCCTCCAATTTTCCACAGATTTCACTTGGACAGAATACCGGCAGAGGCAATTATTACTGTAATTAATAGGGCTGGGTACTTGAGTATTGTCACAACTTTTTTTAAATAAGGTTTAAGTTCACCTCAAGAAACTGGTACAACTGAGCAGGTATTAAAAAAATTCTACTTTACAAAAGAAACCCCTGAATTTAAAACCTGACTCATGTAGGCTGGCAAATAATCTATAGTACGCAAGAGCATTCTTGTGGCTAAAGCGAGTAATTCCAACCAGTACTCTCATCCTGCAAACATGCGTTAAGTCCCCACTCCGCTTCCTACTAAGCCATAAAGTTATCCGCCTAGGTTGTACTACTGCCGGCTTAGTTATCTCATTTAAGTACTGAAACGCTAAGAAGTTTGTTTCTAAGGATACAGTGCCTGCTTATCTCTTTCTGGCCTGCAACGTCACTTCTGCAGCTGCATTGTTATAACGAACTCCCCCACCACCTGTTGCAGATGCCTAATGTGCAACGTTCGTTCTTTTAAAGAAATGCCTACATTGCAATGCCAAAATGCTAACTGGAAAGGGGGGAAGCCACTTGCTTTTGCTTTAGCTGGAGAAGCAGGGACTGAGCTGTGACACAGCGCCCTTAGTTCTGTGGCCTGCTGTGCACCCTCTGTAATTTTAAAGCTTGCAGCAGACCTGCTAAAGCACAGTCCTCTTGTGTGACTATGAAGCTTTTTTGATGAAGCTAAAACTCCAGCTTTCTTGGCTGGCTGTACCTATGGTCATTCAAACACCATGTGAAATGCATATGACAGCTATGAAATGCATTCCCAGCTTTCGAGTTTAAACCTCTCCATCTCTGCTTAGTGATCAGCAAACTGGTTTTTAGAGGGAGACCTCATTCCTTCAAAGGGAACAAATCAAACCTACTTTACTATAAACAAAGGTGAATTTTATTAACATTAGTATTTATTAAATTCAGAGTGTTTCTCTACAGCCAGACTCCTAAAAGGACTTTTGCAAGACTGGTTCCTTGAACATGGTTCATGTATTACTGTCACTGTGCTTTACTTACCTGTGCCTTGTGTCTCTATTCCTAGGAAGACAGATCAGTTCAGGTTTAAAAAAAAAAAAAAGAAAAAAGAAAAAGACAAGAAATGTTAGTCCTCAACAAAACTGTATTCTTCGCCTAACTGCTCACAGAGCTGTATGCAAATAACAAGACATTGTTTATCCTGTTACTCAGTATTATTTCTTTCTCTTCCTTTCCACTGCCTGCACATTGTCAAGTTAATTCTGGACAATCAGCACACAACATCATCACCAGCAACGTCAGCTAGTTGGAGATTCATGGGTGTTACGTAAAAGAAATTTAATGTACCAGTGTCCGAAATCTTTCCTGCCTTCCCCTCTGGCCCTGAAAGGGAACGGGAAACTGGAGTCATAATTACAGGGGAGTCATTAATGGTGGCACAGCCCAGCCTGACACATGTCAGTCTGCAACACCGGGTTTACTCTCGTCTGCTTAAACTCAAGTCATATCCTCTGTTACAGATGAGGAACAATTGTATTAATTTACTTGTATTAATTATTTACTTGTATTAATTAAAAAGTGTATTAATTTTAAATATGGTAAGTCTATCTTCAGCTTCATAATTCCGTGACCTGATGTGATACTGCACATATCTGCTATTGAATTATGGGGTTTTCAAACATACACTTCATGGAATATTTTAACTTTTTTGAGAAAATGTATGAAAAATCTCACAGGAAGAAAAATTAGCTCTATTAATTCTGCACTTTGTAGAAATTCATTACAAAAACTTGTTCTAAAGGCCACTTAAGATGTCCTTTTTCACTGATGACTTTAAAGTAAGCGTAAGTTTTCTGACAAATTTGTTCGACAGTCAATGAGACATATGCTCACAAGGCAACTAAATGTGGCTGCTTCTTTAAGTCACACGTGAAAAAAGGCTCACCGTAGTTATCATAGGCATATCTCAGCCAGTATAATGAACACTAGTCAGAGAAAGCTAATTATTTTTTTACCTTAATTCTAATATACCAATTGAGTTTCCAGAGGGAAAGATCCGCCTGACAAAATTGAAGTCGCCAATATACACACTACCATCAGGCCCAGAAGCGAGAGCAACCGGGGCAAAGAGTTTGCTGTTGAGCGCAAGGCCGTTGCAGTTGGAGCAGGAGACACTCCTCTGGTGTCCGTTGCCCATCACGGTTGAGATGACTGGCGGCTGCTGGGAAATGAACATGTTTTCACCATTTCCTTTGTGTACAATTCCTAAGGGAAGGGGAGGCAGAAAACAGACAAAAAAAGCAAATGTATATCATTCAGACTATTCCGCAGTTCTGGATTACGCAATCCTCTAGAAAATCAGATTACCAAAACCGCAACAAACTTCGGATCTTTTAAAGACTGTCACAGGGTTCCACTAATCTCTTCCAATTTTGTTCAGTCCCAAGCTTCACCGTCACCATTTTGTCGATCAGTGGTTAGTGGCTATTTTAAAAGCCAACATCATGAGGAGAACTCATGGTTGGTTAATGCTCTAACAAATTGACTGTTAATTGCAGTGCTATCTGATTTCTTGGGGATTACTACTTTAATATTCATTTTATTCATAAATTTTTATTACGTAGCAGAGGAATTTCTTAGGCAGTTTGAATATTTAATTAAAGAAGTTTAATAGCAGGACTACTATGCATTTTTCACAACAGAGCACTGAGTGGCAGTACAAAATCAATATTCAAATTTAAATGTGAGTCCTTCACGGTATATAAAAATGATGCCAAGTGCAGCAAAGCCAAGTCAAGGAATAATTCTGAGGCACAAGTGAATTTCTTACCAGCAAGAATATATTAAGTTCTGCCATAAAGTTTAAAACAACTTTCCAGTCTGTCAGTATTTTAGCAGTGCTCTGCTATTGGAAGTCTTGTTGGAATGTTCCAACATTGTTGGAAGTCTTCCCAATTACTAGGCTGGTGATACCAGGACCAGTACAAATGCGTATTTCATCAAGCTGATAGCTGTAGTGTTTTTAATGTGTTAATATAGTTAAGAAGTACCTTTAAAATTATGTGTTATTGTAAGATTTTGGCTATTTCTGAATGGAAGATACGTATTCTTTTAGACCACAGTTCAAAATCTCTTTTTCCCTTGGAAAGCCTAGTACTCCATTAGAAAAGTGGCACAATTAAAGGAATAAACACAAGGGAATACACTTTCTGGAAGACTCTTACACTGGGAAATAAGCATATTTAGCTACAGCAGGAAGTATATGTTAAGACACGTCCAAATTTTCCCAAAGTATGGCAAATGTATTTATGTGCTGCCTCTACCAACTTTTGCCCAACTATTTTTTTGTGGCTTTCAGGTAAGTCCGAAGGTAAAATTCTCCTTGAAATTACTGAGTATTGCCATAGCTATTTTGAAGGGCATTACATTTTTTAAAACTTTATTTCTGAAGAGTAACGAAGAGAATACATAGATTTGCTTGGACATTGGCTTAAAGAAAAGCATCTTGGAAATACGCCAGTAAAATTAATGGCAATATCCTCCCTTACACACCAGATAAAAATACTACTAAATGAAGATGCTGCCCTTTGTCTGAAATTAACAATGTAAAGGTAATATTTCAACTGCCTCATACAAATGCCAGTAAATAATTAGGGCTCTGGACAATATGTTTTGCTGTCAATAAATGTAAGCATGTGCTCAATTTCAGGCTTTCGAGCTGCTGCTTTAATTTTAGTCGGTGCTGTGTTGCACTGGGGCTGAAATTACCGTAAAGCATAAAGTCCCTGTAAAATTACCTCTCCTTTCCCCAGATAAATAAAAATGGAATCAATACACTTGCCCATCAGAAGAAAAATCTAATTCAAAGAATACTCTGAAAAATCGGTTAATAGCACATTCATTTGTATTCATGAGATATAGGTGTCTTTAAAAGGACTCTATACAGGAACTAGTATTTACAGTATGTATTCTCTTCTTGATTATGAGAAATGTCCTGAAGATCTTCCAAACTCACCAAAACCTTTGTGTTAGAAAACATTAAACTCTACTCAAGTCAAAAATTAGAAGTGATCAAACCTCTAAACTGGATGGGGGGAAAAAAAAGTGAGGAAAGAACACTTTAGTCCAGCTGAGAACAGGATGCGGTCCTTTGTTAACCTAACAGTCATACTGATGCAAAACCATATACATTTAAAAAGCTTGAGTTTCCAGTGACAACCACATTGGAACAATATATGTTATTTCACACCTATGCTGCTGGAATCAGACATATTATTTCTCTTTCTTTTTTTCAAGATACGTACATCTGGCAATAGAACACTATTTTTTCTTGCTATGGTTTCTGCATGTCAATACTTGTCCCTCCACAGCTTCGACTGTGCATTGAAGTGCAATCCTGTAAAATTGCATCTATTTATTTCTACAACTTTTCTGTTGTACTTAGTTTATTCTGTAACATCTCTGAAATGAATAGCCTTTATGGGGAGGGAGGTATGCATATCCACCCTGTCTCTGAGCAGGAACGTTGTGCACAGCAGCAGACCTGCTGGAAGACAAGGCTTCGCGGATGAAGTTAGATATAAGCTCTCCAGGACTAGTTAACTAACGAAGCAAAGTACTTCTAGTTCTAGTTTGAAAACAAAAGTGTAATTTGCAATGGAGAATTTTTAGAAAGACATTTATGTTATGTTCCAATGCTATTTCTCTAGTTAATCCAGTGACAGTGTTTCAAAAACAGATGCGAGTTTCATGCTTCTAAAAAGAGCTGCTCTTCATACGTACAGAGGGAACGCTTTAATTAAAAGTGAAAAATCTTAATATATTCATACTCAAGAAGGCTACTCATGCTTTTCATTTCACTCACGGTGGCATGGAGATAAGTCTGAAATGTATACTTCTAAGTTTGAATCACATTCTTGTGCTTATTTACAGTACATTTTATATATCTGAAATGGAAGAGCAGTTCCCTAGTTTCTTGATAAGACCAGAAGCACACTTGTTATTTTTATCCTTTTGGTTAACACAGTTATTTATAACTGTTATAACACATTATTTGGTTTTGTGACTTTACAGGCTGCTTTGTTAGGTGCGCACAAGCACAATGACTATAGTAATTTCTTTTCTGCTCCTGCTTTTCTAGCTCCTATGTATGAGCCAGGTGTGCATGCTCAAAGCGCGTTATAATCATGAGGAACATCTGAGACACCACTGAGCTCTGGCTGGGCTTTGTCATCCTCGCTGGAGATGCTCTCGCATGAGACAGCGACAGAAGAGACCCACTGATTTCAAGTCAGTGCTTATGCCCTCCCCAGATAGTGTCTCTGTAAGTAATGGATAAAGACATTTAGCAGCTTCCCCCTGCCTTCAGCCTTGATCATGCCCAGCACAGTGAGAACACACGAGGAAGAGGAGTGGGGATAAGAAGCTGCCCGTTCCCCATCCTTGTTACTGGGCCGGGATAGCAGGCGCAGCCTGTATGATTTCAGAGGAGGTGGCATGTGGCTGACAGGTCAGTGCTCTCTGGTGTTCTCAGCCACACGGCTGAGACGGGGCCAGGAAGCCATTTGTCACCATATACCCCGTGCTCAGGAAAGCAATGATTTAGCCCCACTCTGATTATAATTGTGTACTTTCCAAAATCTTGTAACACGTTAGTGCCTGTGGGGTGAACTGTAGTAGCAACCACTGCAGTTAGCAGATAGTCATATAAATTGGAGTTACTGCCAGCAATTTAGTCTTGAAATTAAACTGTGCAAGTGGTAAATTGGCACTAAGGAGTAGCCTATGGGGCTCACAGTTGGGGGCTGAGCTGACTGAGGTCAGATTTCTCTTTGTGTTAAATGTCAATAGCTGGCATTTAAAAGAGACAATCTATACAAACCAATAAGACAGGGTATGAAAGAACCGCTGTTTAAAATGTCAAACTATTTTAAATCAAAACAGAAATCCAGATAATTTACAAACTAAATCTGACCTTTTGTATGTGGACTATTTATACTGTAGCTGCACATTCAACAACAGAACTTGTAAAAACCTGACAGTCATACATCTGTGCATGAATCTTCATTAACAGAAGTTTGCAGATGGAAATAGATTTTCGTGGACAGACTCTCAGCTGGAGCAAATTGAGAGAACTTTACTGAAGCCAATGCTCTGCTGATTTATAAGTGCTGAAATCTGACCCCAAGTTTCTCTTCCCCCAGACAGTGATATATCTGTTTATTGGCAAAACCATATTTTTCTAGTTACCATAATTTATCTACAACTCTTGTTTTAATAATTTAATCCCACTAATTCCTGACTATAGATATTAAGGGAGGAAAAGAAACCCCCCCCAGGAATAAAACAAACGCAATAAGAAAACCGATTTAAGTCTCCATGCTTGAAGAATCTCTATGCAGGGTTAAGGCACCAAAAGCATTTGCAGTTTTGTTTTTTTTCTAATGTTTCAAAAGGTTCTGGATTGTTTATCCTGAAGAGTAATTTACTGCGCTTCTCCACAGAGCGGGCAGCCACAAAAGGTTCTGCATACCGGCCTGGCAGCGTGGTTTCGCAAGTGCTACCTCTCACCCCGCCGGTCTGTTTTCCCGCATGGTTTGTCTCCCTGGTGCCGTGATGCCACTAACCAATATTAGTCATGGGATGATTTAGGGGTGTAGACACTTCACTAAGAATATAACACACTATAAACTGACCTAAAAGGTGGTACTTCTATACCAACAGTGTGAGAATGAACCTAAGTTAGTATGCCCTTTTTTCATCCAAATGACCAAAATGTGTTAGCGATCACAAGTTAGTGATATTAGTGCTTAATACCTGGGAGCCAGAACATTAAAAGTATCCTTTCAGATGGCATTTACAGTTCAGTTCTCAATAAATGAGGGTGCACATTCAAGCAAAGAGGATTACACATTAGGAAGTGTAATGCTTAAAATCTGAACAATTAATTCCTTTAAAATTTGTATTCTTCTTCTGCATGGCCAGTTAATAAAGGAAGGACTTACCACTTTGTGGATTTAATACATGGTGTTTGTTTATAGACCAGCCTCCCAGATTTGAAGCATCCATTTCAAAGCCTTGAAGGATTACTGTTCTCTTCTCCCACAGAATAAAATCAGGACATGTTTCATATTCATATCCCACCGACACTGCAAACAAATAATTAAAGATCTATCAGTCTACCTTTTCCTCTGTGAACTACTAGGTAATTTCTCATTCCAGGTTTTGATATTCATCTGTCAAGTAATGATGCCACTAATTTTCCTCTGCCTGATTGCTATTGTTGAATAGCATTTTTTTAAAAAAGGGTTTTAAGAGATTAGTATGTTATTACAGCTATAGTTACTACTGTTTCAAAGGAGAAAATTTTCTGTTGTATCAGTTACGGATTTCTTAAGAGTATAAATCTCCTCCAATGACTTCTGACTTGATTGTTTATTGCATTTCTGCTAATTACCTGAATAACAGCTTAAATAGAAAAAAATCCATGTTAAAACAAACTGGGTTTAATTTGTTTGCTAATTGTAAAAACTGTAGTTAGGCAGAAATGGATTGCCAAGCTGAAAATTTCTAGAATTAAACTTTTATCTTAACAGGCTTGCATATCCCAGGGCTCCCCTCTACAGCTGGCTGAAATACCTGCTGAAAATCTTGTATTTCCCTAAGGATGGTGGCTTTTGGGGGCACTCAAACTGACCAAAAAAATCTTCCCTTTAGTACTTCAGTAAAACAAAAAAACCTCTTCAAAATTTATTTTTGGTGTCTATAATATAACAACATTTTTTTAAAAGTTATTTATCTCCTCTAGTTAATCTTTTTAGACGTCAGTGCAACTCATTCATAAAGGAAGAATGCTATTTTGACACCAAATCCCAAAATCTGATCTAGGAAATACTGAAAGCCATATATACGAGCCTTTCCAAAATAAAAATGTCTTTAAAATATTTTAATATACAAAATAAAAAATATTTAAAACCCCACAGTTTTCAGACATTTTCAATACTTTCTCCCCACTTTCCACGTAGCTGCTTTAGGTACATTTTACTTGAACCATAAATAGTTTTAATACCATCTAAATTCCATTACTGGATGTCATCAAAGTATTTTGACCAGCTATAGCAGGGAGAATTTGTGTTTGTAAGATAAATGTTTTATGGCAAACTGAAAGCTGTTCCTTACAGCAAATTCACTTAGAGCTGCTTCATCATTTTAGCAGAAAGAACCTGTTTTTGCAGCTAAAAATCACATCTCCTTAACTACCGTAAATATTGCATGTTTCAAACATTATAGGTTTCAGTCTGAGGGTCCAGCAACCACTCCTTCCAATTTTTCTGTTACAGGAGCTCTTGTGACTAAGCTCAGCAATGTTTCTGGGTAACTCCTGGGCTTAGTGCCCGACTGGGGGCACGGAGCTTCTTCCAGAGCAGCCACATCCTATGCCGAGATGAGCCATCACGGTTCAGTAACTGAACACGCTATTTTCTAGGTGTTAATGCAGAGAGAAGATAAAGGACAGATTTTTCCTATGAAGCAACCTCACACTTGCCACCTACACGTTATGATCTTTTACTCCATTCATGCACTTAACACGTTCAATCCTGGGTCAGACTTTTGTATACTTGAAAAGAGTAAAGACCTATAATACGAAGTCACTCAGCCTTCCTCAGCGAACCATTACAGACCCACAGGGCAGCTCACCAGCTGCTGGAAGGTCCTGTGCTGGTATCTGGGTCAAGGGAGGTATAACAATTTACACCATCCGAGAATCTGTGCCAGTGGATCCACAGTGGCACATTTACCAGGACTGTAGCTAACACTGTAAAGCGTCTGCTATTCCCTGCCTATAGCTGATGTTTCTGAGCCGCTAAATACCTTCTAGAGGTTATCATCCCCGTTCTTAAAAGTCCACTGTTCTCTGCTCTCATAGTTATTGTGTGTAGCTGTCTTTTTGTCCCTTCTCATCAGAGAGAGACACGTGTCCATACGCTCACTCCGTGTGTGTCTATAACCGTGTTTCTATGTATACTTACACATAGTTATGAAAGAAATCTATGCTCCAAAAAGGAATATCCGTGTAATCTTAAGCAGGGTCTCCTGAAACATCTAACTGGAAGTACTGATGTACCATCCAGAAAATTTCCTATCAATCGTTTTGTATGCAAAGCAATCAAAGTGAAGCATAACAATTGTAAAGTCAACCAAGTGACTGCAGCGCCACTTGAAAAAGAAGTACTTTGTTACTGGCAGGTTTTGCAAAAGGTAATTTTGGAAATGAAACGACAATCTCAGCCAACTTACCCTCATTGTGGGGTGTTATTTTCTAGTCAAATTAATTTATAGCCCTTTTCTGAGGTGACTGAGATTTTACTGCATGAAGGAGAACTGTAGTCCCTACGTTTTTTGGACAGCAAGTACAGTTCTTTACAGTCTCAAAATGGATTTCCAAAAGATTCACCTGTACCAAAAATCTACTCTTTTCATACAACTATTTTGAAGAATGAACAATAACTTGTTAGTAGTGGCTGGATATCCCAGTTTAAGGACTGCTGCCAAAATACAGGTAAAAATAAAAGACATGATTAAACAGGACAGTAATCTCTACTCAGCCTCTCCTGAAATATTTGTACTCATCAACATCTTACTGCTTCGAACAATGGATATAACGAACCCAATCAAAGTAACAAGTAATAAACAGAGAAGACCTAAGACTGTTGTGCTTGAGAGCTTGTTTATGTTCGCACCCAGAAGGGTTAGTCCTTGCACATCACTTCATGCTGCTGTGTGGGCTGCAAGGGCTTTCAGGAGTAAGATTGAGCACGTATGGAGTTATACAGGAGCATTTATTGAGGTTTCTACTGAAATCCTTCCTTTTCCTGTGTTAAATTACAAGGAGACGTAGACTTTGCCACCAAGCTTTTGTGTGTCAACCTCCACATTATGTTTTTTTATTCAGAATAAAGAATGTTACGTTATCATCTCAGGTGTTACTCTGAGAAGAGAAAATGGCCTCTTCTTAGGGACTTGGGGACTAGACAAACGCCAGCAAACATTTCTCCAACAAATTTAAACAGAAACACTTGCACGTGGAAATATGCTCAGAAAGTCTTCTTTTCGGTAACTGGTTATGTGATCATTGCTGTCAATAACTCTGAAGAAAAATAAAGATGTTTATAGTATTTATAAAACCAAAAGCAGATGGTTACATTCCTGGGTTCCAGGACTTCAACTTGATGCAATTTAATTTAATTAAAATGAAAACTCAACAGAAGGCATTATTAAATATTGGTAATATACTGGCAGAGGAAATTATTTTGACAAAAATTCATATAATGGATGCATATAAAGGTCCCCGAGTACTACAGTGTGTCAAATTAAATAAAGCTTTATTGGAATCCAACAAAGCATGCTAACAATACACTTAAAATAGAAAGATTTTTGCTTCTATTTTGCAAGAAGCATAATTAAACTAAACTTTAAGTAAAAGAAAAAAAAAATAAGCACCAATTAAATAATTTAGAAGTTGTTATCCAGCACTATTGCGTAAGCTTTATTCATATTTAAACATATTATGCATATCTACTTCTAATTTGGGGATCTGTAACCACAATATCATTTTATAAGATATTATGTATTTGTTTTAAATTGTTTTAAAGTCCAGATACGTAACGGACTTCATGATCATCAGAAGACTCTTAAATGATGCAGAGGGAGCAGGAGGCATACTCAACTGTCCCCTCTCAAACACAGCAGTGTCACTGTGCAGTGACAGACTGAATATAGGGCAGATGTAGCCGTGCCGAGGAAAGCCCCAGGTGGCACCCGTGACCCGTCTGCTCCTGCCTGACCACCCACAGCAGTGCCAAAGGGCACACTGGAATTTTTTGCCCTTTCTTTGTTTTCACAAATATGTGTAAGTGACCCATTTAATACCTTCCCTCACTGCAAAACACCAGCAGGAATCTATATCTGCAATGGGCTAGGGTTGATCTTCCCCCCTAATAAGGAGGTTTCATGAAGACAGACGGGCTGAAAAGGGGACCACGCGCCATACCCGGGACGTTCAGAGCCCTCTCTTGGTGTTGGTGCCAGCACCTGACCGACCCCTTCGAAAAGTTGTCCATCCTCCTGCAGATGTGAGCCAGACGTGCCAGATCAGATGCAGATATACAGCAGCTCAGGACACCTTGCACTAAGCGTGGAGTTTTGATCACTTCAGGCCAACGCAATGTGTGAGCTGAGGTGGGAATGAGAAGACCTGCGCTTCCTCTGCACTAGGATTCATAGCAGATCGGGAAACTAATGAAGCTGAAAATTTATCACTTATTTTCTGGTTGCTTCAGTTTTCAGATGGATTTGTTCCTGATCTGGCTCATTTAATGATCAAATGAATGTGAGTGGTGGCCCAGGGGTAAGGAGAGAACGCGGGAATGTCCCTTCTGGCAGCAGCCTGCAGTTGTATCCGTTGAAGTAGACTGTGGGACAATGGCCCTGGAATAAGCTCCCTGTTTTCTCATACATTCCTACGTGCATTGCATGATGTAAATCATACTCCATATTTTGGTCTCATAACCCTTTGTGGACACCAGTGGCTATGTCTGCATCATTCTGTAAGTAGAAATGACTAGGGAAGTGCTGTAATCCTCCTTTCTCCCATGGCCTCTCCAGGCAGCTGCCTCACAGACCACCTGGCTGGGAGCGCACGGTAACACGGTCACGCACCGGATGCTCTGGGAGTTGCAGGGCTTGCATGGCCGGGATGGCACCTTCTGCCTCTGCACAGGCCGATTTGCAGGCACACTGCTTGTACGGACAATGCAGCAGGCTCTGAAGAAAGCTTCTGGCTGCCCTTCAGAACAGCACTTTAATATACGGAACGAGGCATATTCCTCGCGAGGGTAAATGGCTCCATGTAGCCCTCGCTATTCTTGTTTTACGGCCTGATCCTGCCAATGCTGCTTGCTATGATTCCCCTGACTGAAAAAGCGAAACGCAACTGCTGAGGAAGTGAATAGGGCTTATTCACAACACTAAGCTTGGCTGGTAAGGTAAATAATCTTAATGGTTAGTATCTGTAAGATTAGTCCATTAAGCAACATAACCCCAAATTCAATTAAAAAAATAGCAAGACTTTTAAAAACCAAATAATTAAATTAATGAAAAAAATGGCTGGCTAAATAAAATCTATTTGCACAGACAGCACTTCTGCAGCAATTCTCGGAATAGCTGCTTGTGCTGCTTGGTAAAGAAAGCCTATGAAACATGATGAATTTTGTATAAACATCTTTAAACAACAAATCAAGAAATTTTAACCATTGGGAACATGAAATGTAGTAAGAAAGGATGCCTAAAAGTTAGAATTTTGTAAACCCCAAGTGGAAATGACATTTTAAATGTCACTGCCAAAAAATGACAGAAACAATGACACACCAAAGGTCATATTCAAAGTAACATTCAAAAACAAAGACGGCTGAATATAATGCCGTTAGTACATAACCATTCTCCGAGGGAAAAGGGGATTTTCAAATTGATTAAATTAGAAAGATGACATTGGAAGAACAAGAAAATAAATGTTCTTAGGAAATCATACGAGTCACTTTAGCTAAAGAGGCATTTGATTTAAAAGAATGTAAGCACAGCAACAAAATTTATAAGCTGTATTTTCCTGGCTTGATGTTTGTGAGCACTTCTAGTTACATCAAGGTGATTCTACATACCCATAGCCTCGGCCAGACCAGAAACCTTCTGTCCGTAGATATCTGTCTTATTCCAGGCAAACGTGTAGACCAAATTGGCTGCAGCAGGAAACCATTTCTGAAGCAGACGTCCTTCAACAGCAACTATCAGATGGACTTTTGTCATTCCAGAAGGGATGGTTGTGTGTGTCAAAATAATGCGCAGCAAAGTTTTATATCCTGGTGTTCGACTGCTGAGATAACTCAGCTTCACGAAACTTGAAGGAATTGGGATTTCCTCTTGGACCACCTTGGAAAAAACCACATCATTATATGTATAGCCAAGAAAAACGCAAAATTATAATAATAACAGCAGGTGCTTATTTTACATTTCACAATCATGATGTGAACGCAGTACCACTTACAACACTGATGGTCTTCTGTGCTTATTTCAGCAATGCAGTAGCCGGGCACGTTACAAAATGTCTAACACCAGAAACTGCTTGGTCAACTTACCGGCTGGTGGTCTCTCATTTTGATAAAGGGCCTCTTCCTCCAATGCTTTACTCTTACCTGCCATGCGGCAAATACTTTCTCTGTGGACATATTCACAGATGAGAGCTCTACAGCTTTACCTTGGCTTTATTATTTGGTTTACTTAATGCGTGTTCTTAACCAGAATACAATTAAAAACTGCCTTAAATGCGCACACTCTTTATGTATTACATTATGATTTGAAGATACTATCCTGCTTTGGAGGTAATAACTCTAACATGGGGAGAGCTAAGAAAGAAAACAAATCTTCCTGCTACACCATCTTCTGTGTAGCAACGCTGGCAGTAAGGCCAGGCTCCGGCAAGAAGGGCCATGGCGTAGGAAGGCACGGCGTAAGGAACATAACAAGCTAGCTGGGAACACACAGCAGGGAAGACGAAACAGTCTGGGTGTCAGAGTCACCCAGGTGACAGGCAAGTCCCCGGGGTGTGCAGCAGAGTTCACATCCCATGGCACCGCTGTCAGAGCCACCGCCCGAGTCACCTGGATTAAAGCTGGCTTGGATATGCCCACCGTGGGGTAGTATTGATTCCTGGCCGCAACGAAGATAAGCCCTCAGCAACTAGAAGGACCGCAAAGACTGCGAGCTTGTGAGGGGAAGACAAAAAAGAAACTTGGCCTTGACCTTTTGAATGATGTCGGCCTTCGAGCTACAAACAGGGACTTGGCTCCTGTGATCTGGAAAAGAGAGTCTGGAAAAAAAGTCTGGAAAAGAGACGGCTGAGGGGTGACCTAATTAATGTGTACAAATACTTAAAGGGTGGGTGTCAGGAGGATGGGGCCAGGCTCTTTTCAGTGGTGCCCGGCAATAGGACAAGAGGTAATGGGTACAAACTTGAGTGTAGGAAGTTCCATCTCAACATGAGGAGGAACTTCTTTACTTTGAGGGTGGCAGAGCACTGGAACAGGCTGCCCAGAGAGGTGGTGGAGTCTCCATCTCTGGAGACATTCAAAACCCGCCTGGACGCGTTCCTGTGTAACCTGCTCTAGGGTGGCCCTGCTCTGGCAGGGGGGTTGGACTAGATGATCTCCAGAGGTCCCTTCCAACCCTATGATTCTATGATTCTATGATTCTATGATCTCCTGAGAGAGGGGAGCTCTCCTGGGACAGACTGTGAGGAAGAGCGGCCAAGAGAAGAGAGCAGCTTCCTGGAGGATGCCACCGCCATCACCCAAAAGCCACTGAAAACTAGACTGTGCTTAATAAAGGTAACGATTTTAGTGCATTTCTGTAACAACAAGCCAACCTGTCACAATGTTAAATTTGTCAAGTTTGGAAAAATACAAACTGTTTTGTTTATATTCCCCCGTTTTTCAATTTTTCTTGTTTAACAAGAGATTACTTCACTTTCAAAACAATTTTATTTACACATTGCAACAGTATCACTGTCATAGGATTGCTGCAGTACAGCTGGAGGCCTGCCAGCACTTGTCGTTTCGACATATGAAATGTAGTGTTGCCAGGGAAATCCTGCTCCCTTTATTGTTCTGATTTGCAGTGTTCCCCTTCCTTCCTGCTGACATCCCAGCTGCCCCCTCTGTCATACATCTGACACCTTTTCTCATTTTTTAATAGAAAAGCAGGAAGAAATATTCATGCATTAATACATGCTAATATATCTCCTTCTCCTATTATTCTGGGTTGCTTTTTGTTCATTTCTCAGTATTCTACAATGGAACTTCACACTCTAAGGACCCTCCAATGGCAAAAAAGGACTGGAGGCAGTTTTTCTCCAAGTAGACGGAATCTTTGGGTACCTCGCTGTTTAAAGAAGACCCAGGAAGACCTCATGTGGAGTAATGTGACCCGGTTTTTTCTCACTAGTGTGCATCAGTTACTCTTAATTTATGTTCATTAGTTTCACTTAGTACACTCTGTGAAGCAACACTATGGCCATCAACTGGCTGAAACACGATAATGTTTTTAATAGTTATGGAGATGTTTAGACATGATTGAGTTCAATCCGAGGTCTTCTACATGTAGAATAAAGGCCCTCAATCAGTAGCAACACTTTTAAGAGAAAAAGAGAAAAGGCTGGAAATATTAATGTCTACAGGTAGCCTCCAAAATATCTTCCAGACTTGCTCAGTGAAATTCAAAGACAACTCAAGAAAGGCCTTATTACTTGAACTCTAACCGCTCAAAAAACATACTAAAACTATGGGGGTTAACACGCTCTGAAACACGTGTAGTTGTATTTTGTTGGGTGTTCGACTCATACAATTTCTTTTAAGTCCCAAATAAAAGAACAGTTAAACACAAGGTTAATTAGAAATTGTTTCTAAAAACTTAAGGGAGTGTCAAGAAAAAAGACATTTAAATAAAAACAATCCTAAAGATCATGTTAAAATTGCTCTACCGTGGAAAGTAATAAAAAACAAGAAGCTAAAATATAGCTGGAGATGTCATCGTAAAGAACTAGAAGATATGAATGGATGAAACATCCCCAGGAGTCTTCAAAGCATCTTGGGTCGTGTCTCACAGTGATGTATGGGGAAGTTGTACTGATTATCTGTAACCGAGGAATGGTTTTGTGCATCACTATAAATAAATCAGGAGTTCAATCACAAATCATGTTAGGACTCCCCACTTTCTTCTACTTGGAGGTAAGAAATAAAGCACCTTAAAATATTAACAAAAAAGAAAGAAAAAAAGAGAAAAGCATCTTGTGAAAGAGTACTAAAGAGATATGCATTGGTGTCATTCTGACAAGCAAATAACATCACAGCAGTTAATTGTTCACTATTTGGTATCTCTTCTAAAATTGTCTATAACTGAAAGTCTTCTCATTACCTGTAGCTCTGGAATAACGGTTCCTCTTTCAGGACAGGACCCTCCAAATGCTGTCAAGGGTGAAGGGAGTACAATCGGATTAGGGCTGACAAAACTACTGATGTCACAAGATGGTGTGTCTGATTCTGTTCTTTGCATTACAACTTTGTCTACGATGATAAATCTATTCCAAGGCAACCAAAGTGTCCTTTTTTCAGATATGAAAGGAGATCTGTCAAAAACTAGAGTGACAGAGATGCCTCCAACAGCCACAAGGTCAAAACTGGAAAAGAGAAAACAAAACGCTTTGTTTCTTTTTGTTTTATCATCATATTACCGTAACTTTCAAAGCATCACAAACACAAACTTTATGTTGCTCATTACAGACCTTGATTTACTATGTGAAATGATTCAAGTGTACCTTTTTGGCATCACCTTGGTATTCACGAAGGAGCTTTACCTCTCTGCTCTCTCTCCCTCGATACATCAACAGCAAGGCAGAGTACTTCACTGTTACTTGACCTATATCCCCTCTATTTATCAACTAGAATCGATACTAACGAGTCATCTGTAACAAAAGCATGGACCCAGTTACTTTGGTTTATATGAAAAGAAATTCCTAGCCCAGGAAAGGGATGCTACTCATAACCTATGCAGACACAGCATGCAGAATAAGAAGTCTCGAAGTGTGTTAGGCCTTTTCTCTATTAACATATCCTGTTCCCTTTTTCTCAAAGTAGCGGGGGAAAAGGTTGAGTACACTGAGCAGGAGACGCCTCTGTGCAAGATATGAATTTTTTGTGAAAGATGCCTATTAATTGCACTGAGAACCGAATCAGCTCTTGTACATAAGATCCTCTGGGAGCTGTTGAGAAGGACCTTTGGCATATCTGGGCTGCACAACAGTGGGACATAGAAGGCATGATACACAGAGTCTCAATTTTCTGAGTTTCTGACATCCATAGTCAGGCAACATAAGGTAATATGTAAATAGATACTTCGCCCTCTGTATTACTGAATGCATCTATTACGGAGGCTTTTGATGGTAACAAACTGTGATAAGAAGTCAGACTTAATTATGCATATCTCATCACATTTCCCAAATGACACCGATTACATTCACAGTGAAATACAGGTAGCATATTTTAATGCAACAACTTTATCCAGGCTGGTGTAAAGCGGAAATGATAATTACTAACTTTCAGTAGTGTGATTTCAAAGTCAATAAACTAAGGTAAAATAAATATGCATGCTCGTTACTTTTATAAATTGACAAAGTCAAACAAAAAATAATAATTGTGGAAACAGTGACAAATTACACTCTTTCCCTGTTGGAAGACAGCTTCTGATTCCTTGTCATTCATGACACAGCCAAGGAAGATGAAGTCTTAAACTGCCCTTAGCAGCTTAATTCAAGCTCAGGAGCAAATCATGACCCTACTGCAAATGGATGGCCAACCCTGGAGTGCAATATAGAATATATAGGAACTTAATCTCTCTGAGAACTGAACTCCACCCTACAAGGCTGGGGAAGAGAGGAAAGCAGCATTGTTCCAGGCTAGTTATGGAAAAGCAATTTAACCATTTTGGCTCTGGAAAGAGTCTGTCCTCATTTAACTTGTGTGGCTCAGGTGATGAGGTAAAGGAGTTAACTTCATTGACACCTCAGTAAACTACTTGGAAGAGAAGATTCACAGTTAACAACAGGAAAAAAAAAAAAGATAGGGAATTCTCTGGAAAACCTGACTAGTGACAATATTCAAACATCAAGAAGGTGCGGTTATAGCAGTACTGTCACGTTTTGACTCCAGGTGTTTGAATACCACTGTAATCTTGTTGCTGATCAGGTTTTTTTCTTCTCTTTCTTCTTTGGTCCCTTTACCAGAGAGCTCTAACTAATTGTGCTCCCAGAGCAGAGGGCCAGATGCCGTCCTCAATCCACACTACGAACAGCGACGTCTATGAAAATTTTGTACGTGAATAGAAGGTAGTAGATGGCCCTAACTACGCAAACGGTGAAAGACCATACATGAAAGTCTGACCTTCCATCTTGTCGACTGATGGTGTATCCGTACTCATTGTGGTGCAGAAAACTGACATTCACTCCAACCAAAGGTGTTCCGTCTATTGCTACCACCTGGCCTCGAATGACACATGCCCGTCTGTAACAAAGAGTAGAAGGCAACACGTTAGACACATCAGGAGGGTGAGAAGGGCATTGATTTCAGAAACTGCGCTATACTTCTGTTCCAGACAGTCAGAACTACTCTGACACCATTGGGACTGTTGATTTTGAATGAAACTTCAAACAAGTCCAAAAGATTTATTTGAAAAACCATTATCTCATGAAGACGACCCACAGACTCTCCCATGAATTGCTGGTGTATCGAGAATAAATTTCCATTTCCGGCTATATTTCAGGATACCATTTGTGCTGCCACTGAATAGCACTGCAAAGGCTTCACTGATAGCGTGATTTAGCTTGCTGCAGCTCTAGGGGGTGATGATTTGTGAAAGGGGAGAATGAAACCTCATTCTCTGCTGCTAAGAATAGGGCATTGCTGTCTATTAGAAAAAAGCTGAACTAACGTGATAAGGCAGCAGCGAGACACACAGTCTTCACCGACTTCAGAAAGTTATACAGGTAAATTCAGAGAGCGCCTAATGAAGCATAACGTACATTTTTCTCAATGCCCCATCACATGTTATGCCCTTTTAAATTCCCTCTGGGATGTGTTGGACTTGCACCCACTTTCCTGCATAAAAATCCTCCTATTCCAGTAAAGGGATTCCAATATGGCAGCACAGCAGAACGCATCAAAGTCAACAGACAGGAAAGTGAACTCATTACTAAGTGGGTCCAATCGGAGGATAATAGGATCACAGAATCATAGAAAATGAGAAAAAAGAGGAAATACAAGACTTTATCTTGTCCATTCCTTTGCCTCAGGTAACATCAACTATACCTACATTACTCCAGACAGATGCTCGTCTAACTCCATAACCTTACCACGCATCCCGTTCCATTGCTTCTGCACCAGTGCTTTACTCATGGCAAGTTTTTCCTACTGTCTAATTTCAATCGCCACTGCTGTCCCTTAAGACCATTCCTTTCACCCTAGCCACAGAAATGGTGAAGAAATTACTGCCTTTTTCTTAGCTTTCGCCATTTACATATTTGAAGACTGAAAGGTAAAGGAGACAAGTCTCACCAAGGATGAGGAATAAGATGTAAAATACCCTCACGGTGCTGATTAGGACCTAGTGGGATTTTTCTAAGGGTTTACATAGCTACATTCCACTGAAACACCTTTCAGTATTTTGCCCTGTGCTGTTAGGTACGCTACATTAGCATACCTCCACTGGCTGAAGCGATCCAGGTCTTGGGATCTAAGGGTACAATTGCATGTATTTCCTGGAACTGTAGTTTCACATAATGAAGTGAACAGCGTATGCAGAAGTCTTTTGATAACGTTAAGACGTTTAGGGTCAAAACCAATAGAATAGTTATAAACGTAACCATCATTAATTACTCAATATAAACAACAAGTACAAATTTAGGCATTGTTATGTTTCTCTCAATTTGAAAGCTCATGATAGACCTCAACAGACACATCCTACCTTTGCACAGTGAATATGTAACCTAAAGGAAAACCTTCACAGCTCCTCAGATGAAAGTTATTTAGGATTCTATATATGAATTTAAAAAACATCCTTTGAGAGATTAATTGATCATGATCCACAGAATTCATAAGCACAAATTGCAGACCACAAATTTCTGAAAATTCTGACTTGTTTCATAAGATCCCATTCTCTAAAGCCACTCGACAGGCCACTAATTTATCACTATGATATCATGAAACCCGGCTGACTATGACCTGAGAAAATGCAGCTGGTAAAAATTAACCCCTTTGTGAGTACTCCATTCACCACAGTTGCTAATATGAATTCCATGCTCCCAGGACACAGAAAGATGCTGATTTTCAGCAAAGATGCTGATAAATCCCAGAGGAACAGGAGAGGCTGCATTACTGACAGTATGCAAAACAGAGTTCTGATTTACCACCTTTTCGTTTTCTACATAAATTGGTTGTGGTCCTATTTTTGGGCAAAACTTGCTGCTCCACTGAAGGCAATAAAGCTCTTGTGTGTCTCAACAGACTCCCAAGACTCACTGAACAGAACAGCCAGGTTCAATTATTCTTTGATTTGTTAGAGCAGAAAATACTGGTTTCTATTGTTCTCTCATATTTCTAACATCAACAGACCTGCCTTTCCTTTTCTAATCCCTTTATTAGTGCACACCATATATTTACAATACACATTGGTGTGAGAGAGAGAGACCCCTCCGAGCCATCGTTATTCGGTACATTATTCTCATACTCCTGTTTGTTCATTCCACACAGACCTGTCTTCTGACTCTACTCCGTCCTCATATTTTACCAAGCACACAGATTTGTGTGAAAACAACTCATCAAAGTCTTCATTATTTCATGCATAGTCTTTCTTTCCTCTACTCATTTCCTTTAGTTCTCATTACTCATAGACAATATTAAGAAACTTATCTTTCAACTTTCTGGCTCCTTTTTTTATTTGTCATATTTTACAAGCCACATACATTTACAGTATGTGATAAACCTCATTATTCTACATTTATCTGTATTGAACTGTCTTTGCAGTCTTTTAGATTTTAAATGTTCTAAGCCTGCCTCTGTGTTGCTACATTTGTCCTCATTATTTACTGTCTTTTTATTACCTTCTCCAAGTCGAAGAGTCTTCTACTCTCTGGCCTCTTCTTGAATTACCAGCACCTACTAAATCTCTGACTAAGCGTTTGATCAGAATTAGTTTTAATTTTTGCATTTACTGCAGGTATGAAAACAATTTTCAGTTACTTTATGACCAGCACTAATCTCAAAGGCTCGGGGAGGTAACAAAGCAGACCACCATGCCCGGAGGCACGCTGGCACGCAGGTTCCCTGCAGCTTTGCTGCCTGCAGAAGACCTCACTTAATTCCTTTCCTTCCCAGAGCTTTTAGAGCACGTTCCCTGCAGTGATGCCACTTCATACTCAACTGCCACTTCACGCTTCCTTGCTTCAACATTCACCCTCTTTCCAGATGAGCTGTGGACCTTGCTACCACTCACTGCTTTTCTAAATTTTAACAGAGAAACCTCTAAAGATCATTATACCTCCGCAATGTGCTGCATGTCCCTCTTCTATTCTCAGCCTCTACGTACTGGTGACTGGCCCGCTTTTCTTTCTCATGGGGGGACAATAACTCTTACTACCTGTCCAACAGCCACCTACTTGGAACGACTGCATAATCTTGGACTAAGGCTGTCCAAGTTATTTTAACTTGAAAGTAAGCGCAAAAATGTCTTTTCTAATTTGGAGGAGCTGGGAAGCAACACGGCCCTGATAAGCTGCCTTAGTGTTTTCAATTGCATTAAAAACATTTCTAGTCCCCTGGCGAGCTGTACTAAATCTACAACTCCAGAGGGAGCAGTTGGCTTTTTGAGAGAAAGCAGAGATTCCCGTGGGTTGCAGGTGGCCTAAAAGAAGTAGGATTTCTCTGTCATTGCTTCATGGGTCATTCCATGTGCAACTGAGGATCCCAGCTCTGTAAGTTTCAGCTCTCTGCTGTCAGGCAGTTTGTTTGACATCTCTAATTTAAAATATAAATAGAAGTTTAAAATTCTGGATTCCACAACTCGTAAAGCATTTTATTATTCCACCACCATTCTGCCTTGCTCTGCTACTACTTATCTGCTATTTTTTTGCTTTTGTTTTGTGCATTAAGTTGCCAATATTCTCTGAGCAACTGAGGCTGAGACATTAGGCTCAGACGTGGAACTCTGTCAAGCAGCTTGTGAATTCGCAAGTGTCACATTACCAGAAGATGTCATTTACTGTATTACATTTCTGACTAAAATCTTCAATGAGAGAAATTAAGCTAAAGGCTAGTAAGGTACATTCATTTCTTCCTGCTGACGATGTTGCTGTAAGCAGCCTTTGAAGGGTAATTAATTCAGTACCATACACTGGACCTTTTTTGTAGGCAATTTGCAGCGAGTCAAATAGCTTGCCAGCAGCATGCATTAAAAATATTCGGCAAAGAAACAAGCTAAAAACCTTCCTGAGACCAGAAGTTGATAAAAACATTTTAATCTGCTACACCCTGTACATGCAGTAGGTCAAAACCGCTCCTGAGGTAAGCAAGTACATTTCCATTTATGCAGAATGTGTCTAATCTGCCTTTCAGCATGTCACAGTTTAAGTTGGGAGTTTGTAAAAACCCAGTACAAATGACATAGCTTTGACACACTAAAAAGCAAAATACGTTTTGAAAACATTTAGCTCCTTAACATTAATTTTGGTGTAGCATTTAGCCATGGCTCAATGCAACACCCTGACTGCATTTTAGCAGCCAAATATCAAAAAATTAGATCTAAGCTAAAGTTTAAGATGGAAATGGGAAAGGATGGACATCCCAGCAGGTGTCAGAACAACTAATTTTAGTATTTCAGGTGATGTCGAAAATGCCAGGATATGGCAAAGACAAAAACTTTCAGTCTGGAGGATAGAGATAATCTTCAACAGATAGGGCTTCACAAAATTTGAGCACCTGCGGGAATGGGTGCCAGTGCTCTGAAATGCCACTATTTCATCCGGTCCTTCCAATATTTCTTGTTGAACCACCAATGCTATAAAATAAGTGGCATCGCAGGCAGCCATGACTTAATATCATCTGCCTGGACACAACCTTTTCAGCAATAGCCAAAAGGAGATTAAAAACCCCCAAGTATTCTTTGGTCTGTACCAGATAGGCAGGAACACGGATTTCTGATTTTTTTTCTGTAGTAACGGTTGTCTTTCTGCATTTTTTCAGTGATCTTAGTTCCCAGGAGAAGAACAGACACTAGATGACAGTCAGATTGACAACGTCAGAGGAAGATTTCTGAACAGAGGCAGGACAGCTAAGCTGTTGCCTCCTTCCAAGATCTGTCATCTTTGAGGAAAATTCTGGCAGTTTTTAATAATATTTGACTTATGGATGAGCAATTTTTCAACAGCCTGGAAGACTGGAGGGTCAAGCAAAGTGTGGACCGATGAACTCCTCAGGGAATCAGCACATTGCAGATTACTGTTGACAAAACCCAGGAGACATGGCACTATGCAAGTCTCCAGGCACTGCCCTGATTCCAAAGATACAGCCAGCCTCATCTGAATCCCAATGATCTTCTCACCAAACTGATTAGTAATTTCTTTACAGTGGGAGTGTGAACAATGAACCATGCAAGAACAAGTTGTATTCCTTCGTGGTATAAAGTATCAACCCATGGTGAGGGTGGGCTGCTGCTCACACGCGAGCCTTCACTGCTCTTCGTTCTTCAAAGGCATGGCAGATATCAGGGTAAAGAAATGAAATACTCAGAAAAAGCTTTTAAATCCAAGTTAAATCCCATCAATGATAGCTTTAAAAGATCAGTTCCTTATATCTATAAAAGCACGTTGACGGGATTATGTGCAATCTGGCTGCTAACATTTGCAGTGTCACAGAACACTGTACAGGCGGCTTGAGTGCTCACCTCCTCTCTGAACACACTCAGCGCGAGGCATTTTGATGAGGAAAATCTTTCAGTGGTGACTTTTGGTTTAAACTGCATAGAGCCCACCAAGGACCTTGCACCAGGTGCAATGGCACCGTTCCATCAGCGAGACCTGCCGTTGGCAGGTGGGCGCTTTTCATGGAGTTCATTTTCATGCCCTATTGTTCTACATATTTATAACATCCTGTTACATTATTAATAGTGATTATATGTTTAGGTATTTCAGATCAATAAGGACTCTGTTTACATATTTACTTTATTAAAAATTAATAAGTTACAACGAGAAAGTGCACTGAATTTGTGCGCAGCTATGGAATGAAGTCCAGGTTGTAACTTAAGTGCTACGTACTGTACTGTGAAGATAAAAAATTTCTTACGCCCTTATTACTGGAACATGGTTTATCTAATGTATAGGCTTAGCTGACAGGGTAATAGTTAGGTGATGTGGATGATTTGTGGATCTCTTTGTCAGCATGTAAGTTATAGCTTCCCAGGTGAACTACAGCATAAAAACTTATGTGCCCCCATATTTCAAATGTTCAAGAAAATATGTGTTACCAGGTTTTCTGAGCAAATAAGTGCCCCTTTCCCATTGCACAGTCTTTTCCTGTTAAAGTGCAAACCAATCTCACGAACACTCAGAGATCACTCTACTGTTTGCCCAACAGCTTGAGAGTAACCCGCAGCACAAAATGGTAAACTCCACGCTGGTCTAGCAACAGGTAGTGAAACCAAAAAAGTTTGTTAATTAGATAGCTGGATTATATGTAAGTGACACGTGTTAAATTTATTACACTTTAAATACCAACCAAATTCCATTGGTCAGAAAGGTGACTGAATACAGCGCATATGAATCCAACTTGTCCTTCTGCTCCCTGCCATTGCACGTATCTACAGCGCAAAGGGCTGAACTTCCCTCCACTTATTTTGTAAGTACGAGGTAGCTTACCTTCCACGACAGTCAAGGTCTTGTTAATAAGAGTAGTAGAGTTTGTTGCCGTGACACTTATGAACTAGATAGGTAGTAATGAGAATCTGATAAACAAGATCCTCAGCTGTTGGGACTTAAACATTTGCTATCCTTTTAAGTATTTTTTGATCACCAGTGAAGAATTCTCAGCTCACCAGTTATCATTGTTTTTTTCTAGTTAAATAATTTCATTGTAGTTCTCAATATTCAGAAAAGTCTTTCGTCTAAAAGAAAACTCACCTGCTCTCAAATGAGACATCTCCTGGGATGACATGAGTGCTTTCCTTCCCAATAAGGAATCTGATTCGATCATAGAAGAGCCTTGGAGGATGCTGAGAGAAAGGCGGTTGGCTGTGCTGAATAAGGTCAAGGGGATCAGGCGAACCCTGGCAGAGAGGACTTGCGTAACAATTGCTCTGCTGACAGCAGTCAGGGTCTACACAGTCCGTCAGGCCATCTAAAATGAAGAGAACGGCAGGTTCAGGAAATTGAGTGATTCTGAGAATAAAGCACCGTGTTTACTACTGGAGAGCACTGGAGGTATTTAATCAATTGGAAGGCATGCTGATTATGACACATTCAAATTCAATAAAGCATTAACGTACATGCTTAGTCCAGGAGGGGTATTTCTCTCTACTCATTAACAATGTATCACCCCATAAAATCCCCACACAACAATGAGAAAACAGAACCCACAAACTAAAGTGAATAGGGAAGAGCAGGACTATGTTTGCTGCAGAGCAGCCGGAAGAAGAAAATCACTACACAATACTTGTTAGTCCAATGGGTGCATGATCCACACTGTGCAGCTGATATCTCTAATAGTCCTTTATTGTCACTACTGTCTGTTCACACCTGCGAAGAACACACACTTGCTACCCAGTCTGCAATAAAGAAGTCTGAAATGTTATCTCTCACAAGCATCCTCACTACAGTAGTAAACAAAGGTACTTGTTACAGTTGTCTGACTTGTATTTTAAGTCCTACAATAGTTTTGTTAGTGTTTTAGGATGTTTACTTCTCATTTATTGGTTGCAATCCTAGAATGGTCCAAAAAGGGCAGAATCACGACTATGCGCCTTTTGTAGCTGCGTGTACAAATACACACTCTGATGCGGGCTCTATCCCAGTGACCTGCAGATACGGTCTTCTCCATAGCTGTTTGCACCAGGAAAGTGAAAATAAACCTATTCTTCCTCCCTCCATTTTCAAGTATGAAAAATAGGAGAAATGATTGACTTTTTTCAAAAATCCACATTTCTTCATGGACAAACTTGCAACAAAATTTGTGGGTAAAATTCATTTACTTAAATGTCCAAAGCGTACGATGAAAAGTGAAGCACTGAAGTGCATCTAAATTAAGTACCTAAATAAAACTTAAAATTGGGCTATTGGCATTTAATTGCTTCTGTCAGCAGCTTAGATGTCCAAATTGCCTAAATTACATACTCAACCAGAAACAGATTTAATAAGGTACGGTAAAATGTCCAACTATCTTCTTAAACATCCATTTTATGACTTAGCAGTTGCTAACTTGCTTGGATTGACAAGCACACTAATGCATATAAAGCACGATTAAGGCATTGTATCCTTCAACAAAGACACCTCTTTGTATTTTTCACAAGGTCAGTCTGAGTAAATGTGGAGTCATCATAGCACTGTATGGATTTCCCTTGTGTTAAAATTGGACTGCTATAGGATCAACATACTGTCAGATATTTTCACTCCATGCTTTGACTTTTCATGCTCTGTTCGTACCAACGCTTTGGTGCCTATAAAACCGTAACCCCTCAGGGCAAACTGCGCTATCAGGAAGCTGCTGTAGTGTTGTCATTGACTTTAATGGGTGCGAGACCAACCCTCAGCCATCTTTGCTCTTTTCTCAATAGAGCACACTGCACTGTGTGAATGCTCAGTAAATAACAGCATAAAATATTCACTTTCAAAAGAAAGTAAAAGCCCTTCTACAGAACAAACAAGCATAATGAAATGGGCTTTCCTGGAATCTGAAAATCCTTGCCAGACCTTGAGCAAGGTAATTGCTTGGCTAAGCAAAAAATATTAACAAATCTATCCTACTGCAGCTGGGAAATCAGACAGAGAAGGCTAGTTTTTGTGATAATGAGCCAAGGGCAACTGTAGACAGCTTGCAACAATAATCTAAGACCCTTGGATCCAGCAAAACTGGCATAGCTACAGGTCAGTGCATGCTTTCAGTTCTTTCCAAATTCCCCAAGTCCTGGAGACAACAGGCATTTGCCAGTGGTGGGAGAAGAACTTCACAGGGCAACGTTGAGTTTATTGACTTTGAGTGTAGCAGTCACTTTACATTCAGGAAAACCTATAAAGCTACATTCAGAAACCCGCTAGGAAATCAGTAAGCTGAAACAGTAAGGGGCCTCCAGTCTAAACAAAACCACACAGAAATGGATGGAGGAACTCACGATATGAACCAGATGGGGTTTCATTGTGTTCTGATATATATTAAAAAAAAAAAAAAAAAGAGCTTTTTGGTTTGAAACCTGAAGAGCGGGCTTGGACCTGCAAGGAACAAATATCTCCTCTTATTGTTTCCTCTTTTTTGTCCAAGGAATGAAACTCTCTATATTCTTAATAGGTGAACTGAAAAGCATCAAGTTACTAGTAGATTCTCCAAGACTGCAAATATTTAAGAATTCCACTAGACTTGGAAAGGTGATGAAGAAATTGAAATCTTTTGCTTTTGCTTTATACTGGTGAAGATCCCTGCAGAGGGCACTTGATGAGGTTAGGCGTAGGCATTCGGGGCCGGTCTGTGCCGGTGGAAGGGTTATGGCAGTGGCAGGTCTTGTTCAGGGAGTCAAGGTGCTTTCTGGAAGGCACTAATTTCTACAAGCTAACTGTTTACCTGGGAAACTTGACAAACATTGGTCTGGCAGAATAAGTACTAATCAGAAAAAAGACACGCTTATTTCAGAATAACAGTATCCGTGGGGAAGCTATTTTGGAGTAATTTATTCCACAGTAGCTATTCTGATTAATTTTTTCCTTGTCAACAAGCCATTAGATGTGGGAACTGAGCTGACCTGATTCTCTCATTTATGTAAGAAATAAAAGTGAAGATTCCTAGAAATATTAGAATATGAAGACTTGCTTAGAAAAGGAATAGCTATAGAAATAACAATTAAACACTTTGCTTTCTCTGATAGAGTCCTCATTCTTCTTTGCTTCAGTCAATGGCTTACATACCCGGCAACACACACTGTGCATGCACGCTGTACACAAAAAGAAACCACGTAAAGGGAAAGCATTTTCCATCTTCCAGTCAGACTCAATTTTCAGCTTTTCTTTGCAGTTTACTTGTCAGCAAAGTGACTATCTTATAAACTCTTCCAAGTTCTGCTAATGGAGTTATTTTGGTTTGAATTACTCGCACCTCTCCAGGGTCCCAGGGCTACAGAAGGGCGGGTTTTCCGTTAGTAGGGCTGTGGAGTCCCAGAAGGATATCGGAATAACCCATGGAGAGAATGGTGTTTGTCCTGACAGCACATGAATGCAGGAAGCGCTGGGTACACCAGGAACAGCTTATGGCCTTGGGAGCAAAGGCTACAAAGTGGTCAGAGGAAGAACTTGCTAATCAAAATCTAAATGTTAATCCAAAGCAGGAGTCTTCTAGGTTACAGATTATCAGAGAATCATAGAATTGCCGAGGTTGGAAGGGACCTTTCAGATCATTCATGGCCTCTCTCTCTCTCATGCTGCATTTATTTTTTTTTGCATTTTTTAAAATCTTGTCACTGTTTAGGTGACAATTTATGTCAATCTCCCCTCTCAACCATGCAGAATGAAACAGAAGAAAGATGTTAGGCTCGGAGAAGACGCTCCATGGGCAGGGAAGCAGGAGGTGAAGCAGCACCAGCTCCTCTACAGACTCTTAGCGCTACATATTTGGCTCAGGCCTAACTCAGGCCACTGGGTGTAGGTATTTGAGAATTATTAACTAGAATTGTCTGAATAATGTAACTTCTATTTTTTTCTAAACAATCAAACAAAATTTAGAAAAGAAATCAACTTGGAGAAAACTGAAAAACATTTTTCACACTTTGTGCTGAAATAAAAGAACAAAACACCTACTTTGGGGCAAAATAAAATCTTTGTTCCACTTTAGGCTCATATAAGACTTTGGTTTTGACTTAGACCATTTAAAAGAAAGAAGAAAAAACCACAAACCTGAAGCCCAGTAAGAAACTACTGTAATTCAGTATGATACCCATTAAAATGAACCAGATAAAACAACTGGTACAGAATCACAATTACATACAGAGGCGGTTTATGATAATGGTAATCATATTAGTAAGTGCATGTGAGGTTAAACTTTCAGCAAGCCAATCCTATTTGAAACGATATTTTTAATCCATAAGAATAACCCAGAAAAACAAATAAATCTTGTTTATAAATTATTGCATCAAACTCATTCACTTGAAAATGCTACAAATACATTAGCCAATTCTCAACCAATGGTCACATTATCTAGTTAAGTTTTCATATCAGGAACCAACTGTTAAAAACCTCACCATGTTAAGAAAACAGCAGGGTTTCTATAAAATCTCAGGAGACAACAGTCAGGACCACGAACAAACTACTACAAACAGCAAAAACTGTAAATCCTCCAGCAGGGGAGCCCGTATACTGAAGTTTTTACTGTCAATTACCACACAGTGCATCACAGCACAGGTGCAGACTAAAATGCATTACAGAGGCATCAATGATCTTGGTTTGCTATTACCATTTTATTTATTTTATATAAAATGCAGTCAGGCACCTTCAAGGTGCACTACAGATTATATAATAAAGTGATCCAGGATTTGATGAGTCTGAGATTATGGTTTCACATCTTCCAGGTACCTTGTTTTGTATGCAAGAGATAACGATGGACTGGGATTTTTGTTTCAGTAAGTAAATTAGACAATTAAAATATTTTTAATATTACTCCTAAAATAGAATTCACAAAGATCGACTTGAGGATGAAAAGCACTTCATAGCACTCTTAAATAATTTAAACAACCTCAAAGAAAAGGTGGAGCATGCCAAAACAAATTGCTCTGGTTTCAGTCACACCACTCCTCGCGGCGTTGCCGTAGCTCACAGAGTTAGGACAAGATTTTCCCATTTCCTTGCTGGGGAAGGGATGCTGTCAGGAAGCTTTCTATAAGGAATGATAATAATATCTATTGTGTCAGAATTTTGTGCCAATGGAATCATACACTATTTTCCATCAAATCAAATATATTTTCTTGCTTATACATTTATATATATTTTTTTCTTATTTAATATGATGGAAAGAATGCCACAAGTGTGATGAAGTTACCTCCTCAGCTATGTTTCTACTGCAGCCATGGAAGGCTCAGTGTGTGCTAGGTCCAGCACATTCTCTAACGTACACGTTATGCAGCAATCTCTCTTCTACGTGGATGATCCCTGCAGCAGCCAGACAAATTGGTGATGGAGCAATGGACCCACGTCTCCACTGGCTGATTTCCAGCAATATACCTCTTAACTTACCATGTTTGTAAGTAAAATCATGTAATGTAATGTAAAAAAAAAATGTAATGCTGTACAGTGATTCTATTTCATGTGTTTTGTATCTGAGCTTTCCATATGCTGCATAATATCTATATTAAATCCACAATAAAATAAAATAACAGCTGGAAAAGAAAAAGGCATTTTGTCAGCTATAAGCTAATAGCAAGAACATGGAACAAGTCACACGTTTTGGGCCTGATATGGCTCTATGCCATCTACTTTTCAAATCCTGGCTTTTCTAGTCTTCTCATCTACCTTTGAATTACTTGCAATTCATGACTGCAAATATGGGAACATCACAGTAAGTCACGTTGCTGAAAATGGATCCGTGTTCACAACTAGGACAACTGTCTAGGTAGGGGATCACCCGAGGAGACACTAAAGAGGCACTGGGTGGGGGTCACTGGTAAGGGAAGCAAAGAACAAAGCGGTTGTGATTTCGGCAGCAGTGTCTTGCCCAGCTGACCACTGCAGCATGCAAGAATTTTCACAGTGGTTTCTCTTCTGTTAAACCACTGAGATGCTTTATTAACTGTCTATGAAAATGACAAATTCAATCAGGCTCTACCTCCCATGTTACTGGGTTAGTTATTCTAATAAACCATCCGCTATCACTGGGTTCTGGCAAGCAAAACACAGTTAGCAATAATACTTAAAATTGCTATTCTTCTGCTTTAAAGTTCATCAAAAAATCAGAATTCTCACCCCTTCAAGCTTTTGTCACACATGGAGAAGATACCACTAAGGTTAACCACAACAGGTTTGAAGTTTTACGGTTAATGCCAAACCCAGAATACTACAAGAAGTGGTGTATGTGCTTACATGGCGCATGCACACACATGTATGCAGGCAAACTCACAGACACACCTACTAATAAATGTACTTGCTCAGTCACACGACAATCAAGCCCATCTCTAAGTAATACACTGTACTTAGTATGAATAATACCAATGACCTTCATTTTCACTGCTGCAGAGAAACCCAGAGGTGTGCGTGTAAGTGCTCTCCCGCTCCCTCCGCACTGATCCCAGTGAGCGCAAGCCAGCGATGGAGCTGTCAGAACTATGTCCAGAACATTTTCACAGAAACTAAAAATGGCCTTTAAGTTTCTCCTTGCAGTAAACAGATTTTTGCTCTCTGCAGGATAACCTAAAAAACTTAACACCACAACACTTGAAGGATTTGAGTTTTTTGGTACCCTCATGATCAATTGTTCAATACTATTGTTGTTTGCGAAGAAAAAAATAATCCACAGGAGTCTCCAAGTTACATTTGCTTGCCTTCTTTTACAGATTTCAAATAAGCATTAAACAATGCCTGTGCTGACTTGTTTCACCACAGGCTCTGTTAAGTCCAATTAGGGTTGCCAGGAATCTGAGCAAACTGAATCAAAGAGTAACTTCAGAAAAGACCAAGCAGCAGTAACCGCCATGAGACACTGATGCCTATTTGTATGCATTAATCCAAACTGCTTCTCAAATTTTAGCCGTAATACATAGCACGCAGCAGACAGTGAGGCTGTTAACTGGGAACACTGGCGTTTGCATAAAGACACTGGAAAGCCACCAGTGTGCCTGTGAAAAGGTTGCAGTGTTTTCTCCAGTGAGTACCAGTGGCGTTTGGCCTTCTGCACACAGGAGAATGCAAATATATCAGGGTATGATTTTCAGAAACTGTAAGTATCCCTGGGGAGCCCTCGCTGCTCAGCAACAATGAAAACCATTCCCATCAGTATTATTTATATTGTGTAATAATAGCATATTACTTATATATGGACTCAATATCTCTGTGATGGATAGGTTATTAAAATGCCAATGGATGGGTCAGAAATACATCAATATTTTAGCAGCACTGGTTATCAACCCAAGGCTATGCTGAGTCATATATTTTCTTGTGCTTGGAAAAGCTTGGAGAAAGCTGTAATAACTGTCTGAAGTGACTGAACGGATATTTGGAAGAGAATTCAAAGCTTGTAGTAAATAGTGTTTTCCTTAAAAACAAACAGTCGAGATCGAATCATGAAAGAAAAAGAAAATGATGAAAAGAGATCCAGGCAAATTTAAAAGAGAGATCCGTATCAAAGAAATTAATGGGAGTGACAGGCTGCAACTTTCAGCTTAAGACAAAGACCTGCATGTGCAGCAGCAATGTAAATGTATGTCAGAATAGCAGGTAAATTGTGGCTTGGCCGGGCAGGGGGGTGACCTGTGAGCTGGTGCCGAGCACCCTGGGACACAGGCACTCGCCTGTGCAGAGCTCAGCAGAGCTTCCAAGCAATCTCCTGGAGCTACCCAAGCTTCCAAAAGAGTCTGAAGTAATGGCAGAACAAGAGAAAATGACCTGCTCAGATGAGCTGAATGGTCATCTTATAAACCGAAAATAAAATAACGCCAGTCACGACAATGAAAGGAGGAAAATAAGAAATGGGGAACAATGTGATGCTGAAGGAAGCCACGGCGAGGGAAGGGCCCCACTGCAAAGGACATCTGCTTGACTTCTCAGCATTATTTAATGGACATCACACGGCTAACAGACTGCAGATGCACTCCACAAGAGGAAGTGCAAACCATGCTGTCGTGCATCTGTTATAATGCTAAGACCTTTTCAATGATATTTGTAGTGATATTTGAACAGGTAAACATGCCCTTAAGTCTGCAAGGAGGAGGAAAAAGCTAACAGAGAGTTATGAGATGGAATGGGAAAGGCAGTTATGGTACAGTCAGGGTACAACATATACTAATGGGTCTCTAATAGAAATAGTGTTCTCCCTGCTCAGGAAAACATTTCCATGTGTGTTTAACCGTACCACCACAGGTAACTGCAGTGATGGGGAACTTGGTGCTTCAGCGTCGGCAGAACCGGGCTGCCTGTGATACTTGTGGCTTACGACATACCAGTCCTTAATATATACAAAATATACCAGTCCTTAAAAAATGAATTCAAGACTTCCTCCCTCACAAAGCTTTTGTGCTGCTATTACAGACCAAAAAATAATACTAACACTTCCCCAAGCCAAATAAATTACATTATTTGATCCCTACAGTTGGAACTAATAAAATGCTTCATTTTCTAACACGTTTTTCTACCATGTATTTCCATGTATTTTTTATGTAGTAAAAATCTCATCTTCTCAGTCTCTGAAAGTACCATATAATAAATCAGCTGAAAACTACATAAAATTATCATTCTGCCTAACTCCTGAAGTTAGAGTTTGTTTGAAATAATAATTGTTCAACTTTACTACAGCTTTGTTCTTTGGTTGTGACTTCCTTCTGAGAACTTCAGGCACAAAACACCTCCTAAGGACTGAGATATAAACATTCGATTTAAACACAATTGGAGTGAATAAGACCCGTGCTAGGTGACAATACTGTGATTTGGAATATACAACAGCACTAAATTAGGTCTTGAGCATGATGTCCTGGGTTATGTGTCACTGACTGAATGTGGTCACATCCTAACGGCTTGGGAAGTTACGACCTGTCGGCTGAGTTTCTGTAACCCAGCTGAGTGCACGCTCTTAACTCACCACAACTGCAGGCAAAAACGTTAATAGCTTCCATCTTTATGCACCTGGCCCAGTTATGTAGCTTGATGGATGATAACTCGTTACGCCACCATTATATTCTCACAGTCTAAGGCACAACCTCCCAGCAAACAGGACTTAACAGGTAATGTCATGTCTCCTTCCTAATTTCTGTTTTTACTGTTGTGTATATGTACAAACCCGGAAACACTAGGAATCACCTTCCAATTTCGTATTAATGTAACACTGGTATAATTCCAATGACTTTAGGGGAATTTTTCTAATTTATGCTTATGCCAAATCAGGTCCTATGAACTTCATATATAAAGAGAAGCGGCTTTAATATGTAGATATAATTTTCTTTTCTTATATAAAATTGATTGTGAAGGAAACTTAATTACATTTAGCCCATCTGTAGTAGGCAGATTAATTAAATATTTCTCTCTGCACTTATCTCTAATTGTAATGTCAACAAAGCTGTCCTAGGCCATGTTATGTTGCCATTAAAAAGGAAAAAGAAAATTACTTTTAAAACCTGCAGTGAAATGATGTTAAGTGTCTGCCTTAAACTGACAAATTCAAGGAGATTTAGAGTTAAAACTGGCAACTCTTTCAATAACTCACTGTTATTGCAGAATATAAAGCACACAAAATCACAATACAGGGCAGTTTATACAGGGCCAGTTCGTAGAGTGTATCAGAAAATGCTTTACATACACTACAGGCTAAACAGGGTTTTTGTGGACAGATTTAAGAGTGCAGGCGAGTGAGTCAGTGGCTCGGGCAGCAGGGGAGAGCACCAGACAGATGGGAAGGCACGCGGGGGGCAGTGATGCCAGCTGTGGGACCTTGTGTGAAAGGGATACACACCAGCGCAGAGAGCAGAGAGAGTGGGCAGAGAGATGGCTGTTGGAGGTCTTGGAAATAAGGTGGAAAAGGAAGGATAAGAGAGGAATAAGGCGATTTTGAATGGGATTCAGAAGTGAGGAAGGTTTTGCCAAAAGACAGCATGGTCTTAGAGCCCACAGGATACAAAATCAGAAGGTCTCAAAATATATCTGTAAATGAGGAATCATCACTTAGTCAGAATGTTTCTATTGAGGTCCCACAGTGACCTCAGTTCTTGGCCCTAAATCAAGCTTAATTCATCAATGACCTAGAAGAAAATAGATAATCATTATACTAAGGTTTGACACTACACTGGGGTATGAGATCTCACCCAAGACACTGAGATGGTCTATACGCGTGACACAATAAGATAATATATATTTCAGTACATCTCAGTGTACAATCTAAGGAAAAAAACATAACTGTGCTTGGGACACGATGTATTTACAGTCTGAATGAGAAAGCCGCACAGCTCCGAGTATGGGGGCAAGCACACCCTAAAGGATGCTAGTAAGTAAAGGAGAGGAAAGCAATAGTCCTTCTTGACTGTCCAGTAAATGAGTATTCCTAAAAGAGATAGGAAAAATAATTAACTTTGAGAACAACCAGTGAGGAATGTTGTGGCTTTTCTCCCACTGGTAAGTTTGAAATAGAATCTGGATGTTTTTCCTGAAAAAAATGCACTCGCTTGTGTATTAGAATAAACTCTTGGAAAGCAGGCAGAGACTAACTTACGAAAGAACTACGGTTTCCCCAGCAAACCTAAAACTTATGCAGCCTTAGAATGAATCAGGAATACAGAGGTCTGAAGTAGGGAGCACTTAGTGCCAAATTCCCTGTTTCAGCCGGTAGAAAAGAGCAAATGATTACTTTAATACAGAGCTTCGTTTATGGTACTTTCAAAAATTACTTTTGCATACTTTCTACACTAGCTTACTCAACATTCGTTCAAATGTAGGTCCAGATAATTGCAAGAACTGTGCTGTGTCTCAGTGGAAACATTAAGAACTACATTACTGTTAAAAAAGCATCTCCAAATGTATGCTTTATGCTTGCAAATGTATTCATTTAATATTAACATAAGACTAAACTCCGGATGCATTTTGACAGGCACAGAGGTTTTTTCATTTTGGTATCCATTAGCTATCTTTTCTGAAATGGAGTTATGAGGTAGAGTGGAAAGGAGATAGAAGAAATTAGTTGTTACAAATTTTCTGGGTTTTTTTTGTGTTTGTTTGTGTGTTTTTTGTTTTTTGGTTTTTTTTTTTAAGAAAAAAATCAAGTCCTGGGGTGATAGGTGTGGCACATAATTTCTGCCTTGAATAACATCTAACACAAGGGTGTGTTCCCTCGCCTCACTTGCTTCAGACAAAGTCAGTGGAACAACTGTCTTGAGCAAACAGGCAAACATTGACATTCTGTGATAAAAAGGAAAATATACACCAAAACTATAGATTGAAATGACAATCCAGGATGTGATGAATAAACAACGAGACATGAATTATGTATCATACCTCCATCATTGTCCAGGTTATCTCCACACACCATTTCCATGACAACGTTACATCCTGAGCCACTCCAGCCCACTTGACAAACACAGTGCCATCCGTTCTGATCAAGAGTGCACCTCCCATTTCCATAACAGAGACCTGGGCAGCCATCTAGAAAAGAAAATGTAAAAAAGAAGCCTTCATGGAGGAATTTTCTTCTCTTCTTTTACAGTTGTAATTATTCTTTAGCATTCTTTCATATAGTAGTATACTTGCTGCCTTCAAATAATCACTGCTCCCTTGCAAGCCATTTATATTTTTTGCCAAACATGGAAACATCCCCATCCTGGTCCCTCCCTTTGCTTGCCCAAAAGTAATTTTTCAGTGAGGAATAAGTTTTTTTTTAGTGTGTAACATTTTATGCGCAGGAAAAAAAGCGACTAAACTTATAAGAAGATATTGAACAGTCTGCTGTGTCCATGTCTTTCTCTACTTATTGAAAAATAAGTTGTAGATCACAAAGGAAGGTCTATACGTAATCAACATTTATATCAAAGATATGCATGGAAAATATTGTTTAAATGACAAACTGGCATTTGTGGACATAATCCTACACATTGCAGGGAGTGGAGGTGACCTCTTTATTCTGTTCAGAAATACTCAGCTGACTGAGAAAAAGCCAATTTGATTTATGCTACAATACAACTCTTTCCACAGAAGGCAAATGGGGGGGCATTGTTACTTTCTATGTCCAGTTCCACTTCCTTCACATTATAGCCGATTCAAACATGACAAACACTTGCCCTTTAGTGGCTCTGATTCTAGATCAGAACTGGAACAATGACTGTAGCATCCTCTGGATTATATAGATTTGTAAGCTCTGAATCAATAGGAATTTGGCCATTCTCAGCTACATCTCTTGCCTATGAGCGAGAGAGGAATTGTCTCTGGATGTGTACACTCATGTCCATCTGCCTGCATAGTTCAGTGCCAGCTCAGACATTTGTCAAATCCGCACCATGTCACACATGGAGCCAAAGGACAATGGATAAAGCTCAGCAATAAGCTTTACAGCGCAAGTGACATCCCTTCTTAGAGGGCTCCTTTCTTTTCTCCAGCATGGACATACAGGAACTGAAAGCACCTCTTATACTTGATAGTGAACATCAACACTTATGTGTTATCAGAGAGAATGTTTTTTTTGAGGAAGAAAGAAGAGGCCTCAGTCTCCATATGTGTTTGGCAGCCCCAAGAAGCTCCAAAAGGACTTTGGAGGAGCCAACCAGAGAGTCAGAGAATCTGCATGACTGGTCTCTCAGGCTGTGACTTGCAGCCCAGCATGCAGCGCATTTCCTGGGAGCTTCACACTAGACACATCATCTCTCTCCTCCTCACCCTCGGCGCAGTTTATCGATCACATCTGCAAACAGGGAGACTGGGGAGTCTGACCCTCTTGCTCAGAAGAGCTGGAGATGGGTGGCACCGTTTCCTCACGCTGAAATTCTGGAAGTTGCTGCTCTAAAATAGCATGAGGTTGGCAACCACCAAATATACTGTAAAAGCCAATTATTTGCCTCTTTCAGGCTAATTGGTGGAAAGGGTAGGATGTGAGAACTGTTCTGGGTAACGAGGATGTTTTTCCACTTCAACTTTCCACTTTCAGCACTGTCCCGCTGAGTTAATTCATTTCTTGTATACGATAATATTTTGCCGCTGCGTGTGCTTATCCTCTAAGACCATAAATATAACCAAACGAATGCCTACATGATTTTATTATTCTCTAATTCTGAAGAAATGAAATAACAGATACAAAATAACCACCCAGGTCTTTCAGGAATGTTGGTTAGTTTGCTATTTCGGCTAGGAGCATTTTTGCAAGGGGCACTGGGCATCATTGCTCCGCGCAGCATGGCGAGGGCTGAGGCGCTGCTGCCAAACTCGGGGAAGGTACGTGCGCCGACATGAATGAGCAGGACCCGCAGCCAGGCAGGGAAATCAAATGAACAGCACCAGACACGAAACAACATAAAATCTAACTCTTGTATCAAATGATTCGAAGAGAATCGTATCACTTCTAGCATAGACAGCTTTTAAAAAAGTGTACTTCTCTATCAAAAGAAACTTACTTCAAGCACAAACGACAAAAAAGAAAACTTTTGTTCTCAAGGACGACAGGATCAACAAAAAGTTTTTTGAGCAAGTCCTCAGCTCTGTCATTACTTTGGAATGGTAAGCGAGAGCAAAATGATTTGCCTAACATAGCACATCAGATGCCACATAAAACATGCTTACATTGCTACGACTTTGCGAATGAGTTGAGCACATTATTTGTTAAAAACTGCGTGTGTGTGTGCGTGTGTGTGCGTGTGTGTGCGTGTGTGTGCGTGTGCGTGTGCGTGCGTGTGCGTGTCTATATATCTATATCTCCATAAAGAAATGCTTTATCTATTCTGGCAACTTAGCAGTACAGAAGCTCAGACAAAACAGGTAACACAGAACACTCCATTCCCAATACTTTTATATCTTTTCATTATTCTTCCGCAATGCTGATATGAAAAACTTACCTCGAACAGCATCTAAGTAGTGAGCTTAAAAAAGAAAAGAACAAAACTGAGATGGATTGAACTTCTGTACCCAAATGAACATACAGACACCATTTGGCTATGGCTTTGCCACCTGTTGGTTAGCTCTAATGTGTCTCCCTCTCCCTGCAGTCAGATTTATTCCTGCCACTACGATCAAAACACATTGCGCATGTGATGGTTCTCCATCTGATGACAAGCATGCAGGGGACAGCTTGGGCCGTACCTGGCAGTGCCTACCCAATGCGAAGAGCAGGTCTGTTTTCTTTTTCATTATTTTGGTCCTTTTCTGGATTTTCTTTAGAAAATTAGGCTGTTCCTCCTTCACAAACCTAATTCTTTATTTAGCAAATCTGATTTAGTATATTCTAGAGCCAGTGAATGAACTATCTTAAAATAATCAAGATAAAACCAAAACATTCTGGTTTGTTTTTTTTTTTTCCAAGAAGCATGAAAGCTTACGCTGCTTACCTCTGAAAATCAGATACCCTGCTATAAGAAACAATTAAAATGTTTATGAATAATCTTGCTTTGGGACATTTTTGAGAGAAACGCTATTAGACTTTGCAAAAACCTGTTGTATTTCATTAAAAATGTAACTATTACATTTGTATAACAGAGTAATGAATTCTAAAAAGATCTGAAAGCTTTACCTTACTAGGAATATTGTTAGAAGCCAGCTATAGAAACATCACCTCTAGTAATAAGCAAAATATGCAAATCCTCAGACATGAAGGCATGAGATTTAATGCAAGAATTCCTTAAGCTGAGTAATAGCTTCATCCCCTCACACCTTCTATTTCTTAAACAATTTTTTCCTTCCTGACTCGAAGTTCTCATATGAACACAACCCAAAGATATATTAGGACCGAGATATCTTTCTTTTGTGTGTTTTTGTGTTTTGTAAAAAATAAATTCAGCTGTGTTTGTTCCTCTAAACAGAAAGCTGCCCTGAGTTGCAGTTCTGTGGGACGAGCAGGGCGCACCGTCAGTGCAGAGCCACATTTTTACGCCTGGCCTGATCCTGGCTCTCTGTTTTTCCGAAATGACTTGAAGCAGACTGATGGCTAGGGCAGATCTTTGTATAACTGGTTAAGATTTTATGCATTTTATTTCTCGAGGTACAAAATGCCGTTACCAATGGTGCAGTGGTCCCCTTCCCATCCAGGGCTGCACTCGCACTTCCCGTCCTTGCACTGGCCGTGTTCAGCGCAGTGAGAGTGGCAGGTACGTTCCTCGCAGGTTGGTCCCACCCAGCCCTCTTCACACTGGCATATCCCTCTCGAACAGACTCCATGGCTGCCACAGTCCAGGGTACATAGCTCTGCACGGGATTACAAAAATACATAACGTGAAACAGCAATATCCTACTGCAAATAGACTTTGCACGGATGCTAAATTTAATCACTTCTCTACTCGTACCACTCATCAGTTGCACCAAATATGGGATTTCATCACCCAGTACACACCTTGCACAATCTGGCTGCCTCCTTCTTTAGCAGCTTCTTGCAAGATCACTTATTTGTTTGGCGTGGGGACTGCAAAAATTATGGCTTTGCATGTGGTAGGGCAATGGGTCTAAAACAGACAAACAATGACACAAAGAAGTCCGTATCTTTTAACTGATTTCAGCTGAGGCCTTTAACAACAGCATGCCATGTCTTGTTCCCAGGTCCCACCGGCTCAGTTCTGAAATCTATTATAAACTCAAATATTGCAAGTGAGCTGAAGTAAAGGATAAAGTGTCACATTAAATACATACAAGCAAAAGTCTTTGAGATAGTCAGACATTTGTA
This sequence comes from Dromas ardeola, assembly GCA_013398915.1. NCBI lineage: Eukaryota > Metazoa > Chordata > Aves > Charadriiformes > Dromadidae > Dromas > Dromas ardeola. The sequence continues at coordinate 237,768 of VYZM01002840.1, forward strand.
CTGATGGCAAAACGGCCTTCACTTACAGTAAGAGGAGCCACCAGAAAGGTAACAGTGAGAAAGAAGAACAAGCGTCCCAACTCTGACGGCAGTATACAGTATGACACAACTTACAGGCCACGCAGATCTGCCTAGCTCTAAAATGGCTTTCAAGGACTAAAACCTTTTTCCTTCCTGACTCTCATAAGTCAACTGCTAAGGAACCAGAAAAGCTGTTTCGGGAAGACAAGGGTACCTCCTTCATTGCACCCAGAACAATTTCTCCACCTGGGCACTGTAGAACACCAGTTACCGTGAAGTGGAATGAAAGTCCTGAATTGTTTCAATACATCACAATACGCCAATTGCAATTCTATTTCCACTTAGACTAAAGTTGTTCTGCGAAAAGAATGGCTTCATTATAAAAAGGTTCCATGTACTTTGAATTTATTTAGAATAATTAGTGTCAAGAGAGAGAATTTGCTTGTTATTCTGCAATTAACCTGCCACAGAAATGTTTCCTCCTTCTTCCTCTCGGAAAGCAGCTGATAGCACTACAAGTGTAAGCCAAATAATCGTGTCTGCTCTGATTTCAAATGTCAGTGTTACATATTTAGTTGTGGCAAGATTTTTCCCTTGACAGATTTTAAACAATGATCATTTATATCTTGGAAGTATTGTATATAAACATTCTTAAAAGCATTTGTAGTGACAAATGCTGTCACTGCATATACCAAGCAAAGTTTTTAATGTTTAAATTGAAATCTTATCAGTTCCAATCATTTCAACACAAAGGAAAAAACAGCACAGAAATGGAACTTCACAGTGACATCGCAGACGTGCCGGGCTCTGCCTCGAGTCAGAGTCTAGCCCTTACTTTTGTTAATAGCCAGGGTGATGGCACAGAGTGCAACTGAACGAACTGGAGACTGACAAAGTAGAAGAGCGTCGTCAAACTCAAAATCACCTTCAGAAGCAGAAGGCATGGTAAAGAACCTAAGATAAAATTCAGTAAAAAAACCTGTGAAGTACTGTCCTGAGGAAGTCAAAATCAGCTACCTAAAAATTAACTAATTTTACTATTCACACAGGGACTTTTGTTATACTGGAGTAGAAGACAAACAAAATTATCTGATGATACTCCTGCAAAAGAATACATAAGAGAAGGAAAGGGACTGCTTTGCTATATTCAAATGAAAAACTGTGCTGAGCCTGGGGCATTATCCCTGAGAAAGACTTGATTGCTGCCTGCTGATTATTTATTAATCTAATGCTTCATGCCTTGGACTGCCTGCCTGCAGGTACCGGGAAGGATTTCTCCCCCCTTGCTGCATAAGTTGGCTTGGCTTTTTTGTTTTTGTTACTTCCTTGCTCCTTGGAAACCTGGGAGACCGCTCAGAGGACTACAGGGGGGGCTTGCTCTACTATTTCATTGGTACTGAAGTCACCCAAATACTTGCTCCTATGGTCAGGAACTCAGCTGATCCCTCCAGATCTGGGATACAGAAGAATCACCCCCAGGCCAGACTGGCAGAGGACCACTGGTATTATTTTAACCTATCTTTATAGCTTGGGGCATGGACTAACTCCTGAGAATTAAATCTAACAAATTACCTGCTACTTCAAGGATTTAGGCTGCTAGAGGGATGCCTTTGATCTCTCCTGATCTCCCTCTAGTTCATTATAATTATTGCTTTTGGTATTTTACTGCAAGTGGCAAAGATTGTTAAGAGGATTTTAAGAAATATTCTGTAGTTTACACTATGCTGGGGTAAGTGGAGTAGATGCTTTTTTTCTGACCCTTCTGCATTGAGTGTCCACTACATAGTTTTTTGCAGTTGTGGGACTGGCTTAGTTCAACTGATGCCAAAATTTCAGGGAATATTGTAGGCATCAGTACACAGACGCGGCAATGTGGACTGGAACAGCTGAAGTGGGGAAACAAAGTGATACACAGAGCTTCCCATCGTGTCAGCAGCTCCCGCCACTTCTCTATCTGTAAATAAATCAAAGAACCAGCTGTGGAAAACCTTGAACACATTCCCACCCATGGCATGCACTCCTGCCTCACCTCTGTCTGTCTACTCACCAGAGTCTCATCACAACAAACTCATCTTCCAAACAAACAAAAGTAGCAGCAGCACAGAGCTGAGGGCAATGTAGGCACATCCCTACCATAGGGACACAATCTTGAGCATATTCCTATTTTACAACCCCAAAATTAAATGCATCTTAAAATGTTTGAGAGCTTTCCATTGTTTTCCTCACGTTTCACGCAAGGAATAAAATGTTTAAACACTATTTAAGCTCCTAAATTCAATCAGTTTAATGAAGTAGAGATACAAGATTTCAGATCTCACAAAAAAATATCCTAGGCCAGTCAGTATATAGTCTTCACTCACAAGGCTCCTTCTTTTATTTCTATTTCCCCACATAAGATCATACACAGCCAAACAAATTTTCCTTTATTTTTTGCCTATTGGAATACAGGGGCTTCCTCTATCCCAACCATACCGTCTTCGAAAGACAACACAGCAGCACAAGTTCTGGACCCCAAACTGGCTCTGTGTGATACTGAATGTTAGATTAGTTGTCCTGCACCCAGTTATTCAGTTTTCACACCTCATCCTTCCAGTAAGTCAGGGCACAGTAACCAGATACCAGTAACTGAGTAAAAAGTGTTTAGACTAAACAAGTGTGTGTCAAACCTGTTCCGGCAAAGGAATGCCAGAATGATCTTAACTAGCTCTTGCCTTTCCTTCTAGTAATGCATTTTTTCCCCCAAATATTTATTCTAAATCTTCTTTGATGGAAATCAAAACCAATTCAGTAAGCACCAGATGTAATGAAACCTGGTTTCTTCATTTGGACCAGACACTTCCCTCAGTTACCCTCGTTGTCCTGCTGCTCAGCTAACTCATACTTTATGGTCACCGAGGCCAATCTTGAGACTTACATTTGTTTCAGTGATTTAATATGAGGCTTCAGGAATGCTGTTTACCATGGTAATTTATTCTTCTGCCATACAAATCCAAGATTCTCCCCAGACTTCTCATGCAAAGCAAGGGAAATCAAGCCTAATGCCATCCTATTAATGCTGTGCTAGTACCTGCAGCTTTAATCCACAGCTAATTCCAACAACTAAGATTAAAAAAAGCATTATCAGTTCAGGTTGTTCTGGTTTTAAATGCAAAACAATTTCTTAGCTACTCCTGTAGATAAACAAGTACAGAGATATCAGCATAGCAGGGAGCCGCATCAGCATTTGTGTTTGTACCGAGAGGCTGGGTTTCCACAGCAGACTGGACAAAAAGGGATACTGGAGTGAGTGGACAGTGACCAAATGCAATGCAAAACAACACAACAACTTGAAATAGGTAAATAGCTTCAAACAAAGCTGATGTAAAAATTCAGGCAGCACTAAAGTCGGATATCATACAACTGTTCTGCTCAATAGAGCATCTGCCTCCATCCAGAGCAGTTGGTCCTACAGGACTCAGAAGCACCCCAAAAAGCAGTGGGTGCTCCACAAGGGGCCAGCACAGCTGGGTAAGGGCTTTGAGCACTGGGTGGGTGCAGCAGCTGAGGCAGCCAAAGCTGTCACCTCCGACCAAAACAGCTATTCCACTCCCCCGCCTCCATCCATCTCCCGGCTCTGCGGTCCCTGCCTGGAGCTTATCATCTGAAACTGTGGGGAGCTGATTCAGATCATGAAACTGGCAGATAGTTATTCACTTTATTTTCCTAGGTTAATACCTGACAGCTTGCTGAGCTAAATCTGCCCGCTGAAGGATCAAAGAAGCAACCCAGGCAGGGCAAGGGAGGAGATGCAGATCACAGCCTGGATGGGGACTGTCCTGCTGAGGAACCACAAGCTGTGCCACCGTCTGACTGCAAAGGACAGGAGCAAGGGGGAGGTGACTTAGGTAAGAACGGAGGCAGGTGGCAAGAGGTTATGGCTTGGGTGAGAAAAGTCAACTCAGGGGTATTGCACCGCAAGCCTTTAGTTATGCTGTTAGATTAATTGCCCATCATTCTCACACTGTACAGCACAAGACACACAATTTATTAAGTCCCTCAACTGTCTTTCTTGCTGTCTAGGCTTGCAGGCTTACACAAAAGCCATCTCTTCTCTCCCTCTCTCTTTGTCACTGTGTAGTGGGTTATACGCCTACCCCGCTTGCCTGCCTGAGCTCTAGGCAGATCTTGTGGAGCGTGGTGGGTTGAAGGCTGGTCTGTGGCTCTCAGACCAGATCCTCAGTAGACGTGAATTTTCATGGATCCCACGAAACCAAGAGTCACCCTAACTCACAGTAATTCACAGCCCTGTTTCAGTTTTTGTACCTGTACACTTTGCAATCAAAACAAGGTTCTCTATGTGTAGGGCTGGAAAGTTAATTTCCTTATTTAAAAAAAAGCTCAGCTGTGCAGGCTCACTGCAAGCAACGTGCTGGCAAATTGCTGGGAGCTGGCCTCAGCTCACCCCTGCGGTTTCTTACAGACTTTAATGAAATACAGTCTTTATCGAATCTAAAATTCAGAGTCTTTAGACTTAAACCAACTAATGAATAAGAGATTTTAAAAATGTACAACTCGGTCTAGAATTTTTACTGACATGTCCTTAATTCTGAAGGCTCATTAATTTTATTGGAAGATGGCAAATGTGAGCTGTGAAGCATTATTTGTACGTATTCTTGAGAAGGAGACAAATATGTTGATCATTCCTGAGCTCATCTAAAAAGCATTAAAAATTCACTCCACACTCTTCATTTTAATTACCTAAGTCAACAATGAGTTCTTTCAAATGTTTTTTATAATAAGTTTCTACTTATGTGATGTGAAAAGGGAAATTAAAGCTAAATATTTTATAATTTGTAATGATAAGGGAAGATTTTAATGTTAATTCGACATGTTCCAGAAATAACTCTTAGAAAATCATGCTAAGAATACAAAACTCTATGTAAACAAAAGCGGTCAAATACTTACTACAAAAACACTTTCATTTTACTTTTTTTCACATTCAGTGGTACGTCTTGTTCTACAGACAGTCTAAACCTTAAGTATCATATTAATAATTTTGCTATCCATTTTTTAATAAGTGGTTTTCCATAAAGATTAGAAATTAATCTATCCCGACTTTCACCAATAAGCTTGACTGCTAGAGGCAGCAAAAATCACCTATCTAGGCCTAATAAAGAAAGTTTTTTCAATTTAAATATACATTGCATTTAATAAGCTTGCATGATAATTTCAACAATGTTCCTGAGCTTTTTAAATTACCTTCCCGCTGTGTCCTGGAGACAACTCAGTTCTAGCTTTCATTTTCAGCAACTGACTTTATTAATATAATTTTTTACACCACAAAAAAGTTTGAAAATTTAAAGTTTTAGGAGTTTCAAAAGCACTGGAGCTATTATTTTTTTCAGTAAAACCTAATGGAAAGTTGTCCCCACTAGAGAAGGCTACCCGAGAGAGTGAACCATGGAGGTTTAATGTAGATATCAAGTTTTACGGTACAGTTTATATTATTTTCCCAATTTAAATACTCCTTTGGCAGCGTGGATATTATAACTGCATCTGATCTAGGCTTCTCCAACAATGTCACAGTATGTCAGTTAAGTGAGCAATTTTTTACATTCTTAGCCAACCACAGCTATGCCAATAAACCATCAAGCTTGGGACCGTTTTGCTACGGACGCAACACACAAGTATTCCATGGGCTACGCCAGTATTCAGTGGCACCTGCTCTTCAAGCCTGAGCTGGAAATCAAAAGGACTTGGAAATGTCTGCAAAACATTAATTTTGAAGTCTTTGGCTGTCAGCTGCCAGGTTTTGTGAACGTTTCCTCCGGCAAACAGAAATCAGGTTCCTGCATGGAAGAAGCAGCAAAGGTGCCTTCCCCAACTATTAGTGCTACGCCTTCTCCCTCTCCTTCACACCACCAAGCAACACTTGATGGGAAAATGCCACAGAACATTATGTGAAATTTGGTACAGTCAAAAATAAATCAATATGATAGATCATCACCAAATGACTGACAACTGTTTAGGGGGAAAAAAAAAGCACCTCTACTGTCAGAATACTAAAATAACACACAGTTCCGACATATATCTATGTGCACAGCCCAGTTTGCCTAGTTTAAGGTAGATTTATAGAAAACAGAGGTGCAAAGGACTTCAAATGATCATCTATTCTTCCTTGTTCCAAATTAAATCATACGTGACATCCCTTAAAAAGCTCCCAGCAACAGAGAACAGACAACAGGACTAGAAAATCCATTAATCCATACCCCCACCAGACTATCTCCACAGACAAATATTCTCTCAATCTAAATTTCTCTTGCTGCAATACTTCTTGTTCTTCTCTCCATGCATCGCACGCTTACATCTGACAATGTAATATATTAAAGGTCATCTCACAATACCACAACAATTTGTGAGTTTGAGCGGTTTGTTACATTTGTGTGAATAAATTCAAAGCAACATTTTAATGTTAGTTACGTGAACACTGCAAAACTATTGCATTGAATTTATTCTCACATATACTTCCAAAAATCATTTCCACAGTAATTTCCAAAGATTCTGCTCTTGCACAAAGTGGGACTTGGTAGTCCATTCCGATAAAATACACAAAGAGTGAGATTCATCTCACCCAACTTGAGACATTTCTGTCTGAAATAGTTTTCTATTACAGTCTGTTATCAGACTAGAATGTTTAAATTTATTCAGCTATTGATATTTATCCTTTCTGACACTGTCATGATGCAAGAGACTGTAGCAAGCGTATAAAGCTATGTTAAGCAGAAGAGGAATGATTTTGGAAAAATTCTCAAGAGCAAAACAGGTCCTACTTCAAATCATATTTGCCCTCATTTCTGTCTCTGAACATTAGAGAAGCTCATAAGATAATACAACTATTTACAGTTTTCCATGCATTACAGAAACATGTGGACATTCCTTAAACTCCTTAAACTCCTATTTTCTTGTGTCTTCCTGATGTCTTCTATTACTCGGACTCGTACTAAGTAACACTTTTCCCTCACGATTACACGACTGATACCCTGTTTCCTATTTTCTCTTCAGTAGATCTATTGGGTTTGCTATGAAATAAATTAGTGATTGCAGTAAATAGCTTTTCGGGTGGTCTCACTGGCAACTGAAAAATAGCACAGCTGAAATCACTCTAACTGAATAAAGGATTGATCCTGGCTCTCTTCTTCATGTTATGAAGTGCATTATCCCAGGAGGTGTTCTACCAGGAGGCAATGAGGCACTTTAGGAGGTCGGGTCTTCCTCAGAGAGACAAGAGTTGCAGAAAAGTACTATTGAATAGCCAAGCGTCTTCAGAACAAAATGAGGCAATCTAAACTTCACACTGCCTGACACCACTTCCCACGGCATTCTCCTGGAGAAACTGGCTGCTCATGGCTTGGACAGGGGTACTCTTTGCTGGGCTAAAAACTGGCTAGATGGCCGGGCCCAAATAGTTGTGGTGAATGGAGTTAAAACCAGTTGGCAACTGGTCACAAGTGGTGTTCCCCAGGGATCAGTACTGGGGCCAGTTCTCTTTAATATCTTTATCAATGACCTGGACAAGGGGATTGAGTGTACCCTCAGGAAGTTTGCAGACAACACCAAGTTAAGTGGGAGTGTCGACCTGCTTGAGGGTAGGAAGGCTCTACAGAGGGATCTGGACAGGCTGAATCGATGGGCCAAGGCCAACTCCATGAGGTCCAACAAGGCCAAGTGCCAGGTCCTGCACTTGGGTCACAACAACCCCATGCTGCGTTACAAGCTTAGGGAAGAGCGGCTGGAAAGCTGCCTGGCAGAAAAGGACCTGAGGGCGTTGGTCAACAGCTGGCTGAGTATGAGCCAGCAGTGTGCCCAGGTGGCCAAGAAGGCCAATAGCATCCTGACTTATATCAGACATAGTGGGGCCAGCAGGACTAAGGAAGTGGTTGTCCCCCGTACTCGGCACTGGTGAGGCCCCACCTCGAATATCGTGTTCAGTTTTGGGCCCCTCACTACCAGAAAGACATTGAGGTGCTGCAGCAAGTCCAAAGAAGAGCAACAAAGCTGATTAGGGGTCTGGAGAACAAGTCTTATGAGGAGCAACTGAGGAAGCTTGGGTTGGGGAATCCTGGAGAAAAGGAGGCTGAGGGGAGACCTTATCAGTCTCTACAACTACCTGAAAGGAGGTTGTAGGGAGGTGATGGTCAGTCTCTTCTCCCAAACAAGAAGTGACAGGACAAGAGGAAATGGCCTCAAGTTGTGCCAGGAAACTGATATTAGGAAAAATTTCTTCACTGAAAGGGTTGTCAAGCATTGGAACAGGCTGCCCGAGGAAGTGGTTGAGTCACCATCCTTGGAGGTATTTAAAACATGTGCAGATGTGGTGCTTAGGGACACGGTTTAGTGGTGGACTTGTCAGCGCAAGGTTAACAGTTGGACTCGATGATCTTAAAGGTCTTTTCCAACCTAAACAATTCTATGATTCTATTATTTGGGATAATTCAGATGCAATTACTGCACAATGATCAACTATTTCTACCAAAGGCAAAACTTCTCCAAACATTGTTTTTGTTTTAAACCTTTCTACTGTAAGCTTTATGCAGGAAACCTTTCTGATGTGTTACCTCACAGATATCTAACTACCTTTCTTATCTTCTTACCACAGGCCACAACACATAAAATAAAACCACTGGAACTAAAATGCCATATCCTCACTGTTTGTTACTCAGAATGTTTCACCATCAATCTAGTGACGGTTTTAATTGCTTTCTGGAAATAATCCTACCATCATCTTATTGAACTTAGTTCTGATGCATTAAAAGTACTCTATAAATAGCTCTTCTGACTTGTAGTAGGAAGGCTGCCATTAACACTATTGTGTATCTCAAAATACATGAATGTAATTGCATTTTTTAAAAAACTGTAACGTAGCTTCTGATAATGCTACACCTTTTTGAAAGTATCTTTTCCAAAGTGGAAGCCTCAATTTGCTTGAAAATTTATTTGTGTAGAAAAGTAATCAGTGGACAGACAGAAAGGTCCAAAGGACAAATACAGCAGAGGCAGGGGAAACGGCAGAGAAACTTCTTTTCCATCTTGGATCTTTCATCACACTTTTTTTTTTCAGCTTTATTTTTCATCTGATGGAGAATATTTTCTTCCTGATCCAAATCCAATTTGTATATATAAGAAAACCTCACCCTTTATCGATTTCGCTGTGGTTCAAAATGGTATTTTTACAGTGCAAAAATTTAATCAATACAACCTGATGAATCTGGACTGGTAATGGTAAACATACTAACAGATATTTCATTTCAGGCAGCCAAAGCTCTGGAAATTGATACCACTGAAAAGGATTACTCATTCGCCATTGGGTATATCTCTGTTTACCCAGCCACGGTATTGGTGTAAAGCAGAATACAATTATGCTGTGCTCGCCACAGAAGGGACTTCAGCTGCAGAACCTGTCTCTTTCTTAGAGATGATGCAGGTTGGCAGGTCGGATAAGGCCTTTGTGGGAAATGTTTAAAATAAATGAGCAGAAGTGCAACCTAATAGCTAGGAAGATTAGACTGACACAAAGGTGAAGAGAACTACACAGGATCCCGACCGGGACATTTTTTAAATACCGTGTTTCCCAAGTAAACGTGGAGTTTCCTTGTCAAACTTGGTCCTGTTTTATTATTTGTCTCCACTGTTTGATTTCAGGTTGTACATGTTGCAAAGCAGTGAGATTACAGTCATCACTGGAGATTCATACTCTGCCTAACAAGCTCTGAAATCCTTCACAATACACTGAGAACCACAAAAGGAAATGCCTTGCAACGTCTACCTTGTTCCGATATTTTATTTGATCAGGAGACTAGTAAGAAAGCAGTCCAGAACAATCTATCGTGAGCAGTAATGAGTGAGATGAAAGCTACGAAAGCTATGCCTTTGTGTTCACTCACAGAGGGGAAAATTCAATCCACAGTTCCTCGGGCTGAAAAGCCAGTTGTGTAGGAAAAATGGGAAACCTGTTGAGTGACAGACCACGAGAATCAGGAAAGGCATGAGGCAGTGTATGATAATGATGAGAAACATGGAGAGCAACCAAATGGCTTTGTAGGGAAAAGGGAAACAGGTGAAGAGATGGCTCAGTAGGTACATTTAATACAGCTGTCTCACAGGTACAGCCTGAACTACTACAGCATCAAGAGAAAATAAAAATTTTGAGACAACTATTTTCAGCCAAGGTTCACAAGATTGCCTGAGTGGATCGGGATACGTCTTTATATAAGCACTAAATCTTTTGTGATACACAGCAGTACTATTATTAACACTGACTAGGGCTGTGCTCAGAACGTAAAGTTTTCCACAATTATTTAATTAGTAAATTTGATTAGTAATATTCACTAAACAAGTAATGATTTAATTAAGCACTATTTGCAAAGAGTAGGCACCGTCTTTAATTTACTGGCTTACAGGATGACCTTAGAATATGGGTCTACTCACAAAAATTGCTCCGGTAATGCTTACCTCACCCAGGTCAGGTGCTCTGTACCTCAGATGTACCTGCTGACTTCAGTAATGAAGACATATTTTTACTCCTATCTCCAAAGGGCTCAAAATGATGAAAAGGTGGGCACTGGTACTATGTCTCAACCTATTACAGGAACCTCTATTCAGATTCACCTGTGCAAAAGCAATGGCAGCCCAAAAGTGGCATAGACGCCACTGTTGCCCAAATTGGACACAGAGTTGGCACTCAGAAGGAAAGGGGAGAGTGACTTGCAGAATCTACATCAGCACGCTAGGACTGGATGCTTTTAAAAGGACCTACTTCCATTTTCACAATGTTTTTTTTTCAGTGAAGAGCCAGACTACATGGACAGACTGATCAGCTAAAATAAGTCTTAGGAACTCTGTGTTCCCAACAATCAGTTTGTATCACAGTAAAGACTAATACGCGAAACTGAAGGTCATTACCAGCTTCTAAGTAACATCTCAGGTTCACAATCAAAAGCAAAATCAGCTGAAGAGGCTAGCCTTGCTTCCTCTTTTTTTAGCACAAATAAAGAGTTTGTTGGACAAACTCAACAGCCAGGCATAACAAGCTCTTGCACAAAAGCAAGGAGTGCAGCCTCAATTAGCAAAAGTCATGCAGCGCTCAGTGACCGACTATGAACACTGCTTACACAGACATAGAGCAAACATTTCTATGTTCATTGCTGCATTTGTAAAAATGAGTAGAGAGAGAGATGAAGCAGCTCCCAGTAAATAAACCATAACTTCCTCTGTGTCAGCAGCAAGAACAGAAATAGCAACACGCATCTGGCAGCTGCTGTTCCGTCTTGTTGCTGCTAAAGCAAAGACGCAGCTCATGACTTGCATTTTTCCTGCACCAGGGAGGAGCAGCACCTTGGGCACACGACCCTGGATTTTACTTGAGCTCTGCTATCACAGTCCTCCGTGCCCCGCTACAACTGCCATAGTGCTTTGTCAATTTTAAGAACAGAACGAGAGCGTCCTTTATTATTTTGCTTGCTCTCTTGCTTCTACGCTGCCTACGTTTTTCCACTAACTCATCACTTCTCCCTGGTCCCTCCTCGCCCGTGCAAACGCTGCTTTGCTGAGGCAGTTGTGTTATCCCCAGGACATGCTGCCCAGTCGCATCCTGCTCAAAGATACCCGGCGACTTCTCGCTGCGCATTGCTGAGAGAGGCACCGCCAGGCTGGGCACCCTTCTTCAAGGCATTTGTGTAACGAGTGCCCGGGTGAGCAGAGTAGGAGCTGAAAATACAAATGTGCCACGTGAATGATCAGATTGCCGCAGCCCATCAGAAAATGATTTTGGATCACAAGGTGATAGATGCTATTTTAAGAATCCATTTATAAAATAGCCAAGGCTTCCTAAGCTGAAGAGCGACATGCCTGAATGTATACTGCAGCTACAATACACAAGGAGTTTTTGCTCTGTCACCACTGAAATGTTCTTACATAATTACTGTAAATTTAGATTTATTTAAAAAGTGTTACTTGAGCCTAAACATTTAAGCAAAAGTCCTTAAAGAGGGCAGAGACCAGGAATTCATTAGATGTCTACATACATTACCCTTGCAACAATCTACACAATCAAAAAGATTAAAAATGCAATATGCAGGAGAAAAGAAAGTTCCCATGATTTCGACTTTTATCACTAGCAATTTCGTATTTTCAGGGGTAAGTTAAACTTGATACACTCTGCTGCATGAGCATATTGAAATGATAGCTATTTTTGTAGAACTCTTACCATGACAATAAAAAAATATTATAAATATCTGCTTTTCAGGGATCTATGAAATACATTTTGCATAACAGATGTTCTGAAATTCACTGAAGGTCAAAACCTCTAGTTATTCTAGTGCTTTTTTGTAATCTTGCTCCAACAATTCCCCATTTGTGCTTTTCCAGCTGTGAGGAAGGGAAACTCCCTCCTAACACAAAACCCCTTCTTTACATGCTGGTGGTACGGGTAACCTGTCAGTTTCATCGCTGGGCTTCGCTTAGCAAATTAAAAGTTGTATATTTTGTATGTTGCTACTGTTCCGTTGTCCATCTAGGATGTTTTTTCTCCTCCACTGCAGCATCTGCAACACCAGCAGAACGTTCTCACAACTTCGCTACTTCAGAGCCCTCTTTTATAAAGGCTTCTTGTGGAGCCTGAGCCTTTCATATTCAGAATTTCCATCCTGATATTTTCTTGGACAGAGTATTCACAAAAGTCCTTTCCATACTCTATCTTGCTACTTGTTTTACTATGGCTCTTAGTCACCTGCTAGTAGACTGACTACCTTGTAGGTGATAAAGTTGAGATGCAAAAAGGGAGGCAGGCACCCAGCTACAACTTTAAATGTCTAAATCCAAAATTTAGACCCTTAAACCTGTTGCTCAGCTTACCTAATTTGGAAGTCCTTGAACCACTTTGGCACCTGAAGAGCTACTAAAATCCCACTTATTTGCCAGGTTTTGCTACTAGATAATCACCCAACTGAGGTCGTAACAGCTTTATGTTAAGCTCTCTAGTTTTGCAATCTCCTTGGTCTTACCCAGGTGTTGCCTAAGGATCCTAATGAGCATTACTCTCAAAACAGATCTACAGGAGCTGGCCAAGCACAAACCACACTGAGGTGAACAGTTCCTGGACACAACGCTTCCCATAGAGATGCGCTGGCATGCATACAGAGAGGAAAGTCTCTGTTAGCTATCTAGAAGGCAGGATAAACAGTCCCATATTGCTGCTACCAGAGAAAGTCCGGTACCTTGCTCCTGGAAAAGGGAAGAGCTGCTGGGATCGAAACTGGGTCTGTGGATTCCACCCAGTGGAGTAAGTAATACTTTTTTGTGGATTAGACCAGGATTTGCAAAGGCTGACTTAAGCAAAGCATGTTTACATTTGAATGAGGGATATTTCCAATAATTGCTGAATGAGGTGCAGACAGAAATAGATTAAGAATCTTAATTTTCAGGAAGAAAATGGGAAGGAAAGAGCCATTATTTTTGGCATATCTGCAAAATAAGCAGCAATCAGTTGAAAAACATCCCAAGTTTCCTCATCGTATATCTCATACCCTTGACTTATCCTGTTTCTTAAATCAATACATGACTACATCAGGTATTTCTGGTTCCCTCTGGACTGATTTCAACATTCAGGAGAATTAATTTTTGTTGGAGTGCTTCTTCACTGCCTTAAATTTCTCATGTTTTAAATTCTCCAGCAACACATATTAAGTGTTCCAATCTTTAACTACTAAGTTTTTAATAGAAATCTTGCTCACCAGATATCTTTTTGCAAACTCTTGCAACTCTCCAGGAGATACAAATCAAACTAGTCACACATCGTTTTTTTCTTTTCGGTGAAATACACAGTAGTAAGAAGTCTTTCTACAATGTCAGACAATGTACAGCAGGGGAAACCTTCAATCACCCTTTTAATTAGCACAGCAGTGATAGTTAAAGCTCCTCACAAATTAAAGAAAGAGGACAGTTAGATGAAATTAAGTAAGTCCATCATTTCTTCAGAACAAAACAATGAAGGATGGTTATAGTGTAACTAAAAAGTTCTTGAGATTTGTCTAAAATAGGGAGCAGCGTAGAAGTACCAACATGGAACAGGGCAGTCCATAGAAAATGCATGACAGGTTACATCACCTATTGAGGAAATTTCAAGGCTATTTTCACTACTGCGAGTTGTTTGTAGTGAATATCCTTGTCCTTGGCAAATCAGAATGACTGACACCCATAATTTGCAATTTCCTAAACCTGAAGAGTTTTCTGATTGCAATGAAATGGTTTTACCTAATTATTTTTTCAAGTTGCAGTTTTTGATGTTTAATTTTGAAACCAATTTGAGATGTCTTGAACTATATTAATATACTGTATTATGCCTTCATTTCTTTTTGAAGCACTTTAAAAAATGCGTACTTCTAATGATTTTTAAATTACTCTACTCTGCACATACCAATTTACAACAATTACAACATCTTGCATTTTTCAAAGCACTTCAGTTTTAAAGAGGTTTTATGCTTCGCAAGATACTGAAGGAAGAAGCTGCTGATCCATTTTTACCCTTTGTAAAATTACCACCAATCTTGCTAGAGAGAGCTTAACCAAAAATAGATATGCTAAATATATACCATCTCCACATAATCATTTTAGGATGAATGTTTTTGTGACTAAGAACCGCCAGTATTCTTTTCCCAATCATAATTAGGTTGCTTCAGTGGTATAAATGGATTCAGTGGAATTATGACAAATGTCCTGGAGTAAGGAGGACGGAAACTGGCCTACTTTGGCTGAATAGAGTCTAGAGAAATGAATACAGGACACGATGTCAGAAGCATCAGCTCTGTCACAGATTTCATTACTTTTCAGTCTATAATATTTTAGGCATACTGCTGCAATTAATTAGTGACTCGGGCCTCGATTCTCACCTGAAACACACTGGGACTGCACTGGTGGCATCACTGCAGTTACACTAATTTATGCTAGCTAAGGCTCTGTCCCACTGAACAACTCTGTCATCCACTTTCTCTTAATATTTCATTCCCTTAATCACAAGGCTCCAAGTTAAAGGTGTCAATCTGAGAACAGAAGACGAGTTTTTTTTGTTCAGTTTGTTGATGCGGCACCTTCAATTAGCCAGAGCTTTCCTTCTACCTGACATGAGTAGTCAGTACTCACAAGTTTGATTTTGTCTTTCTGAAAAGCGCTGCCTACATGCCTCAAAGGGAGATGACTCATTAACATCAAGGGATTTTGGATGACAGCCTATAAATAAAGCAACAAAGATCCACAGACTGTAAGGAGAAAGTTGACTATATTGAAGTTCTGGTGACATTAAAATAGTGTACTATCAGTCTTCCATCCTACTGTATTATTTTGCCATGTATGCAGTAAATCACCCCCATACTGCACAGGTCAACTGAACCATATGTTGAAGGTCTGAGTAATAATGGATTTTCACATACAATCATAACTGGATTCAGTATGGTGTAAAGATGCTGAGATTCTGAAATATTCCAAGGATGACCTTTTCCAGCACAGGTAGTTTTCACAAAAAATATTTTATAATCAGTCTCACTTGGAACAAAGTATGAAATTCCTATTCTCTATTCACATCTTTTGGGGGGGGGGGTGTGTGACTAAACGAGAATCGGAACCCAATCTCTTGTGCATCTCTCTTGGGCACATCCACTGTCACATGGCTAAATTGGTAATGGCCAAACGTCTTTGGGCATTTTTCTGTGACTTGCCAAAGGATGACTGGGTTAGGAAAAAACTAAAACTAAATGAGCAAAGTGATAAACAGGACAGTAAGGAATTAATTCGAACAGGCTAGCAGGAAATAAAGATTTGATTACATTACTTGAATAACGACTGCAGCACTGATCCTTGCAACTGGAATTATAACAGCCATGTCCAAGGTACAGCATTCGGAAGAACTCAGCTGGAATAACTCTATGCTGCTTCTCTACAAATTTCTGACATTGGTATAATCTTGAAGCAGTGAAAGCCATAGCTTGTTTTTGACCTTCAGTGTTCAAGCCAGTTGAACATGGTAAATACACATCAGTGTATAATCATGTAGAACAATTAAAGCACTTCGATCTTGTCCATATAAAAACCCAAATCTTAGGTACAGATAGAAGGTAAGTGATTTTTTTTTTTCTCCTAATGTGACATATGGCTGTAGAAAGGATATCTATCAATGTTGTTTTGACTGGTGTAGCTGAAGATCTGTCAATATTTTCAGAATGAAATTCATTTGATGCTGCCTAAAGGAGGTAAAAGAATCAGATAGCATATTATCTTTCTGTTTGAACGTTAGCTGATAGGAAGAGCCTTTACAAATAGGCACATAAGTAGCAAGGTAAAGCCTGAATGAAAACCACGTTATCTTTGGGATAAGCAAATTGAAACCTGAGGTAACGAGAAAATGGCTTTTCATGGAAGTTCAATATTGTAGGGTAGAAAGAGGCCAAATATGTCTGTAACAGTATCCAGCTTAGAGTACTGAAAGGATGGATCTTAACAGAGCTGAATAAAAAGCCAACATAGCTTGTGTCCTACAAGTAGCGTAGGATTAGCAATACTAAATGTCTGAACAACTTTCAAGCCATACTGAGCTGCTCTTACTGAGAACCAATTCAAACACGATGAAAACATATCCTGACAGCTGTTTTGGAGTTCTGTAAGAGGATTTTCTGGACCACAAGGGACAGCAACAGGCCATCAAGGACTTTGGATCTAGGAGTATCTGGAGGTAGTGCAGTGAGATTGGTTTTTGGCAGTCCACGGGTCAAAGCAGAGACTATGCTGGACATCCGTGTTAAGTTGACTAGCCAAAACTAGCTCGGACAGTGTGGAACTTTAACAGTGTTGTGGCTCTGTTTCTTTTGGTCTTGGAAATACTTTGGGAATCAAAGCAGTGCAAAAAAAGTGAGCAGGTCTATGCTACACTGGAGAAGGATCCTGTCCTCAGGCCTCTGATGATAACAATATGATCTTGAAGCACTTCAGTATTACCGCTCTTTTGGCTAGAAGCTGGTGTAATGGCCACATCAGGAGGGGATGTCAATTATTTTGGCAGCAAGCATCTGTTCTCCCCAGCTCATAGCTGTCAACAGTATGCTTTGTAGCAATGCTACAAAGGTGCCCGATTGCCAACTAATCCTCATGCATAAAAGATGCTCAAGCTGATAGGTCATGCAGGACAGTTTAACTAGAGCAGTAAGTCAGATGGACTCTGGACTGGTTATATGGTAGTTAACTCAGTGCCACACAGCTTCTTATCCACAGCCACAATCTAAGAAACGTCCCTAACATTGGAGCTACTTTTTGATAGAAGAGTAATCCTCAACTCCGAACGCAAACTAGGGCTGCCCTAGTTATACCAGCCTTTGCAGTACAGATGTTGTCTGTTGAATTATTCTGTTCTATTGAATAAATTAATTCCTTAAGAACGTACATAAGGTATAAAGAAAAAGGAAGAGCTCTGCAGAGAAAACATTGCCGAAGTTCAACAGACAATCATACATTTAGTTGCTGACCCAAAAAAAGGGGCTAATGCCAGAATTCATATTCCTATACAGAAGCCTCCAAGATGGACTCTGCAATACTTAGGTGGGTCACAGCTACGGCCTCCTTGTTTTGACAGTCCCTTTAGAAACCATGCACCATGCGAGGGAAGACTAGAAATAAATCCAATTCACTCCATTATTCTGTGCTTTTGTGCGTGTGCTCCTTCAAGTATTCATATGGAACTATATACACATTTCACCTTTTTTAAACTAGCCTCTTCTTACCAACCAATTAATTCAATCAGGTCACAGTTCAGTGTTTGTCGTACCCAAACACCCTCAACATGCAATTTCGTGTAGAATCTGATCTGAACAGTCCGGTAGATTAGAAAAAGACACTGTTTTTAGTACAGCAACTGTGCAGAAGAACAAGTGTATAAAGGAGCAAGTAACCACTTGAGTGATCAGGCCATACATCCTTAGCAAAATGGAATTTCTTTAAATATGAAAAATTAAACCTGTTTCATAAGAAACACAGGAAATATGAGTTAGTTAACATGTGGGTATCTTCTTTTCTCTTTCTTTGATCTTTGAATATTTAAGCTTGGAATTTCAGTGTTCCCTTGATGTAATTTTTTAATGAAGCAATAGAAAAGAAAAACGCACACTTTATGTGGTCAGTCATACTTCCCAAAACACCTGCCCAAAACCCAAGAAATAGATAATTCTTTTTCTGGCATTATTCTTCTTGTAGAGGTGGAGACAGAGATAGGGAGAGAGAGAGAAAGAGAAAGAGAAAAAGGAGGTAGTGGAGAGAGCAGCATTATGAGAAGCAAATGGATTTAAAATATTGGCCCTTTTTATAAACATTAAAGACAGAAATTATAATGAACATGACAAAGAATGTGACAGTCTTTCATCTCACAAAAAGAAACACAATTGTAAGACCTTTCACCTATTCAAACTGAGAGTAGACTGTGCACTTTTTAGCAGAGAGGGTCAGGCATAATTGAAACAATTTACCTAAGGACATAGTAGACTATCCTTCATTTTCAGTCTCTGTGAGAAGGTTGAATTTCTAAAAACTAAACAGAAATTATGAGTGTCAAGCAGAAACTGAAGGATGATTTTTTTTTTTTTTTAATATGTATCCTACAGAAAATCAAACAGCATGAACACCACGGTCTTTTCCAGCCTCAAAAATCCATGAATGACTCCAGATCTCAGGCTGGGGCTCCAAACATTGGCAATCCTTCAGGATATGCATGGTTCACACAGTCACCCTTCATCCCTCTTCCTCCATGTCCACAGTATTTACTGCTGCTTGTAAAATGGAATTTCCTATTGTTTGAAGAGCTAGAGATGGGCAGGTTGGGGAAGGTATCTTAGAGATGGCTCATCTCTCTTCAGGTGTGCCACACTGTATCTGGGATAATGTACTCAAAAGCATTCTGGCACCTTTGCTATTGCTCCTTTTTAAAGCACAGAAAGATATATTAATTTCTATTTAGGAAAAACATAAAACTTAAAATAATTTGTCCTTTTATTTTGAAAGTATTTGGAACTTGCTGGGGAATGTGGAAATCATCAGGACAGAAGCCTATATTCCTCAAGGCGATACAGAATAGCAAATTTTCGCAGTACTGACAATAATGTGGTACAGAGATGGTGGGAAAAGTGCAAGGGTTTGAGGCAGGCTGAGAGACTGCTCGTCTATCAGTTGCAAAGCCTCCCTTGCTGTCTGATTCCAGACAAGCAGTCTGTGGTTTACCCTTTTCATCCTCCTCTTTGTACAGAACCTCATGATTTTTTCCATTCGCATGTGACAGCTCGTTTATTCTGACCTTGTTGACTTACTCATCTGATATTTTCCTTCCTCACTAAAATCAGACTTTACTTCCAGCATGCACAGCAATCGCTGATACTATGAAGAAAGCCTCAAGCGCAAATGAACATCTACACTTCAGTCTAACACGCGTATTGCCACAACCATCCTGAATCGAGTTTAACACCTATGAAGAGAGATATATTTGAAAGTAGAAATCTGAAGTATCTAACTATAAAGAGGGGTGCCGGTTGGTGGTTGTAAAAGCATTCTTTGGTAACTCAGAAGACAGTGTGGATGAAGAGAGGTATCATCCCTGCTGGTTATGAAGGTAAGGAAAAAAGTTGCCTTTCTTCTAAAAATTAATCAAAACAGCTTGGAGGTGAGACAAACAGAAAAACTATGATCCTAACACACAAGATAAAAGCGTCGTCACTGCAGTTATTTATTAGTTCTTTGTTCCCTTACTTAATATCTAACTGCTCCATGCAGCTGACACAACAGACCTGTTGGAGATGAGCATCTCTTTTTGAGCTACAATAACATTGTATTATAACAGAATTAGTTTGCATATTTTGTGAGTAAAAAATTAATACATAGCTAGCACCTTCCCTAATTATTTGCTTCGTTAACGGAAGTACTACTGTATTACTAACCCTCAGGGAGTATTTTTAACAAATAATAAAACACATGATAATAATGCAAGCAACCAGGCTTTTGCTGAAAGCCAATAAAAAGTCAATTCTTATCAAAGCAGGTACCATATCCAACAGTGGCAGACTGAAATTACATGCATTAACTTTGGAGTGTAGAATGAACATATAGGGTCTTTGTAACAAACACTGAAAATTATTAGCAGGGTCAATATTTCGTTGCTTTAAAAGTTATCGTGGAGTGGGACATTTCATAAGTCCCAACTTAAAGATCATAACCATACACTTTAAAGGTCTGAATGGAAATTTATACTGTTCCAAGTGTTCTTTTGAATGATGATTTCTAAGAAAAATTGGTGACTTGGACGATTGGTTGTATTCCACAGTATTCAGCAAGTCTGTCACCTGGATCTATTCTGTACTGGGATGTGCTACTTATCATTCCAGATTCTGGTTTTGTGAGCTTTATGGGGAAAAAAATAGTAGCACGTACATTGGTAATGACATGCTCCATTACAGAGTAAAATGTCCAGAGTGCATTCATTTTAAGAAAACGAAACGTAAATGTACAAAGCACATAGGAAATCCATTTCAACTCTTAATCAAATTCAGTGGGATCAAACTTTGATGGTCCTCTAAGAAAGAAAAGAGTTTTTATCCCAGCATGAGAGAAAGGATGGTCATTTTTGTTTAAAGATTTTTTGACAGAGCCTTCTTCCTCACCAGTCACTGCATTTAGACCATTATTTTTTCTATATCCTCCTAGTCTCTCTCAGACTTGCGGATTCCCTCATTGCACAAGCCTGATAGCGCTCAGCATCTCATGCGAGAGTCATGCTTAACTCCAATCCACGCCAGGAGGCACTTGCACTCTTGCAGAAAGTACCATTCTTGCTGGCGCACCACCAGGCAGTCAACATTCTTGTCACAGAGAAAAAGCCTTTCTGTCCTTGCCAACAGAAAGCCAGCTGCTGCCAAGCCCATTAAGTGCCATGCCACAGCACCCCTGCTTCATCCCTGTCTTGTTCTTTAAATTCATACTAGCACAGTAATAGTAATTACTTTCTTTCACGACTCAAACAGAAAGCATAGGCATTGCTGAAAAAATAAAATCTCCAGCACGCATACCTGTTGAACAGTCTGAACCCGTCCACTGCGGTTCGCAGCTGCAGAGTCCTGTGTCCAGGAGGAAAGTCCCGTGCCCCGAGCACTGTTCCTGGCACACGGGAAGCGACGTCTCACAGTTCACACCGCCCCAGCCCGTGGAGCAGTGACACTCCCCTTGAACGCACACGCCGTGGCCGGAGCACATCGGATCCAAGCAGTCCTCTGGAAAGCAGGGAATATACAACTTAGGGCATAAAACGTGCACCTCTACAGTGGTTTCCTGGTCAAATACATCAGGGATTCAGATTAATTTGGTGATTTTTGTGCAAATACCCAAACTGAAGTCATGTTAACAAACAAAAGGAAAAAACAGACTATGCTAACATCTGCGCAAGCATAAGCCAAAACCAGGAAAAAAAGCAAGCATGTAGA
Source organism: Dromas ardeola (assembly GCA_013398915.1). Lineage (NCBI taxonomy): Eukaryota > Metazoa > Chordata > Aves > Charadriiformes > Dromadidae > Dromas > Dromas ardeola. The sequence goes on from VYZM01002840.1 coordinate 259,316, forward strand.
CTGTTAGAGATCATATGATTCTGCTTGTCAAGGATATTGTCTTGTTTTTAAAACATTGATGCCCAAGACACATCTACTGGTCCAAGTGAGTGCAGGTTTGTGCTTCAGTAGCAGGGCTGGGAAAGAACTGGAGCAATTAATAATTACTTCTGCAGTTGTGCATTGTGTTTCCATTTGGGTATTTGTGTTCTGTGTTTCATTTACATCTAGGAAAAGGAAGATTTATTCTTTCATCTTCCTGTGGAAAGTTATCTCTACAGCTGAAAATTTGATATAAAAAAAATGGCCATCCACTAACCCCGAGTAGTGAATCTCTGACTGGATGCTTGCTTTAAAAAAAATCTCATACACTCATAAAAAGTATGTACTGGGCAATTGCAGATAATGAACAGATTCATAAAAGTCATAACGTACTGATGAACAATTTGCAAACAGACAAAGAGCTAAATTTGTTCTCAATTTGGATAAATCTATTCCTAGTGAAAAATTCAGGAGCTCTGTTGAAGAATTTAAATCAGCTGGTTAGCCCTGTATAATCAGCATATTCTCCCATAAACCCCCAGCATTTCTTTAACAAGATGGATTTTAAGCAGCACACAGCCTGCCTTCTCTGGAGGCTGCAGAAAGACTGCAGAGCTGAAGAGCATTTGTGGGCTCCAAGCATGGGAAACAATTAGCCAAAAGCCTGTGCACGTCAGGTCATGCTTCAGACTGACGTTAAAGAGACACTTCGAAAGTTCTCGTATGTATTTTTCAAGTATCAGCACAAGTATTGTTTTAATAATGAAGTTTTAAATTCAACAAACAGTATTCTGTGCTATACAAATGAAGAGACGGCTCTCCGCTTCAGTAAGGGAAGACTAAATACTTCAGACGTCGAGATTAACGGCCTCCAGTTTATAGGACCTTTTGACCTAAGAATGAAGAAGTAATGCTTTATCTTTTGAGCTGCTATGCCACCCATTCAAGATCTTATTTCAAGATTTATGTTGTATCTTTTTCAGCCTTCCAGGCTTGTGCACAGCACAATGTAATTCTCAAGGAGGGGAATCAGTGTTTCCGGACAACGTGTATCTTGCTAAGCATAGGAAAAAATACTCAGCAATCTTCTCTCATCCCGAGACGGCTCTTTATTTTGCTGACCTTTTAAAAATAACTGAGTGGCTCCATAAACAGTTTAAAAAGTATTACTCACTTCAGAAAAGATAATCTGACAGGACAAATTCAAGGGACTCCCATAGCAAGGAAAACCTGGTGTTCCCTGGATAATACATCTGTTACTGTGCCTTCTATGGTAACAATACTGCTATAATACTAAACTCATATATACATACATGTAATCTGAATTCCTGAGAGAATTACTTCCAATACTGCACAGGTTATGTTGTACAGTAAACGGAACAGTCCTGTCATGCACACACTGTTACAACAAAACCCCACTGTACTTGGTTGCACAGGTTTTTATCATCCACCCTACTTCTACATAATTCCACCTTCTTTTACAATTTAAATATGTCTTTTACTTTAAAAATCCAATGTTTTCACACTTAGTTTCAATAGGTGTCTGAGTACATTTATCTCAATTATTTTTTTCAACCATTTTTCAGGATCACGTTATGGCAAGAAACAAAGCAGCTGAGAAAAGCAGTCAGCCTCTCACCAGCTACAGGCTTCAGCATCATGGCCTCGGTCAGTAAATCTGTGTATTACTTGCTTTTTCCCATCTGGGTTCTCTTGCTTTTGTCCGTTTCTGAAACTACCAACACCGAATATGTCAGCAGTATTCTCTTGATCCTTCCTTTACAAACCGCACCAGGTATGTCAAATCCATCAAATCCATCCTGCACATTTTTCTGACTACAGAATTCAAGCCACATAAAGAGCCTCCTCTGTGTGCTACTCAAAAGAATTACCTAAAATCTATATAGCAGGAAGCACAAAGTATGCTGTCACTAGCTTCAGGCTAAGGGGACTAGTGAAAAATCAACAAATCAGGGCAGGCATGAAGAACAGTTCTGCTTTCCGAGGCCACGCACAGGGGAAGAAAGTCAAAGCTGATCAGCTATCTCGGAAACGCTAACAGGCAAACGACAACTGCTTCTTTCTATAGGTGAGGGCAGAGACACAGCAGTACTATAACCAGCAGAAGTACAATTACTTGTCTTCAGAATTTCCCACTTTTTATTAGCCAAGCCTTAAAGGATGCCCATTTAGTGCCCTGAACATGGGCTTCACAGTAAAAATGACATATGATAACAGGATTACACAATATGCTCTGGTAAACTGCAACCGTTTGCTGCTCTTTTGGCTTTATATTGTCAGTACGTTCTTCGCAGAAAAATCTAAGATGTAACAGAATGAAGAAAGGAAAAAGCTGATCACAATTTTCTGATTACTGTAGAGAACTACCACATCATACTTTGTTTAAATGATCTTCCGACTGCCTCACCCTTAGCTTTTGGCCAAGTAAAACAGTCTGCACAGGCTGCCTGACAGCGTGCGCTGAGGGACTGAGGGTACTGGCAGCACGCAGGAGTGGGGATGCGGCCACCCTTCCCGAAAAAAGTAACTGGAGCCTGAGAGAGGAAAAGCGGAGACAAACACATCAAGATGGTCTCACAACTTTCACACACAAAAAAGGAATCCTTGCTTGCTGGGATGTTTTCCAGGAAACTTTTGGAGCAAAAACTTCCACGCACTTCTGTTCTTGCTACTGAGATTCAATGGAGGGAGGGAACTGAAATCATCCAAGAACTAGAGTCCTTCTGGCCACGAAAGAGAAACTGAGTATTTCACAGGACTGCCCATGCTACAATTATTAGATAGTCTTATTAGACAATGTTAAATAATTTTGATCTTTTATGATAAAAATGTGAATCTTGGAAATTATGTGATCAGCTTCTACCGACTGTCACTGAGACCTGAATGCCTCTACCTTTGATAATTTTCTATCGTAATATTACTTTCTATGAGACAGTAAAGGTGCTTCTGACGAAAACAGGACTGCTTCACAGTAAACTTCTCCCATCTACGTGAGTTCTTAACTGCCTTAAAACAGATTTGGAGATTAAAGACAAAGATCAATCCCGCTAACTATAGAGAGGGAAACTTAACACACCTTCCTCACAAATCTCTCCTTTGTATCCAGGGACGCAGATGCAGACGCCCATGATGCAAGTGCCATGGCCAAAGCAGGTTGGATCAATACACTGTTCTTCTGGAACATCACATTCTGGTCCTTTCCACCCATTTCGACACACACAGTGACCTTTCTCGTATTCTCCATTTCCGCTGCACAGCACTGGGCAGGAATCTGAAGACGACAGGTTGACCTTTTTAGTGTATTTACATACTTACATAGATTAACATTTATTGTTCTGTAAAATTGCTTTTCCACTCCAGCCCCCTGATGGGGGGTTGTGACAGACTGAAATCTTTGAACTAGGTAGTGCAGCAGTAATACAACATCCTCATCTCCTCAGTCTGCTTCACTAGAATACTTTAATTTTGACCTGAAACGGGATAGAAAATAAAAATAATTCCCTCCCCTTGACTGGCCTCTGCAGAAAATCTGCAGTGATGCCTGTTTATGATTTTCAGTAAGATTAATATTTCTTCTCTGTGAACTGAAGCAAGGGTACTGCCCTTTTCTTCTTTCTTCCAAGCAGACTTAACATTACTGAAGTTTTAGCCATTACAGATCTGCACATAAACCAGCGATGTGGAAGATTAGTTTTACAATCCAGTATCAATTTCTGAGCCAATCGAGCTCTTAAAAAATAAAGTCAATCCTAAATTTGAGGAAACACTGGAAAAACATGAGAACTTCCAGACATCGTACGCAGTAGATGATGGCTAATACTCACAGAATTATCTGAAACAGAAATAAGCTCACGTACAATCTTTTTCAGCAGGTCTTTTGCCCCAAATGCTGGAAAACAGTCTCTAAGCTGCTTCAGGTTTCTTTTCTACACCCTATTCAAGCTAAGACCACAGAAGCATTTGACTGACTCATGCAATTTTCTCCAAAGTGAAACTGTTTCTCACTTTTAAATAACAGAAAGCATTATGCTAAGGTAACACGCTTATTAAATAATGTACTTTATAATCACGGCATGGATGCAAAGAGGGATGGAGGAATCTATTAACTCTGAAAGTCAGGAAGAGTGAAGTGGTTGATGCGTCTTAGCTGAAGTACAGTATAAAGAAACCTTCTATGTGTGTGCCTGTACTGTATCTGCCATCTGGCTGGAAAAAGGAATTTAATCTCCTTTAATCACTTTGAATCTTTGCAAGCCCAGCAGTCACACACCATAATCACGAGCACTGTCACGCACTGCGGGTCAGTTCATACGAGATTACCTTTTGCACAATCAGGACCAAGGAATCCTGGGAAACAGTGGCAGTGCCCCGAGATACATTCTCCATTCCCATTGCAATTAGTAGAGCAGTCATCCAGGATTTCTGTTTATTCAGAGAGTTGTGCAGAAAGAAAAATAAAAATTGGTTGTATTTGAAATGAATGGCATCTTCACCTCACTCTGCAGGACACATCTCAACATACAAATAGGTGCAGAAGCGGTAAAAGGCCAATTTTCATTCATAGGAAGCATAAAACAAAATTCCTGTTCAAGCAGCTTACAAATATTAGATTTTGTCTTGACAGCTTCGAGATAACAAGTGCATCATTTATATTACACCAAAAAGCTTTTAAAGTAAGTGTTCATGTAAAATTTACCACCATTAAAAGCACTGCAAGAACCAGAGAATTTGCTGAAAAATGTCCACCTTAAACACTTTCTTTTATTGCTGAAGTAATTTGTTTGAAACCTGTTTATAGAGTAAATTGCCTTCTATGGTGTTTCACTTGAACCTCGTGAATCGAATTCCTTGGAGGAGGGTAGGATTTCCACTTCTATACAAACAGATGAAGAAAAAATAGTCTTTTGTACAGTGATGAACCTCAATGCAGTAAAGGACTAAGAACTAGATCTGAAGAAAAAAAAAAACTACACCACAAAACTCACCTTCAATTCTGATCTTAAACTTGCCCACGTTTCATCCCACAGCTTTGGATAGTAAACCACTTGACCTCACACATCACGGGACGGGCTCATATCTGCACACGGATTAGCTGATTTTATTTTACATATATATCTCCTAGAGGAATTCAGTGGATTCCCTGATTTATATGGGTTTTACATAAAGAATACGAAGCAAACCCAAGGCTAAGTTGCTCCCACGTGAAGTAGGTCGCTGTCAGGCCAGCAGTAGGACTGAGGGTCTCCACAGCCCATGCAGGTACTGGGCAGGACTGGAGTGGGGCTACAGAACAGTGGTGACCAAGGCTGTTCCATTCATAGATGTGGGGAAGTACCTCTGGCTATAGAAGATGGGAAACACGACTCCTTTCCCACAAAATAATAACTGTTGGGGAAAAAGAAGAAAATCCAGATCCCTTTGAAAAGCATCTGTCCCTGGCAAGTGATTTGGGAGGAAAAACTTTTCTCGAGAAAGGGCATACCATTGGAATATTTAATCTAATCAAATCTGATATACTTTTAAATTCAAACGTAACTTGTCAAAAGATGGATTATAAGCACATATTACAACTAATATGAATAACTGAAATAATTTTATTTTGATCTTATTTGTGGGCACTTGGGCAGATAAGGATTAGTTCCTCTTGAAAACTCCTACTGTTATTTAAAAATGTTCCTTTCAGGCTATCAGTTTATAGCAAAGAACAGGGATTTGATATGTATCTGTTTATCAGATATCCACAACCTGTACACGGATGTCTGTTTCAAAGTCAAAAAACCAGCTCATTTTCAGAAGTAAGTTTTTTCTCAGATATGCTGCATGTTATTATTTTTTACATATTACTGTTCATTACCAACTCTTCTCTTGCTCTATGTGTACACTTGCCTGTCTTCTCAGTTTTCCAGAACCACATGGTAAACGACCCCTACACATTGATCTGAAACGGTTTGAAAAGTTCCTTCCCCTCGATGCAGCGTCCGGTTTGGGCTGGCCTTTATTCAGTCTATGAAAGTACTTGAGGCATGCCAGATTTTGCATGCAAACTACCCCCGTCAAGGGAAAGTCTGATCAGAGCTCGAGCTAGAGTGTCAGCAAAATCAGTTTTATACATAACTAACATTAAGCAACTTGAACTACTACTTAACAGATGCTCATGAGGAGGGCATGACTACTTCACACAGCCAACAGCAGCGTACAGCAGAGATGCATCCAAGCTCTTGCTCTATTCTGCGTGTTTCAATCTGTGGTCCTCCTTGATTCCTTTGTCGACTGAGGTGTCAAATATGACTCCAGCCCACTCTAGGGTAAGGAGTACGGCTCAAGGATTATTTTTTTTTTTGGTGGAAACTCCCAAAGAAACAACCAAGAACCACTATGAGAAGAAGATACACAGGTTATGAAAACACAATAGCTAGTGCTGTTTTCAAGTGCATCAGCAGTAGATTCTTGTAGCATGAACCCTCTTTTTCCCTAAAACTGAGCCATTTCTGAGGTTAAGTATAAGGATTCCTGCCTGTACTATGTCTCTTACAGTTCCTCTCTGTAAGACCCAGTCTGTTCTGCTTATTGGCCAGAGAAGGGATGGACAACTTCTTTTTCGCCATGTGTAACAAGAACAAAACTGCAGCATTCAATTTCATCTTTTTATTCATTTATTTCTTATTTTTGAAAGGGTAAGCCACTTAATGATGAAATATTGGCTAAACCCTCCTGTATAAACACTGCCATCTTACAGTAGGAATAAACAAGGGGGCAGGTACTTGGATTCTGATCTGGACTGGAGTTTGGCCAGGTTTTATGCTCTTCATAGAGCATCTGCGAAGAGACTTCATAAATTGCTTGAATGTTATTTTCTCATATGGCATTGAATAATGGCATTTTTTTCTCACTTGCAAAAGATTCACTTTTCTGAACAGAGCAAATACGAACTTTTAAACAAAAAACAGTCATTACAATTCTATCTCAATTTCTAAATTATTTTCCTGCAAGTCCTTCAAAATCTTGGTATTTGAATCATACTGTCCTGCTCTGCAAGGTGTTTACCATCAAGTAAAAATAGCCTCCAATTGTTCTAAAGAGCAGATGGCATGTCCATTACTAGTAAAGACATCTTGCTAAACATATGGTAGAACAGGTTAACTAAAGGGCATAGTGGTTAAAGTCTTGCAGCAAACCGAGACTGTCATAAATACAACACTTTACCTAAATTTAAATTCCAAAGAAACCCTATGTGTGAGAACTGCTCACTAACAATACCTAGGGTTGGAAACATTTGCCCGCCTATACATATTAAAAAAGCAGTAGGGATCTGATATGCCACCAGGACACTGTCTCCTATATTTGTCTTCTGTGTTCCAAACAAAATGGTGCATTTGAATAGCTGTATAAAACAACAGCACCCATCCATCAAACAACAATCACAACCAAATCCACAAAAGCTGCCGTTTAGATTTTCTAACTGACTAAAATACTGAAAAGAAGAACTTAAAGCCTGGATAACTTTTGTAGGATTTATGGTTGCCATGTAGATAGAGACAGACATACTCTCTTTTACTTTGAGCAAGACAACACCAGAAATTACTCAAGCGTTTAAGCTATCATATAAAAAATCTTAACACACATGAAAATTTCACACTTATTAATTTGATAACATCCATCTTTAACATACAAGTGTTGCTATTTGTCTAATATTGGCATAAACATGAAGTTGCTCCTGTGAGGTTAATTAAAACCTGAAAAGCTGAAATAAAACATATTTAAGAGAATACTTAAGAGAAGCCAGAATCAAGGTCAATTAATTTCTTTTCAAATACATCTTCTTTCCAATGCAATAATCAGAACAACCGTTTCATTGTAATTGTTCTTACCAATCGCTGTAGTTAGTACAAACACTTGCTCCACCTTCTTTCCATCATTGTAGAATGCCATATGCCAAGCTCCTTGATCCATATACTCAATGAAGCCTGTCTCTTGCAGTGAAGTTAAGATCAGATTCCTGGGAGCTTGCTGAGGCTCCTCTGAGTTTTTCGGTTCCGGTTTAATTAACTGTTTTCCATCCATCAGTTTTACAAAATCAAACTGAAATAATAATGAACAAAAATTAACCACCTAGCAAATTTTTATGAATCTACTCTGCATGTCTCATTCAAACAGGAATAAACAGTTGAAATCTTAAGCGGAATTGCCCGACTGAGTAAGTATTCACCAATGTGAATGTCTGTTATGCAGATGCATAACCTACTCCAGTTAGCTTCAGTTTCCATGTAAAAAGCATTATAATAAGTGAGAAATCTGGCATCAAAACTTGCTGCTGACTATGGCAGGCTAAATTCAGACTTGCTGCACTAAATACAGGAGATTTACTTCAAAAATTACATCTCTTTAATGGTAATAATTCCAAAATTCCAAGCTGTAGTGCCTACATCATGCAGTGAATAATTTCAAATGGCAAAAACAAATTAAAGAACCTATTGTTCTGTATCAGATTTTTAAATGTTTGTCCCTCAATATCAATATTGTGTATCAAAACCTAAATATACTTTTTATTTATATTTAATTTTATTGATACAAATAAGTATCTATTTTTTACACGGAAGGTCTTAATTTCTAACCAAGTTGATGCTGAGAACTTTAAGTCCGGTTAGCCTCAAAACATCAGAGATATAAACCTTTTTATGAATCCCTGTTCAAGAAATATATGTATTTCTCTAGTTTTTTCTAAACATTCTGATTTTCAGTAAAGTTCAACTTCAGCTCAACTGAAGACCCAGCTTCAATTAAAGTCAATGACAGCTAAGAACTTTTATTTCTAAGATCAAAACTCTAGTAAATAATTTTTGAGATTAGACTAGATGATCTTCAGAGGTCCTTTCTAAGCAATCTTTCCATGATTCCATATAAAAAAGTTTATCACACTCTGCAGAGTGTGATCCTGCTATAAGAAAGCTGAAAAATCTATTATCCATAGAAATGACAGCTTCATATGCCAAGTACATTAAGTCTAAAAAAAAAAAGAAAAAAACCTCAAATGCATATTCTTACTGCTTAGCTACGTTTTCTCCTGCAAAATCCCTAGGACTAAACACTCAAAAATAATCTTAATATTAGAACCCAGAAACAGATATATTTTTTTTCTTCCCTATTAACTCTTTATACTGGCTATGTAACCTGTTTGCTTTGATGAAGTTGTAAAAAGATTAAAGCACTTTCAAATGATCTGGTACTTCATTCCCCTGCGGCCCCCCCCCAAAGAAGATGCTGGAGCTACAGAGCAGCGCAGTGTGTGCCTGTCCGGCCTCTCGGGCAGTCACCTCGCAGCGGTCACAGCTGCTGACCTTCCTGGTACCACACTGTCCCTGCCTCTCAGAGACCTCAGTAGAAGAAAGGCATAAACAGACTGCTTTTTGTGATTACAGCCAGTGCCTTCCTCCCTCCCTGCTTTGAAAGTGTGTTGTGAACATCAGCATCCACTCCTGTTTGAAAATGTAAGTAGGATAAAATTAGTATTATTTCTAATTACCTGAGTGTGAGTAGGTGGAATGTTTCTTCTGCCATAAATTCCCAGCAGAGAATCCTTCGCCAGTGAAACGTTAAATTTCAGGTACATGGGGTGATGTATAGTAATCTGAAAGCGCCAGAATAAACCAGGGGGGATCGTCTGCATAACTTGTGCTCCAATCTCAACTTCTCCTGTGTCTATGGCCCGTCCCTTCTGAAACACTGATTTTCCAGAAACAAACAAAACAATCAGTTGCGTATTCATGGTGGGTGAAGATAACATGTCACGAGGTATAAACATGCCTTAGATATAATGGAATATATTGAAAACAGCCTCTAAACAGAGGGCGTTTCACTGAAATTGTTTCATTTTTTATTCAACTGGTTGAAAAATACAAATAAACTCACACGCAATATTTACAACAGGCTCACAGCGCATTTTTGCCCTGGAAATCTTGGAACACTTTACTGAATATAAAAAGGTAGAAGTGCTGCTGCGTAAACCATGGTCTTTACCTATCAGCTATGCAAACAAACCCCATTCCACTGAGAACGCAGAGAGAGAAGGCAGCAGGAGAGCTTCCTCTGGCACGTATTCCAGACTACTGCCAAACGGGCATTGCATAAGCTACATAAACGGACACCAGTGAGGACAGAAAATCCATCAAACCTGATCGGTTGGAGCCCATGTCCAAAGCCTAGATTTCTATTAATCACCATTCTTAATGGTTTTATTATGGTAGTGATAATCTAGTCCTGGCGAAATAAAGGACATCTGGTTTGGCTTGGGCTTTCTGCATGAAAGAGTAGCAGGGGCAAGAGGATAGGGACAGGCAACCTAAAGAGAAAACTGGCATAGTTGTGTAATGCCTAACAATAAATTTGCAGACATCTACAGTATGTAACTTCACACGTGGGTATGAGAGCGCTGAAATAGAAAGGGAAATGGAATGCATAAAGAAGACATTGCCAAACCAAATTGGAGCTGGCTTGCTTTGCTGGCTTTTCTTCACCATCTTTGTGTATTTTAATGCCTGTCCGTGATCAGCATCGTGACGTGCTGCAAACCACAGGGCCAATCCTGCTAACATCTGAGCTAATTCCATTGTAAGTTTTGCAAAACTCTAACTTGCATTTCCATACCTTCTCTCAACTAGAAAAAAAGCAAGCCAGTATGCTGCACTGGGGGAAGAGCCCAGAGAAAAAGACTGAATTCAGCAGCCATATCCATTTATGTTTCACTTTATTCCAGCATCACAGTGAAGGATAAAGAGGAGCAATCAAAGTGACTGGAGACTCACCTTTTACAATAAAGCATACAAATATCTAGTGCAACATAATGTACGTGAAATTTTATAAATTTCCATTGGAAACGAAACCAGCAGTAGCTAAGCTAGGGCCAGCTTTTTCCTGAACATATTAATAACAAAGATCCTCAGTGGGATCTTACATAGGCTTTAACTAGTGTAGGAAGTACTTAGCATTCTTAATGAATAGAGATTTAATTTACAAGGCAGGAGCAATTCTCTGGGTACTGGATCTTCCAGCTTTACGGCTGCTTTGTGTCACCAAGCCTACTGCAAGAACTAGGAGCTGACTTTTAACACCTTAACACATAAAAGCATCTATTTTTAGAGCACAAAACTTGTAATCTAATACTCTAAAAATACATCTGTTACTTAGTTCATGAGTTAAAATATTCCCGAATTGCTGCTTTAATGATGTTCAAGGTGAGACTACTTCTCTCCAATGTGCTCCATGGAAAAAATCTTCTATGTTGAATTTTGAAGAGAATCAAACTTCCCATGTTGGGCAAGGAAAGTGGATCCCTTCCCACCCCAACCCATGCAGGATCCTACTTGACTGATGTAAATCTGAAAACCTTTTCCCCTATTTCCAGTACTCCAGGGATGTTAAATCTTGGTGATTCTTTGCAAGCAATTACCCTGGGTTAAGTAAAACACTAAGGAACCTTTTGGTGATATTGACACATAGTAATTAACGTGATTCAATTACAAGTTCGTAGAGCACTAAGTAAAAAGTCAAGGATATAGTATCATTTTGGAAGTTAATGGCATTATTGGTCTGTGTTCAAGGTCCTTTAAAATACAGTAATTGCTTCTTAAGTTTGTTGAAGTGAGAAGGCCTGTTTCTCCATTGAAAATAAAATGCATTTTGCCTTTAGTCAGGGAGTATTTTCACTAATTGATGTTATCAAATTATGCTGAATACCATGTTAGTGTTGCTAGTCTCAAAACAACGTATCTCTGAGTTTGTCCACATTTGGCTGAAAAATGCCTTTTTTTTAGTAATAATTTTACGTAATCCTTAAAAAAACAGATGCACATAGATTTACTTTTATCCCATTACACAGGAAAGAAGCGCACGCTGCAGTTCACAATGGTAACAGGAAAATACATATATTATCTACCACCTACTGAAAGTGTGCAGTTGCAGCATCTCTACCTTGCAAACAATATTTTTTCACACAACCAGACAGCATGAAAAGGCTACTGTAAGAGCCGTGTCTGAAGTGCCTGTTTTCATATTCACTGAGCCACTGTCCCTTCTTTATAGAAAAATAATTTAGCTCTGTTTCTATGCTTAATTGAACTAAGCAGATATTTGGCTGTACGAAAAAGGCATCTGAAGACACACTATTCACAGACTATCCTTGTATACTTCCTTGCTCTTTCTTGACAAAGTCTGGAATAAGCTTTAAAAATTACAGTGCTGCAATACAAGTTCTGTTCTTGTTCTAAAAAACATCTTTCTCATAACAACATTCTTCTTGTGACAAAGTATCATTTAATTATCTATATGCAATTCCTAGTACAGCTCCCAGTCTTGCCAGCTGGTATTAATTCTCCCCTATTCTTTCTAAGCACACTTTCCTTGCAAGTCTAAAACAGAACATAGATTCCTAATCACAGGTTTCTTTTGGCTTCAAGAAAGTAAAACTCTGAACAGCGTGGTGCCAATTATCTTCACAAGAAAGTACCCATATGATGATTATTACTGATCCTGAAACAATCAATCTCCTTGTACTCCCCTGGTAAATACCAGCATCAATAGGATGTCTGAGTTTTTAATCACATTACTGCGTATTAAAATGTTAACTCACAGCCATGGGTCAGTGTGTTATAAAATGACTTCTTAAAGAAATTCGACTTGCTCATTTGTAAACTTGATTTTCATCAGAAGATTAGTTAAAATATAAGCTTTCAAAGTCTGGAAAAGCAAACAGTAGTTATTTACCCCTGTGAAATCACATCAGAGGCTTCAAGTTTACATGTAAAGTATCAACTTTCTGTGGTATCCTGCTGTAGTGAAAGGAGCTGCCTGTTTCCAAATCCTCCTTCACAGCACATCTGCATGGAGAATTTGGTATGAGCACTGGCAATAAAATTACTGATATATATTAGAAGTGATGGAAAGAAATAAAATCAGCAGAAATTAAGCACAGCCAGACTATGCACGTACTAATGCCTGGTACAAAGCCCACACCATTTTTCCTTGTGTTTTCCCAAGTGTACGCTCCTCGTTAGCATAAACTCTGGATTGCAGGTTACCCCCAAAACGCAAAAGGAAAACAAGTGGGACAACAGTCTAGCTCCATTCAAGACTGACCTCTGAAACTGCTGCAAAAGCCCTCAATGAGGCGGCTCTGCTGTCACAGCCCTCCGTGCTTTAGTGTTGTGGAGGAATCGTGTAGCTACACAAGACGTTGGGATTGCCTGGGGCGAGGCAGGTGGTTTGGTTTCTTACCTACTACCTTGAGTCTCTATTGACTCACATATTCTTTTCTCTGCTTTCATGCACCTTATTTTTCAGGTTTTTGATGTTTTTCCTACACATCCTCCTTTGGAAACAAAATGCTTTGGAAGAGCTTTTATTAAATCTGTAATATATTGACAAAATGATTTAATGCAGCTGAGAAGAGCTATTTAAGATATTTTCCATGGTGCACCAGGACAAAAATACAAAAGTGTATAAAACACTTACTGCAATCCACTACCAATCCATTCTAAGGAATAAAATAAGGGATCGTTGTCTCCTTACATATATTTCTATTGCTCATTTATCTAATATGATCTTTATCCAGTTGTGCCACATTGATTTGTAAGACTACTGATTGAGATGTAATCTTCCTTCTGGAGGGACTGGTACAACAATGACCCACCTTGTCTTATATTTACAGTCATAGATCTTACCTGGCACACATAAAATCAGATCACTGTTCTGAAATATGACAGCTCTGGAAATCTCCCATCATTGCAGAGCTCTCAGTACAATTTTACCTTCTTCCTAATAACTGGAACGACTAGGGTTCATATTCTGCTCCTATTCACTTTTCTCTGATCTAATTTGGTTTATCTACTTTTTCTGAGTATCATAAAAAGAAATGGGAAGGCCATCTGCTTCTTACAGTCAGAAAGCATCACCATGGTGGTCAACAGGAAGCATGGGCCAGAGCTTGTAACTTATATTGGAGTAGGTGATTTAACAACATGAACTGACAGGACTTGAGAGAAAGGAATTGCACATCTCAGAGACAGTGCTGCTCCCCGTTTCACACTGCCGGCTGCACAGCCCTCTCCTTTCACATGCCAGCTCTGGCACTACTCTGTCTCTTCAAAAGAGCTGGTTCATATTCGCATTTTTAAAGGAAGTAATTTTCTGCTGCCATGGAGAACTGACGTGTCTCGGTCGTGTGTGAGACAATGCCTGCAGTGGGCACGGGGCTGCAGGAGCTGCACAGGGAGAGCGGGGCAGAGCAGGACTGTCCCCCCCGGCAGCAGGACAGGACTGTCCCCCCCCCGGCAGCAGGGAGCTGCCAGACTGGCCCAGGCGCTTTGTGAAACCTCAGTAGATTCCTGCGAGCTGATTGACTGTGACTGGTTAAGTCAGGATGTGACAGGATGCTGTATTTTAGCTTACGCCTTCAAGAACTGGATGCCTTTAAAAGCATTACGATTTCTACCCCTCTGCATATTCTGACCTGTCAGTACAAAGAGTTTCACTTTGCCTAAGATGACTTTGGTCTGCAAGACAGGCACAGCACCAAGCCCTTTGCACGAACTGAACAAGGAGAAGAGAGTCTCACCTCCCCTGTCTTAAGACAGAAGCCAAACGCTCTAACCTCTCTCTCACAAAAGAAGGGCGATTATTTTGCTGTTGAAGTTTAACTTCCTAATGGCTTGGGTGGGTTGCTAATTTCAGTGAGAGTTCTGCTAAAACAAGCAAACTGCTTATGGGCTTTTCATATCTGTCTTAAAATTATACCAGAGAAGGTAGAACCTAAACTCAAAATACTGTCAAACTGTAGCAAATACAGAATCTGAACCATAGTAATGTTTAAATATCCGTAATGCGTCTGTCTTCTCATTCACACGTACCTTTTTTTTCCGTTTTATCAGAAACTTTTCCTCCAATTGGTGAGTACGTAGTATCCATGGATTCTGTTCCTTTATTTCCTTTGCTAACTCCATTTTCATATAGCTGCCCTTCCACAGGCTGGAGTTGCCAGGTTAAACCAAACAAGTGTACTGCTGCAAAAAAATGAAGACCAATTAATCGATGTCGAAGCTACAGCACCTTCAGTCAGGCTAAGAGAGAATGCTATGACCCAGTGTCTGCAAAGTCAAGTATTACTTCATTCTGTTAGTAATAAATCAGAATTTCAAGCGGTCTAATGAGGAATTTACTATTTTACCTTAAAACTCAATGTTTAATTAGTTCCCACACTTTCTTTTGGAGCTCAGCCAGGTCAGGGCGATGAATTTCTACGGCAATTAATGGAAATACTTGCATTTAAAAGGATAACGGTTGAATGAATTTGCTACTTTGTGACAGATTCTAATGCTACATCAATGTTGTCCCTCAGCTTTCAACCATCAAAGAGCTCAGAGTTTGTTGATTAAAGGCACTGACACCAAGTAAAACCTCTCACCTTTCCAACCCAGTTATAAGTGAAACTGTACCCACTGCATTCCCAAATCTTTTCACTTAGCTTAAACATCGGTAAAAACACTGACTCCATAGATTTACTCTAGAATTACACTGCAGATAAAAAACTGGCTCTAGATTTAAAATATATACAATTATTCTACAAGACATATTAACAGAAATATAGTTGTTGTTTATGTATGCACTGGGAAATCTACTAAATTAATCCTTTTATGAAGTTATAAACTATCCTTTTTACCATACATGGGGGCTGCCTACTCCCCTTTGCCTACAAAGCCATTCACTTTTTTCTGCTTTCCTTTCTGTTGTTTCTGATCTGAGGCATCGAAGGATGGGAGGAGAAAGAGCTACAGAGGATCTTATTTCAAGCATAATATGATAGTACTGCAGACGTTCTAGGCAATTACCTAGGTCTTACTGAGGAGGGCAAATTCTTCCAAGGAAGAGGTTGCCTTAACATTGAAGTAACTCAGCAGGCAAGACCGATAACCCACTAAAATAGGGATTGAGGATATCCCCTACAGAGGAGCTGAAATTGTCACATAAAGAGCAAATCATGAGTAGCAGGCTCTTTAGCCACATGCGGCAATTTGCAGTGAGGAGGTTCTGCCCACAGTGGGAGCCTCAAAGGCAATATATTTACTCTTCCTGAACCATGGAAGAGTAAATATGGAGAATCATCTCCGGGAACCTCAGAGACTCTCAGGAGAAGTAAGTGCGATCTAGAATGGGTCTTGCATTTAGAAAGTACATTGTTTTCTTTTGCACTTGCACATACTTTAAGGAAAAAATCTCCACACAAACAGGAAACCTAGAGTCTATTATCCATTTTCTATGTGTTTGCTCACAAGCCTCCCTTGCATGCTGAAAAGTTAAATTATAAAGCAAAACCCCATGCCTTCAATGGGTTCCTGGCAAGGGCTTGCCAGAACGACCACAGGAATGCAGAGCTGCCAATCTAAAATAATTAATTCCAGGTCTGTGCACTCCGGATGACCCAGCCACAGATACATGATCTAAATCAAGCAAACGAGAGCATTTCTATCAAATTAGTGAGGTGACAGTAGTTGTCACACATTTAAATTTTTTATATTGGCATCAGGAAAAGAGAGCCAAATTTACTGAATTCTCAAACCAGTGCCTCACCATGAGATCTGGGCTCTGGAGACACACCACTGGACAGTAAATTCCCACTCCCCAGAAGAGATGCTAGAAGCTTACACCAGCGTTAATGGTGAAATCTTAAGCCAGAGACTTGCCTGAATTGCTTCATATTCCATGGACTTGAAATCATCGAGGGACCACGCTAATACTGTGAAAAGGGTCTTGCAGTCAGGTGACAAAGAACTAAGCTCTGATCTTTGAGCTTATTAATGCAAGACACATTGCTTCTACATACAGAAGGTACAGCAAAAATCAACATGACATCTCTAGAGCAGGTGGCTCTTGCTCCTGGCTTGAACTTCTGGACATTATTATGATTTAAAGAGTTAATAACAACAAAAAGGAACAAAGTTCAATGGGATTGGTAACTAATGAATGTACATTTCATTTATATTAAAGCAAATAATTATATCAGCACTTGAAACAGATCAACACTAGATGCAAAACATAACTGCACACATCAATAAGTTTTTAGTGGTTATATAAACATGAATATAATTCAGTTGCTTCCTTATGCTATTTCCATTGCTGCTGTTATTCATTTCCTAAAACAGCATTTGCATGTGCTACAGAGGGTACATCACAAAGCAAGGACTGAATACGTAACGCACTTTTTTCCTTGCTATATGTCTTTTCCAGATTACACACACCATGCATGTTGTCATCCATTCGCACCAATTCGAATAGTTTGCTTGCTTTGTCTTCCTTCAGGCTGGGGAAGTGCTGTTGTTTTTATAGGCCGTGCCAAAGCTTGGCAAGCCAGCGAAACTGCAAGCGCTGGCCAGGCTGCAGGGTGGAGGTGCACAGGGTAACTTTAAATGGCCTCTCTCAAACACAGAAGATTCTACTCATAGCACAGAGCCTTTCTTGGCTAATTTATTATGCTTCTTAGGTAAAAAATAATTATTAGGTATAAAACAGATCTCTTGCAGAAGAAGATAAATTAAAGGCCTACATCTTCCACCTTTCCCATAAATTCCCATTACAGAACAAAGACATGAAAGGCCCGTGTGACTTTATGCTGTCTAAGCGATTTTGGTTGCTTCATATTACTGCTGTAAGTGAAACCAGTTGGGCCCTGTTCGGAATTAAAGCTTGGGTCTTTACCTCTGAAGTAAATGGCCAGATTGCCTATTTTGTTCAACAATTAAATAAAACAAACTGACACTTCCAGATAAACTAACTCAGTCCCCCCAATTCTGCAGCATACTCGAGTAAATATTCATAAATATATAAGCATTTTTTTCTGAACTTGCTTTGTAAACTGGATTAACCCGCCATCTGCTATGAAGCCAATGATCTAATTTAATTTATTCTTATCTACCTTCTGTGTAAGCACAGCTTGTCAACTCCCGTGCTACACGTTTGGCAGAGTATGAATAAGAGGCTTGGCTCCAGACTCTCAGTAGTGGGGAGATGTCAAAAACAGTCCTGTGTACTAAGTACTTACCAAGCCACAAGACGAACTTCAGAGGACAAAAATCCTACAAACGTGAAGTCTCTTCAAATTGCTGACCTCCACTAAAGGCTTTTGTTTAGCTTTCTCTGCTGCTTCCAGGTATCTTACAAAATCTCAGTAGATGATTCCCCTGAAGCCTAGACTTCAGAAGAGCTGTAGTAGAATGTATATCAGCAGCTGACTCTTCTTTC
Organism: Dromas ardeola; assembly: GCA_013398915.1. Classification (NCBI taxonomy): domain Eukaryota; kingdom Metazoa; phylum Chordata; class Aves; order Charadriiformes; family Dromadidae; genus Dromas; species Dromas ardeola. Next base: position 277,640 of record VYZM01002840.1, read on the forward strand.
TGCACCTGCTCTGACCAAGTGCCAGAAAAGTATTTATTTTCTATAACTGCTAGCAGGTTCTGGTTTGCACTGTGGCATGAAGCCATGGGTGCACCAGTGCCTCAGTTGCTGTTGGGCACTGTAAAGGTGAAGAAATATGAAAATACCTGAACACAAATAAGAGTCAAAGTTCTGATCCTGACCTACATAAGGGCTGTTCTTCTTTTGTAAGCTCATTTTGTAAGTAAAATGCTACGTCATTCTGCTCTAACCAAATTTGAAACACTTCATATTTGATTCAGTCTTCAGAATCTTTTTTTTTAAATTTAAAATCAATATTGAAGTTATTCTGGACCATATATGGCCTTTCATGAACTAAGGATTTTTCCATATATTTGTTATAGCCATCTTAACTCTCAAGCGTTGTCCCCTTTCTCAAGCAGCCTTCTCTTTATACCTAACATATTTTTATACCTGAGAATGGAAATATCCCCTCCTCTCCTGCAGTCCTCCTACTGGGATGTATAATGACAAGCCTGGTTTCATTTTTCATTATTAAGTCACATGTTAGACTTAGGAACAAAGAAAACCTAATCTTAGACAACAGTACAGTGCTGTCAGGCTTTCTCCTCAGTGTACTTAAAGATCTGTGGCAATATAAACTTCATCAGGAAGACCCAGGCTCAGAGCGAACAGACACCATGATTTCCAGCTGTGAAACCCTGATGTACCTGTCTCAGCGAGAGCCACCCCACTAAGGAGTTCAACAACATTTCAGAGTTGCACGTCTGCCTCTCAGCTTTTATGCGTACCTGAAGCGTTTAGCAGTGTTTACTATACCATGATATTCTTCAGTGTAAAATCAGCGTATTTTCCCCTTGAGCCTTCTCTGCATGATTTCTAGTTCTCAGAGTTAAGGATTTCTATTTTATATTGTATAAAGCTATGCAACCAATATTATAAAATCTAGGCACTGAGATACATGCGTCCTTAAAATTCGGCCTGGCCTTTCCCAATGTTGAAACCATCACTCCTCTGCCTTGCGCACAGTGTGAGAAATGACAGGTCACAATGGCAGACAGCAGAGGGGTTTTAATTTCCTCACCCTCTGTATGAATATAATTTAAGACCCAACACCCATCTCCAGTGCATACTCATAAATAGTGATAATATCATGAAGGATAGGGACAACCTCATATTCATACTTGAGAATTCATTTGTATATAAAATAGTCATTTTGTAGTCAGGGACGGTTAAATCTAAGAACATGGGATGCAATTTTCAGAGACACTGAACATTTGCATCTCCTGCTGAAATCAATAGCAGCCGTAGGAGTTCAGCACCTTTGATCAATAGGACCAGTGATTTGCAAGTCCAAATCAGTTGCTGATAAAATGGTAAGGTATCATGGAAGAAAAATCCTACTTACTAATGGGCTAAAAATAACTGACTAGATGAGCAGCTACATCAAACATTGTATTGTACTTAAAGAAAATGGTGTGCTGCTGCAGAATTACAGAAGAAATACTCTGTTTCTTATTCTATCTCCTGTATTTGCCTTGCTTACTCTTAAATTTCTGGTCAAATTTCTTCTTTAATTGCTGATGGCGTCTGAGGTTTTTATTACAATAAGATTAAAAAAAGAGAATATTTACTATACCCTTCCACAATGGTAGTCTATTTTATACTCCTTATAGCAACACAGACCAATAGATGAACAGAAAGACACAGCTATTGACTGAACTGAATGAAACAGATATGTTCTTGTCTTTCATGAGACAATTTGAGAATAGCCTTTGGACATCAGTACGTATACAGTGGCTGCTAGTCCTCATCTTACTTATCAGATAAAATAAACTATTTTAAAAGTATTAGAGAAATTTCAGTTTTCTTTTCCACACTGTCCTTTTGCAAGGTGCCATCTCTCTAAGTATCTGAGACTGGACCAGTCAACACATCTCAACACATAGCCCAGGATTTATTGGTTTCTGTTTTACAATCAAAAATAGGAAAACTTTAAGGTAACAGGATTTCAAAAATTTTCCCTCTTTTTTTTTTTTTTTTTTTTTTTATAATTTGAGCATTCATTTGCATAAATCTTTAAAACACACACAGCTCACGTGCCCTCCAGACACCGAGACTGCTAGCAGGCAGATTTTGCCCATTTCACTTTGCTGTCTGAAGAGCAAATAACTTGTTTTCCCTGGTCAGCTTTTCGCTCCACTGGCAATTTCACTCTGCCTTAACGGAAGGCTTTGTCCCCTTCCCACGGCCCTGGCCAGGCTCTCGATGACCTGCACCAACATCACCTCCCTGTTGGGTGGCCCCCAAGGGCTCACCTGCCTTATTGCCCTCTTTGTGGGCAAATTCAAGCAATTGTGCCCCAGATTGCCATGAATGCATCATGGTTCTCAACGTATATGAAAGTACAGAAGAAAAATAAAAGCATGTATGCCTTTATTCGATAGAAAAAAATTCAGCACATTTACAGCGTGAAGTCCAAACAGCCACTTTATGAAATGAGGTTTTTCTGGAGTACCCTACTATGACTTTAGAAACTATTCACAGAAATTATTCCTGTTGAAGTGAAAATAAGTGTTTTACTTGATAAACTAAATATTATGACTAAGGATTTTCAATATATCAGCTGTTACACAACCATTTACAGGGTTCTATAATTTTCTTACTGTCCCTATAATAGTCAAATTTACTCCAGAAAGGTCCAAATAATAAACATGGTGATTATAAGCCAAAAATGGAAACATGAAGCGAAAATATTTTTTTAACTGACTAGCAGTTCAAAGGAGAAAAAATACAAAAGTAGCATGTGTTTTCAAGTAAAAGCTTCTCTATTGAGTCTCACTGATAATAAGCAAAGACTGAAAAATACAAGAACAAAAACATTTTGCTACTTTACCTTCTGACTGAAAAGAAATCACAGCTTAGAGAACTCTGGCAAAGGTCTCAGTTCATTACAAGTATAAGAGCCGCTTGCAAATTTTTGATCTGGAATAAGCTTTGGGTTTCCAAGCTTTAGGAATGTTCTGACTTGAGGCTGAGATTTGGGCCTATTTTTAACAGTAACGTGTAGCTCATGCATCTAACAGAAGTGCAAGATATTTGAGAAAGCACATTTAAATTATTAGATAAGGGAAAGAAAAAGCTTAATGTTAAATTTTGATCTACCTTCGTTTGGCCTGAAATCACAGCTCATTATAAATTAATGCAGACTATGCCATAAAATACAATGGTGCAAATAATCTTGCCTTTACATAGTCTCCCTTATTCTTCCAGTAAAAACCACCAAGCTGATCTCAGGTTAAGTTTGATCCTGAAATTAAAATGAGTTTTGTTTTGCAGTTTGGGCCCGAGTCTGTAGTCATTGCTCAGACATAACTGCCTCTGACCTGAAGGAAACCTGCCTAGAGGGCAACTGAGGAACCTCAATTATGGTGAGCAATGAGAAAATACCTGGGGGAGTGAATTTTAACTTCAGAGTGTTACATACAGTCTGGCTTTATATATTCAACTACTCTTATTTAAAAGATGCACATTTAAATTTTTGACGTGAAAAGATACGCAAATACGAAACCCTACAGAGCAAGTGAACTTTGAAAACAGTTTACATGCCATTATTCATACCTAACAAAAGGGAAAGGACTAAAGTACCTGACTCATAAGAACAGACTATGAATGTATTTAAATATTTAACCAACCAGAAATGGGCAGTATGAATAACAATTTGGAATAAGGTAACTAATACTGCCTGAATCTTCAGGAAAGCTTATGAAAAACTTCCGGGGCAAACAAGAGCATCCTGAAAAATTTTCTGAATTAGAATTCCCGATTCAGAGATTTATATTTTTCTATAGAAAACATAATTAGAAATACTAATAATTCATAAAATACATAGATATCTTCATTTACCTAGTTCTGCACAACTAAAGAAAACATATTACACCTTTATGTTACTAGGTTAAGATAAACACTGACACTTCATACAGAGCTTTTTAATTCGTAGTGACATGGAGCGCTTACAGCCTTCTCAGGCTGATGACATGCAGCAGTATATCTCTAGAAAGTTAAAAAAATTTCAGTGGCAGACTGAAATCTAAGCAGGGATGAAAGAGACAGCACTTCACCCAGATAAAGTTGAAATGGTGTGGGTGGGATATATATGCAGCAAACAGATGAGGCTGCAAAAATTATACAGCCAGTCCTAACTGAGGGCATATGCTCACCAGCTGTTATGTAAATCTGCAATTAATGTAGCTTACTAGATCCTCAGGTGCTTTCAAATAATCATATACCAGAAATGATCAAATCTGCTTTCCCATCTGCATTAGATGAGGATGTTCGAAAAAATCCCTCCTAATGAGCACTTCACTGACAGTAACCAGACCTTTGTCACTATGGAACAAAATAACCATTGGAAAACAAAAATGACTGAAATTGCAATAATTTTCACTATAAAGACATTTATTCAGAGAATACAGAAAACCAGTGGCCACTTATCGCTTTGGAGGTATCTGTACTTGTATCTCTGTACAAGTTTTTCCAAGTACAAACCACTCTTTCAGGCAAAACCAGAGTTATTCCCATTCAAGCTATAAGATGTTGGAGATACTCTGGCTCCTGTCCCCCTGCAGACTGGCAACTAAATCAACAAACCAAGAGCGCCTGTGAGAAACTGCATCACACAAGCCAAAATTAATTATATTTCCCTATGTTGACAGAAGCCACGGTCACATTCTAACAGTTTACATAATGAATGTTTTGTAGTATTTTCAATTCAGATTGAAAAACCAGTGTGATAATTAATGTTCAGCCAAAACATCATATAGTAAGTCAAAGACTTGCTCTTCCCATGTACAATTGTAATCACATTGACTCTAAGCCAACCTCCAATATATTTATCTTCCAAAAAAACGGAAGGCGTTTCTAGCTACTCTGATAAATCCTGCCAATCTATCGTGATAAAAAAATTGCAAAGTTAGGTATTTACAAAGATGGGTTTGAAATGAAGTAACTGCACTTCAATCTATGTAACTTTTTTCTGAAACATAAATTCAATAAAAGGACAGCAAAATAGAAAACATGGTGTAAAATACTGCATATTTTTAGACCTAGCTGCCATTCTAGCCAATGACATACGAATTAAGAGGAAAAAATGAAAGACTTAAACTGTGATCAGACTGAAGAAATGAAATAAAGATAGCAAGGCAAAATATAATTAGGAGTTATCAGTCTTTTCAGAATAATTCTTTAAGAGCAACAATGTTATAAGGCTTAATATGAAAATCAAATGTTTAATTTAAGAAAAATATCACAGCAATTAAATCAGTAGGAGTCCCGTGCTAGTATAAACATGTCATCTTGAATAATATTTCTTTCTCTATTAGGCAGTATCAAGGTTAACAGAGTAGAAAGTTAATGCGAATTCCATGTTGTATCCAACCACCGGCCACCCCAGCATTTTGCTCGCCAGAATTTACAAAGCACCCAATGGCAAACATTATTAGTAAAACATGATTTGTATTAGCGTAAAAGCAAGCAAGACGACAGAACGGAAAAGGTAAAGACTAATTCAGCAAGGAGAAGCAAGAGAGGCTTACCGATAACATAGGCTAGCAACAGCGCCAGGGTAACTGTAATGGCAGTGGCACTCAAGGCAGTGCACTTCCAGTTGCAACACCTGTAAGGTTTGTTAAAAGTGAAGGCGGGTCTAGAAAAGGTACTTCTAGGAAGAGGCCTAGGAGGTGGAGAATAAACAGTATTGGATGTTAAAGGATAGTTCTGACTGGCTGCGCTGAAGATAGCTGAAGACCCAGATCCATGTTTAAATAGGAAATGCCTACGGAAAAAAGACAAAGAACCATGTTGTAAAAAACACGTTGTGATTTAAGACACGAAAGGAACTACATATATGCACTGTATGATAAATACTGCACATACCCACAGAAAATATCAACGACAGAAAAGTGTGTATTTGAATACCCTCCATACTGGAAGATTTTCAACCACACAGCAAGATTTCCAGCAATTTTTTAGTGAAACAATATAATGTAGATGAATTCTAAACTATCCTCCCAGAGGTTCAGAGTAATGCTGAGGAAAGGTGATTTCTCAGTACAGCACCTGGGGCTCCTCCAAGACGCGCAGCCCCTATGCGCCTTGTTACACGGGCGTACCTGAGACATGGGAATTGTTGCCAGCAGTACCAACCCCGTCCACAAACACACAACCAGGTTTATCTCCCCAAGAGCACAAAAAACAGCGCAGAAGCCACTACCCCTGTGAATGTGTATTTTTACTATGGGATTCTCTCCAGAATATACGGAAAAAAAAAGAGAAAAGAGAGAGAGAAAAGAGAGAGAGAAAAGAGAGAGAGAAAAGAGAGAGAGAAAAGAGAGAGAGAAAAGAGAGAGAGAAAAGAGAGAGAGAAAAGAGAGAGAGAAAAGAGAGAGAGAAAAGAGAGAGAGAAAAGAGAGAGAGAAAAGAGAGAGAGAAAAGAGAGAGAGAAAAGAGAGAGAGAAAAGAGAGAGAGAAAAGAGAGAGAGAAAAGAGAGAGAGAAAAGAGAGAGAGAAAAGAGAGAGAGAAAAGAGAGAGAGAAAAGAGAGAGAGAAAAGAGAGAGAGAAAAGAGAGAGAGAAAAGAGAGAGAGAAAAGAGAGAGAGAAAAGAGAGAGAGAAAAGAGAGAGAGAAAAGAGAGAGAGAAAAGAGAGAGAGAAAAGAGAGAGAGAAAAGAGAGAGAGAAAAGAGAGAGAGAAAAGAGAGAGAGAAAAGAGAGAGAGAAAAGAGAGAGAGAAAAGAGAGAGAGAAAAGAGAGAGAGAAAAGAGAGAGAGAAAAGAGAGAGAGAAAAGAGAGAGAGAAAAGAGAGAGAGAAAAGAGAGAGAGAAAAGAGAGAGAGAAAAGAGAGAGAGAAAAGAGAGAGAGAAAAGAGAGAGAGAAAAGAGAGAGAGAAAAGAGAGAGAGAAAAGAGAGAGAGAAAAGAGAGAGAGAAAAGAGAGAGAGAAAAGAGAGAGAGAAAAGAGAGAGAGAAAAGAGAGAGAGAAAAGAGAGAGAGAAAAGAGAGAGAAAGGTGACTACTTAGTGGAAAATGTACAAGGATAATCCATTTTGAAGGACTATATAGGTAAGTACAATTTCTTTAGTATTCTTAATTGAGCTATTTTGAGAGCAGTTTTTCTTCAAATGCTTTTGCCTGCTGTGGTGATTCTCAAACGTACTATGAAAGAATTAATTTGGAGACCTATTTCAGCATATTTTGGAGGACTGATTGCCTTCAAAGTTGTACATTAGCAGAAAAAAAAAAAGGCACAGAAATGTGCCTCGCAGAACAGGCTCTGGTGCAGACATATAGCGTGGTTGTCTATAGGAAGATGGATGGTTTTCACGGCTGGCAAGTGCTCTCCCAGAGAATTTGGGAAAGGATATTTTATTTTAAGCAATAACTTCCTGTGCTATGTGCTCAGAAATTGTGGCAAGAAAGGACACATTCAAGGCTGACCATACCAACCACATATTCTTTTGGAAACAAAAACTTTCTTCGGGCCTTCTTTCCTCTGTTTTATGTAAGTGAGCAAGCTTCTTGAGTGCGCTCTTTAGCAACAGGTCCACATCTACATCTCATGCCATAGCATGCACCCAAAGAAGTTTAGAACATCTTGGTCTTCCTCCGACTCAAGCCACGAGATCTGAGCTGAGAAAGCAAGCGAAGGGGCACTGACACTACACAGCTGCCACCAGAGTTTTGTGAACTCTGAACCTCTGTGGCCTTTCTGTTGAGTACCCCGGACTCAGGCATTTCCTAGAGAAGAGCATTCAACTCTCCCGAGCTTGCCAGCTCCTTGTTTTGGGAGCCGGACACTGATGTGAAGTAACGACCCCACCTGCAGTTCAGGTGCTTTGAACTGTGCCCCATTCATATGAGCTCCCAGCTGAGCAAGAGCATCTGTGACTGTTGCTGCTGTTGGTTCCTATACAACCCATTTCTCTGTCCTTCCATCAGCTGAGCACGGTGCAAGTGCTCTGCAGACCCAGGCACGCACAACTACGCCACTTGTGCTGGGGGTGCAAGTAGCCCTCAGTTGTTTCTGACAAAACTGAAGGAGGATCTTGCGTTTGGAATCACGTGGCACTATGATGCTTGCAAGGCAAAAGCCACAGACACACTTCACAGCTGAAGTTCACTGGCCAATGCTGACATGGTTCAGAATCCTCCCAATGACAAGCATACCTTTACACCTCCCACAAGGCACAAGACATGTTTTTCAACACATATATGGATCAATCAATCCATGCTGGTAGAATTTCTTTGATGGATTCACAGCGGAATGTACACAGGATCAAACACTCAAGAGTATGAAACATGATTATACCGTGACATTTGACTTTAGGAATATTGTAAATACAGGTTCCTGAAAAGGTAAATTGCTAAAATGGTGTAATGAGTATGATATTATGTATTTCCATTATAAGATTTTAAAAGAGAGGTTACAGTTCTCAAAATGCCAGATTATAGAAAACAGAAAGGTATTACAGGGCAGTTTTATCTTTTAAAGGGCCTTTATTCAGGCAGTTACATAAAAAACAAGGTAAATGAGAACACCGGTTTGCTTGCATTACAGGTTACAGTGCCTACATATTAGGATCCTTTTGACGAACCACAAGAATGAAATTTTTGTGTACTTTTTTATTATTATTTTTATGTTGAGTACTAGTTATTCCTGCTTGATACTTAATACTCAAGTAAACAGCACTTAGACAAAAAGAGGACAACTGAATCTAAGTAAGTACAGCATCTTGGCACTATATTAGACAACACATTCTAGTTTTCTTTCCCATTGACTTTCACAGCTATAGATATACACATTATATAGCTGGCAACGCTCTGAACATGGTAATGTTACCTGTTACTATTTTAGTTCAAAAATCCTAAACTCATATATGGTAAAATAATAAATTCCAACGACGTAACATAACCGTCTACAGGACTATATAGTGCCATACCAGGCCATCAGAATAAAGTTGGTTATTTTGGCTTCAATGCCTCGTTGTCACACATGAAGGCTTTTGCAAGTACGCGAGGCCTTACTTTTCAGTCGGCATTTAACGAGATACATAGTCATTTAGACTTTTGGTAGGCAAGAACGCCACAGCAAAATTCCTACTGATATTCAAGGGACAAAAGTAGAATCACCATATAAAATAAGAAACGTGTTATTATATGTAAATATATACATAAATAAAGTATATATACATACACACACAAAAAAATTAACCAGTTAATAGTTCCTTAATTGCTTTATATTTTCAAGACACAATGACAAAATGCTACTTATTTGGTAACTTTTCATTTAAATTTTTTTGAAATTACAGCAAAATGGTCTGATATTGGCAGTATTGATTGTCCTTTATGGTGCATAGCTCAAAGATATCAGTAAAGGGAAGGAAATGCTGAACTGAAAGTTATTATTAAAGCTCTAATAGCCTTGCAATCAATAGCCAGGAATAATTTCATTCTCTTGCATAGGGTTTTATAAGTGTGGCTTCATAGCCTGATGGTAAAATGCTAGTGTGCAGAGGGATTTCTTTATTAGCAGAAGAATGCACAGAAGCTGGATTCAGCTCACACCCTCTTAGATAGATGACTCCATTCACACAGAGGAGAATTTACATAGCTCTAACTTCTTGTAATAAAACCGAGATTCTGAGGCAATGCTATACTCAAACTGAGCCACTGGTGAAATAATGTTGAGAAAATGTTAAAAATCACAATTGTTTATGCCTTCAATTTTTGGGAGAGTATATTGAGTATCCAAAGACATTTCTATAGAATTTGAAAAACACTGGTGGCACAAAGACAAATTTCCAAAGCCAGACTGTGACTATGTTCTCATAAACTCAGACGACTCCTCATCTGTCTGAGCACACCACTGTTCCCAAAGGACATTAGGACACGCTAAACTGTTGCTATCAATTCTATAAAATCAGGTGCTCTCTTGAAAGAGCAAAATAATAAAAATAGCAGTTCAAAAGTTTAGATGTGACTGCAGCCTGGTGTGTGCTTTAATATTTGATCTAAGAGAGAAGCTAAGGCTTTTTTTTTTTTCTTTCTTTTTTGTAAACTGAGAACACAAGAGAAATCAGAGAATTTATAGGAATGATTGGTAAGACCACTCAATCCAAGCGGGGAAGTTCTAAATGTTTACAAAAACACCAAAAACATCCATAAAGAAGATAATAATATTCTCATAAAAAGATAAATACAGGACATAATCTGTAAGGCATTTGCTTGTGAAATAAAAGTCACTTGATATTATTACACTGATAATTCCAATACATAAATAAACATTAAAAGCTGAGTAATAATTTCACATATTAAAAGAAGGAGCTGGAAAACACTCCCTCTTTCTTAAGTAACCACAACGTTTCTTTGTCTGTCTATCCATTTGTTCATGTCTACAAATGTAAAATTTTGGAACTTTGAATCCTCTCAAGCAAAGTTGACAAGAAGAAAAAGATTGTCGCAGACTCATAAAAACCGGGGGCGGGAGGGTGGAAAGAAAACCCCCACCCCCCACCAAAAAACCCAACAAACCCAGCAAAAGCCCCCGTAGGCTCCCGTTTCTAAACTCAGTTCTTCATCCCCTCTAAGCCCCTCTGTCCAGCCACCCAGCCCCGCACACGGTGGCTCATGCAGCAGGATACGCACCGGCTGACCAACAGCTCGCTCTAAACCTGCTACACTGACATGCCCAGTAAAGAGATAAGGACTGAGGGAAGGGAATTATTGGGTAGCTCAGGTGACAGAGAGCATGAAATTAGACATCTTAATCCTGCTGATCACCGAATAGCTTGCTTTCTGTAAAGAAGCAGTTTCATGTGGCATATCTAAGTGCTCTTGTTCAACCTTAAGAGGAATGGCATAGAACTCCAAGAGTGCAGTTCATACAAAAATGATGAATTCTCAGCTAGGAGAAGGTTAGAGAACAGGAGTTCATTTCTTTCTTTACATCCTTCTCTATGAGGACGTTTTGTTATGTAGTTTTGGCTTCTTATCTGAAGTAGTAATTTAAGTCATATAAAAGCTACACGTGAAGGAACATCCCAACTGAATTCGTATGGCAGTAACGTAATACTATTACAGAAACTAGATTAACCCCACACAGAATTCCTTAATTAAATTCTGAGAAAATATTTTCACATCCCGGTACTGTAGTAACGTCCCCCAACTTTTCAAGGGCTTGATAGCACTTCTCTAAATTCTATGCATTTACGCTGTGCCTCGTGTCTGTAGGCCTAAAAGTCTACCTTCATTTGTACCTGTTAACATATTTTCCTTCCATTTCTACTAAAAACTACAGATTTGTAGGAGGAAAAAATGAAGAACAAAAGCAGATTTGAAAGTGAACCACCAGACGAGTTAGTAGAAACACAAATCTTGCAATACCTTGGCTAAAAGAATGAGTCTGCTTTTCTCCTGGAGAAACCCTGTAGGAACACATTTGTACTTGTATGTGTTTCATAGTCAAGAAATAGTTACCTACAGTGTTACAAATTGCTGCATAGCTATGTGATAGGAAAACTAAGAAGTCTTCAGTTTGATCATTTGAATTTTTCAATTACTTTTTAACTAAATTAGATTACTGCATATAATACATATAACTGTATACCTATACCAATGTTTAAGCAGGCAATTGAATTCTTTTAGATGTAAACAGAAGTGCAAAGGGAATTTTTAAGAGGAAGAGGAGCTGCAACACAAGAAGGATTCTGATTTTTGGCATAACCAGAGAATATATAAAGATGGTAGCCAAAAGGGATTTGGAACTGATACAGTTGCCCAGCTACTTTGGCAAACATCAACCACAAGCCCATTGTTACCTGACCCTTTTAAGTCACTTAATATTTCCTGTGACAGTGGGAAGAAGCAGAAATTTGCTTTCCTGATTTTCTATCCATCCTATTCTGTACCCAAAGTGGGAGGGGGAAAAAAAAAAAGGAAACTTCTAAATTTAGATAATAATCAGAATATGAACCTCTGTTTATAAATCTTGCATATGGTACTCAGCAAACGGCACAGTATAAAAACAAGACAGCTATTCTAAGGTAAGTATATATCATAAAAACAAGACACCTACTTGACAACAAAGATAACACGCACTATACCCCCATCTTGAAAACCAACCCAGGAAAACTGTATGTGAATGTAAAAGATGACATAATTATAGACAGAATCTGACCTATAATTTTATTTGCCTTGTTTTATCTTTTTGTGTATAAGAACTGTAGGAACAAGAATGCTCATGGGTGAATAAAGAGGGAAATGGCCATGAAAATTATTTATCTAATTTATTTTATCATTCTATTTTTACATGTATAATTGAAATACATTTGAAACCCCCTAGAGATTTGTCTTTGGGAATAGAGTTGCTTTGTTAGAATTTCCTCTTTGAGCTGGACTTGCCTTTTGAATCATTCACATAGAATTGCTTCCTTTTATTCACTCATGTTTACTTTACTTCGTGTTTCAAAATTTAGCCCTGTGACCCTGGATGTGAAAGGATGTTAAAAGAATCTGTATCCTTTACTTTTCGCTTCAGTACAGAACAACAAGTGACATGATGCTGACTCACTTGTCTGTTGTTGCTGTCGGCAAGCTAAGCCTGCTAACCAGGTGACTAAACTTTCAAGTCTCTGGCAGAAAACTGGGACAATAATTATATAAATATAGGACAGTGCCAAAATCAATCAAGAACAGCTTCTAAAATGGAACAGCTGTCCAAAATACAATTGTCTTCTGGTTTCATTGGCTATTTAGTGAAAAAAAAAATAAAACAAAAACTACGCCAATGGGTACATAAATTACTCTTGTATAGATCAGTATGGACTGCATTATTATGATACATGGTGACATTGCTACATTAATCCAGTAGTTTTCAAAAGTGATTTTCTGTGGCTCAGGACCTTCCTTTAGCACTACAATTCAAACAGCTGAGTAAAACTTATCAATGCACATGGAGATTTGTGGGGTAAGGAAGCAATATGGGAGCTCATGGTATACTCTATTTTTTTTTTTCAAGAAATTTTAAATTTTTCATCTGGAAAATGAGAAAAATAGTACTTACAATAATATATATAAACAACAGTATGCAATATTCAGAGTACTTTAAAACCATGAATCGAGGATAAAAATACCAATATTGTAATTTTGTTGCTTACATTCTGTGATTAGAAGCATGACTTAAAACAAAGAAAGGAATAAGGTAACTGAAGTAGAAGTATAGAATCATAGAATCTTCATGGTTGGAAAGGACCTTTCCATACACACACATACACATATGTCCAACCATACACACACAAAAACAACCCCCTACAATCTCTGCCGCTAGAGCATGCCCTGAAGTGCCAAATGTACACGTTTCTTAAATACCCCTAGGGATGGTGACTCAACCACCTCCCTGGGCAGGCTGTTCCAGTGCCTGACCGCTCTTTCAGTAAAGTAATTCTTCCTAGTATCTAATCTAAACCTCCCCTGCCGCAGCTTCAGACCATTTCCTCTGGTCCTGTTGTTATTCACTTGGGAGAAGAGGCCAACACCCACCTCCCTACAACCTCCTTTCAGGTAGTTGTAGAGGGCAATGAGGTCTCCCCTCAGCCCCCTCCTCTCCAAACTAAACATGCCCAGTTCCCTCAGCTGATCCTCATAAGTAGTTGCTGTACAGTTCTCTTTGCCATGAATTTCCTCCTGTGGGTATTCTTGCATATCCTAACTGACTTTGGCTCCTAGCATTTCAGTCTACGTCCAAATACCTATACGCACATGCATATGGTCTAAAGCCAAGCTGTACTACTACTGTGACAAATAACACAAATTTTACTTGACAAGAGGTGGATCACATTATCTATGTAAATATTATCTCATCTTCCGATACAGATTGCGTAGAAGTAGTGTCCAGGGGATGGATATACATTTCTGGGCAATAACATTACACATACATATGTGTTTTTCTTTCAAATGAAAAGGCAGGATCTTCTGCTATCTCTGACCCTTTCTGCTACACATAGTCTCTGTTTCCCGAATGAGCCTAGGCTCTTTGTATTAACCTGTATTTATATTTCTCTTCAAAATTTATATTCAATCTGTTTCTGGTCTTGGAAATGAGAACATTGTGTTTCATAGAAAGCTAACAGGCTGCTGGCTTATTGGTGGCCATAAAATAACAATGTATCTTTACTTTTATTCATAATTTTATATACTATTCCATTATTCAAAATAACGAGCGAAGAGTATCTGCAGCATGATTCTTCAAGTTACTATATCAAACCTGCAAAAAAACCCCCCTCACACATACATGTACTATCCCACTGTTCCAGGGAAGGCCACGCAAGAGCTTTTCCCCCCCAAAAAAATACACTAGAGTATATGACCAATTTCAATTGCCTTATTGTCCTTACTGACTGGATCTCAAATTATTCAAAAGACAGACCCTCAAGTGCCATTACTGTTACCATGAAAATTGTACTTCATTGTAGCTGAAAAATGTTTATATTTTTATTTTTGTAAAAGATGTTTTCATTCTCACATTATTAAAGTTAGGGTCATATTTACAGCTTTTATGTTGAGTTCATGGTCATATTTACAGTTTTCAATTTATCTTTTACAATTCAGAAGTTTGAAATACTTTTAGGACCTTTTCTTCTGTGCAGTGAAAACACATGGGACTTGGACTGAATTTAAAACTCTTGCCATGTGTCTGTTTTTAATACAGTCAGCCTCTCTATAGGTTAGATTTATTGTTTAATTAGGTAGAAAATGACAAAACACAAGTGAAATGTCATAACAGCAAATACTGATCAACATGATTTGAAGGAAAGATCATAAACGCAGTCCTCCCCTGCACTTATTCTTGGAATAAACACAAGCCCGGTCATTTAACTCAGGAGTAGGCTCCATTCGCAAACAAGTTCCTAATGAATTGCATTGCTCAAATAGTAATTGTCTCCCTGCTCGGTGGTGTATGATCATCAGCACCTGCGTGCCTTGGGAGCTGTAAAAGCCATTCTGTTTGCTATGGAAACCTTGAACTGGGAAAAAGGAAGGCACGGAAGTGCTTTCTGTATCTCTGCACTGGGGCAAGATTCATAAGATGCCCAAATGAAGAGAGAAAGGAGAACGAATAAACCTTCCAAGAGCTCACACTGAACCGTGTGTGTATTTATACGTGCATTTTTCTTTAATTATTTCCACTTTTAGCACTACTCCAGCTTAAACAGAAAGCGAGTACGTACAGGTTTCTGTGATTTGAAAGGCTATCAATGTACTTTCGAAGAGCACAAATAATTATAAGCTTGATTAAAAAAGAACAAGGAAAAACGATAGTACAGAAAAAATATCTTGATAAGTGATTATTGTCAAGATCTCCCCTATACTAAACAGAATTATGAACAAGATGATATTTTTAGGAAAACAGAAATCCAGATAGCCTTAAATATTCACCTTAAGTGACTATATAATACAGAAAGGAATGATTCCATCTATATGACAAGCTGAATAAACTTCTTGAACTCCCAAACTCTCAAAGTTTTTAAGTTTTTAGAGTCATAATCAAACTTGAGGGCTCTGAAATATTGCTGAATAGTGACTAAAAATCATAACTGCCTTGAACACCAAATACTTCTCTTATTATTCTACTACTTCAAAGTTTTATATAAATTAATGATAATTGAATCTCAGGTTCATGGTCTGGTACCTCACTGTCCCCTTAGAGGAGCTATTACCATGGTGATAAGATTGCTTAAATTAAGCTGTCTTTTTCCACAGCACTTGGCTCATTGCCAGCGCAGTGAAGGGAGATTTCAGTCCATTCAGCACAGCATTAACCTTACTGCCAACACTGCTAAATGGGTTGGAGGAACTAGGAAAGAAATTTGATCTAAAAAAGGTAGGAACAAGCAAATATGTAAAATACTGAAGCAAAAAAAACAGGACTAAAAAAAACCCACTTCAACACAAAATCAAAATTTTGACATTTAGACAGAAAATTTAAAAATTCTAATGCTTGAGTAAGCTAAATGTGAAACTTTACTCAAAATAAGCACGGCCAATTGTCTGTCCATGAGGGAATTGTAACAGACTATAGGGTGGATCAGAAATAATGCTAGGTAAAAAGCCCTATATAACTTCTAGTTTTTTCTTATTTGGGAATTTGACTGAAGTGGGAAAATAAATAGCTTATGCCAGAAGAAAAACCAACCAAAACCCACAACAAAAAAAGCAAGATACAAAAACAAATACTAAGTCAACTAACAGGGCATGGAGAAAATGAAAAACACTTTGAATTGTCAGGGTTTAATACATACTCCATAAAAAGTAGTAAGCTACGTTCAGATGGGACTGTCAGAGATAATGACAATGTATTACACTGTAAATCATAAGATTTGAAACATTAGGGCAAAGTATCTATGAAACCTGAAAAAACAATTATTTTAGTGGAAAGGAAGGGAATAGGCAATAGGTTGCAAGTACTTTATTCCGGGGGAGAAGAAAAAAAAAAAATCAATTTATGTAAGAGCCCAATAACATTATCCTAAAAAAGACAATCAATGTTTCCTGTGTTTTTATGTGGTATGAGAGATCCTTGCAGTCTTTTTCTGGCAATACTTACAAATTACTTTTCTGTGTGACGATGAAATTACTGCATGTTCATAAGTCATTTTAATAACAAATATGTTTTTTTCAAAACTGCGTGTGTGCATACAGATAGAGCCTGCATTTGCATTTACAGGCACATTACAGCACTGAAGGCTGCAGCACAGGCAGTCGGCAGTTTGAGCTGTAATACCTCCTGCAGGTACAGCTCTTCTCCAATTTCTTCATCAACAGCTATTCCACCACACGTCCTCTGAAGTTTTAAAGGTGTTCATAATTCTTATTTTCATTTCGGTTGCTTATAATCAGAATAACTATCAGAGTCAGAGATCTGGCCTTGGCAATGACATACATCTAGACTCTATTTTTATCTTTGCCAAAAGCTTGCGTGAACTTGAACAAGTAATTTTGCCTTTCCAAATCAGCCTTCTCACTAAGCAGTTGGGCTAGTAAACTGGGTCCTGACAAAACTGTTTTGTGGAATAGTCCATGCATGTAACACCTCTAGACGATGCACAAAGCCAAATTTCTGATTTGACCGTTTCCATAAAAATATAACAAAGTTTTACTCTACAAAAAAACTTGCAGAACCCTTACCTCAGTATGAATCTCTACTGCAGCCCTTTGCAGTCTAATCTAGGGTTTCAAATTCTAATTACATAAGAACACGTTTGATCAGAGTATTGCAAACATTTTCAGAACTACAGAATTTTCTTTTACATAAATAGGACAGATCATCATTATGTGCAGACTCATAAACTTGCTTCATTTCTGACTGTCCAGAGTGAACAGGATTTACAGGCACACGATTAGTTCTAGGAAATCTTTTCCTGTCTGAAAACTCTCTAATATTGCATGGCTGTAGATAAACTATGCAAACACATGTGCTGTTTAGGGATTAACAGGAGATACAGTTGGAAGAAAAGCTGAACATGTGCGTTCTGATTTTTGCCTAGTTATTACAGTAGGGAATACATTACTAAGTCTTCTTTTTGATTGCAAATGTTCCAAATTAAAAAAAAAATAAATCTGCTTAGACATATTAGGTATGTAGATATTAGGTAGATTAGGTACTATTAAAGATTTAGCACAGAAACACAGCTGCCATTGACATGGTTCTCTTTATTTTGTAGGATTATTTTTTATCAGCGGCTAAACATTAATGGAGAAGGAAAGAAAGAGAATTGAGATATTAGGCCAAAGTATCTGTTCGATTCTAGCTGAATTATTCCCTGTTAAAGGAAGAAAAAACAATCTGCAAGCCCTTCTTTTTCTCTAAGGCTGTGTTGCGTACTATGGACTTCAGGGAAGTGGTGATCACAAGTGTTTTTTATTACAATGTTCCCCTGCTGTATCACTTCTCTGCACATAAACAGCAGATACATCTTGGCAAACACTCTCACAGATTCTACTTTCAGATTATATCGCCTTTCAGCCAGCTTCATGAGAGGCTGCAGCTAGCTACCAGAGGGTGCATGAAATCAGCTGAAGGGTAGGAATTTGGAAAATTCCCAGACTTCGTGAATTGCTAACATGTAGCCCACAGTATGTTTTCCAGTGCAAATTCCTAATCCACAGCACAGCCCTTTCGTCGGTATCCAATTATATAATTATAGATATAACTACGTATCTATGTATTTGTCCTTTATGAGAAGTTTCAAATTTGCAAAAATAATAAGAAAACAGAAAAATTAAACTGAACTCAAGAGAGAGACTTAAAATTGCAAAGTATTTTCCCCAATGAGGTCTGATGAGGATATAGCGAACAGGGATGCAGGAAAGGCTAAACAAGATTTACTTAACTGTTAATTGAAGAGAACCAAAAGGTACTTAATGGGTACAGAACGCCCAGGGATCAGTCTTATATGCAGCAGAAGGTACAGATATGTAAGCTTGTTACGCTAGAAATGACAGAGATTTATCTTCATAAAGATTGTGTAAACAGAAGCTTCTACCTCTAGAAGGACCAGCTGAAATAAACTTTTGTTTATGTTTACTTTTGGAGAAAAGTTTACACCTTCCTTGATTCTTTTGTGATTTGTCCTTAAGGCAAATGAGGAAAGTTTTATTTCACAATGAATCAGCTTATTCTTCAATCCTAACTCAACAGCCTTTCAGAGAAGAAAAACTTAATTTGAAGCTTCTTATTAGCAGCAGTTAAGTATTTGAAGATGTACATGAAAACTACGTTTTGTAATAAAATTAAAAAAACCTTCTTACAAAAGAATAAAATTTAAGTTTCAGTGATTAGTTGTGACAACTGGCCCTTGCACATGTGTATTAAAAAAAAACCCCAAACATTTCCAAGCATAACACCTTATATTCTCCACATGAGACTAGTTGGATGTCAGACATTCATCTGTTTCATCAAACACAACTTTCACAGAGTCATGCACTTCACATGTTTCAAAATGCCAAAACCCAAAGGAAACCCTAGTAAAACTTCTTGGTGCTCTGTTCACAGCGAAGAGGAAGAAGGTTGTCGAAAATCAAGGGCTTGTTTTAAGCATCAAGTCAGCAAACACAGCTGTAGTTGAAAGCCATCAAATTAGCTAATACTTATCAGGAACAAAAAAAAGCTTGTTATAGCCGAAACGACAGAGGAAACTGTGCATTTACCTCTGCGGCAGGACTTCGGGTATGGAAACACAGGTTTGCTGAATACAGAATGTATTTGCTTTCAGTTATTTTTCAGAGTAGATTTTTTGTGTAAATTGTGAATGATCCTGAAGTTGAACCCTGCCTTCCCCAGCTCCCAGAGGTAAGGCTCTCCGTGCTCAATACCTGTCTTGGGCCTGTATCATTTCTCCATTACAAAGTGATTATCAAATTACATTCTTTCTGCATATATGCAATAAAGTGTTTAAATATGCATTGAGGCAAATATTACTTTAGTATTATTTCCTATCTTTTCTTATCCACAGAAAAGCTACTGACTGACTGCAGAAGTGCCAGAGTATACCGATTAAATAAAACTTCTACCTGCTGATTACAAAATAGCCCTGGGAGAATGTGTGAGGGTGAGACAAGTACAAATCCTGCCTGCACACAACTCTAAAATACCTATGTAATTTACACATCTTAAGGAAATCAGGATCTTCCAAAATATTGCAAAACACATGCTTTTATGAGCGCTAACGATCTAGATGCACCAAGTGAGTAAGGCCTCACACAGCTACACGACATGGCCTCAAATCAAAATGCACTGGCATGTCCTGAACAACAAACTTGTAATTCCCCATCACCACCCTCATGTCAACATCAGGCCTCCTCCCCATTTTATTAAATTTCTTTTTTTAACATTTGAGATACGTAGTGTACAACAGGCTGCTCTGTACCTGGTTTCCAGCGGTATGTTGCTGTTCAAGACCCAGCTGTTATGGAGATGCACCGAATCTTGCGTGCTGGTGGGGGGAGTCGGGGCAGCCGGACTGGGCTGGCTGCGGGTGGTCATTGATCTTCTCTGGAGAGAATCAGCTGTTGGAGGCGGTTTCCTGGCGCAGGTGCACGCGTGCGGTGGCGGAGGCGGCGGCGGGAGGGGTCTGAAGGTGAACTGGTTGTGTGGGCTACCTGGCATATCTGAAACAACAAAGAAAAAGCAAAGAAACCCATGGAGCGTTATTATTTGAAAAAGATCAAGAGAGCACGAGCGTGATAGAATATTTATCGGGATTAAAGCATTGTGCTTTATCATGCTGCCAACCCAGTTGCCTGTAAAATGTTATTGCAACATATGAAATAATTGAATACACCACTGAAATGGGGAATATCAGACACAGACACACTCCCTCCAGCACTGTAGTTCAGCAGATTAACAAAAAACAAAAAAGAAAAAGGAAAAAAAAAAAAAAGACATAACATTCACTTAATTTGTCATAGGATATTTTGGGGAGAAGGGCAAAGAACAAATAAATCAAGTTGACATTGAATTGCAGCACAGATACCAACTGATTTCATGAGGTATAAATCTCCTTTAAGAACGTCCATGAAAGAAATAGTGTAAGAATTAGTCTTGCGCTTCAAATCAAGAGAGAATATAATTGAATAATTCCTACCACCTAACAAACACCTTTCATAAAACAAGGTTAATACATTTCTACAAGTCTGTTACCGCATTTGTTAGATGAGACCTGGGAAAAGGCCCTCCTAAAGAGTATTTGAAGCACTAATGATCCAGATACCGAGAGAACAGGTTCTGTGGCAGCTAAAGGCAGACGAGATGGGAAGGAGATGGAGTGAGAGACACGCGTGGTGGGTACCCAAGGCCCTGCCACCTCTGCCCTAGGGACCCTCAGAGAAGGACGCTGCAGCTGCAGGGTCCTGCCCTGCGCTATGGCTGCTGCCCAGCTCTAAGGTGGCTCAGCCTGTGCCAGGGAGCTTGAACCCTCCTGCAAAAGACAACGAAGATACAAACACTGTGTAACGGTACTTTGAAGGGGCAATAAAATCTTGTTTTCTCTACTTCCCACAAGAGTCTTTGAAGCCCCTCGGTACAGCAAGAAACAGAGCTATGGAGAACTGACGCAAGAAATTCCTTTTTAAAAGAGCAGTAACAAATCCCTTGCAAAGAACATGCTGATAAAAATTGCTGCCAGATTGGGTGAACTGTGAAGCTGTTCACCTGAAACTCTTCCAGCTAATTTACCTCGATGTCTAACGCAGCTCTGTCCCATTTCTATACTCACCCTCACTCTCCCTTTTACCTTAGCAGATGTCCAGTTAAATTTGCACAAAAGCAGCTGGAGCGGAGCTCTGATGAACCTGCAAAAATTCCCTGCAAGGAACTGTTGTTGCCATCCATTTACCACACACGCTTTCTTTAAATTATGACATGATGTGTCTCCAAGGTGAAAGATGAAAGCATGCCCCTTCCCTTCTTGGAACAGCTGGTGGGAAAAAAGCACTTTTTTCTCCGTGACAGTCACAATTTACCCCAACTGGAGAAACAAGGTTGTTTAGTGCTCCACATAAGCTTTTCTATGCTGTGGTAAGCAAAGCTGTCACGGATTTGTCCCAAGCTTAATCCTTTTAATTTCATTGATCTTTTATCAAGGCAGTATTCTTACAGTTGCATTAAGGTTTACGCTGTAATATTAGTTTGCATACACCAGGAAAAGCATTTCTAAGCATATTAGAAAATTGGAGACCTCAGTAAATTAAATCACTGGAGTCAACAGTCCAGAGCTCTGAAATAATCTGCTAAGGCACTTTCATATAATAATTAATCTCAGTAAATCCTGTATCCTGCTATTTTAGAATTGAAAGCTACCCAAATTTTGGACATGATATTTGATGTCCAGCATCCTCAAGTATTTGATAAATGACATTCCCTTACTTAGTGGTATCAATCTTAAATCCACTCAAGAGAAAACCTGCAGGATTATTATACAGCCTATAATTTGCATGACAAGTCATTTTAATGGTTGTGCCACTGTCCTGTTCAAAAATTGCTGATCTTTGCCAGGACACGCAGTTAGACTCTACAAGGCACATCAAAAGCTATGCAGTAAATGCCGAGCAGCCAAGATGCTGACTGCTTCTCTAAGTAAATGGGAAAAAAAATGTATCATCTATATGGCAACACATCTTTTAGTTCCTTTTCCCCCCCTTTTATCTGCACTGTCCCTGTCCTGTCAATAGCATGCCATTACCTGACAAATAGTTTAGTTTGTTCCATGCAATAGACTGGTTCTGCTCTGTGAACCATACAGTATTTCTGGTGGGTAGGGTACCTTCTATCTCCCAGTGCAATTTATCACAATATATTAATGCGTCAGATTTCCTGGGGGATTCCTTTTTAATTATCACACTTGTCACCCATTCGTCCAAACACCAGCATCACAGAAAACCTCACATCAGATTCTGAAGTATTTTTGTGATTTAAAGACAAGTCTTCTGCATCAGAGCTTTACTTCAGTGAAGCAATGCAAATTCATTATGCTGAGAATCAGCCTTAGTTTCCAATTAGTTTTTACAGACTTTCTAATTTGGCAAAGTTATTTTTATTTTGCTTGAAACTAAGTCTACATCTCATTACCTTTATTTTAATACCACAAAAATGTTGGTTGGGATATAAAGCAGCATTATATCTACATATGCATGCTTACGGTTCTTCACAACTCTGAATAAACAGTAGATTCTGTAAAATACCTTAATGCAAAATCATTTAAATACCTAGGAAGTTATATTACACAAGATAATTCGACTAAACCCAACAAGATTTCAAAACATATGGGAGTGATACAGAAATTAGCTTAGCTATGAATTTTTATCCTGTTGCTATTGTTCAGCATAATGCTATCCATAACAACTCCTGTTTTTATTTTTAATGATTGCCGATGATGTTCAGATTTTTAGGGTCTTTTCTACATCTATGTATGATATGCAAATACAGCATTATTTGTTTTCAATGTGTTCATTGACATGGTATAAGTTTGCATGCATCTAAAAATGTAACTATAAAACATGATTTCAGCTCAAAATTCACATTCACAATAATGTGCTTCTATCAGATTTTCATCTGAGGATCGTCCAAGCCCCTACTATTGGCCTCCTTGTCTGCACTTGCATTTAGCCCGTTTTTTCTACAGACCGAAGGGGCTGTTTTTATAAAAACTGCTGTATTGATGTTAGCTATAAACAAGTAAAACTTTCCCTGTAATTCTGCTAGTTTGAAGGACTCCTACTTGCTCTCCTTTCTTTGAAGTTTGAAGGGAGGAGTTCCGCTTCAGTCCTGAATGTTTCCTCGTCTTTGGTTCTGACTCATTCTTTTGGGTGGCCCTTGATCAATATTGAGCACACGCTGCTCCGTGGCAGTTGTATAACGGAGCGTGGCATCCTACAGTTATGGAGCACAGATATCAACAGCTCCTCTTCAGATGCTGAGTTCTACTACTACTGCTTTTTCCTTCAGGAGATACAATAATTCAGATCCTGCTTTTTTACTAGGCCTTTACTTTTCAGAAAGTGGAAAGTTAATTAACTTAGATGCTTCCCTTACTCATAGAATCATAGAATCATCTAAGTTGGAAGGGACCTTTCAGATCATCTAGTCCAACCATCAGCATAAATGACAAAACCCGTCACTAAACTGTATCTCTAAGCACAACTCTGCCGTGTTGGTTTAGTGCTGCCATTCTGCTCAAAAATGCACAGACCAATGGATGAGAGCAGCATTAACATAAACTCATTTTCCTTAAGAGTCAGGCTAAAATGCCTTTGTAATCATAAACATGTAGCTAAATTGCTTTATAGACTGATAAAAAAAATAAATAAGCAGCTTTATCAACTAGTTAGCACCTGATTAAAAATTGGTTTTGAAAATAAGCCAGGCCTTTGCTGAATTATTTTCCTAACAGTTTTGAAGTATACTTTACCATACTTTTTGGATCCACATAGAAAGAAGGGGTAATTGAACTGTTTTATCATTTACTGACAAGACTACAATAGCCTGTATTGTTACTAAGTGAAGTATATCAGAGAGAATATATTAAAAAGTAATGAACCTTAAAAGGTTTGCATCCAACCTGTAGTGCTTTTCAGATATTTTAATTTTTTCAGTTCCTAAATTCATTCTTTATTGGTATGTTTGGATTTTTTTTAATTTTTAACTAGACATGTCTCAGCTGAGTAAGAATTAGCTTGCAATCTGTTATTTAATGAATAAAATAGCAACATATGTTCAGAGAGCTTAGTTCAGTTTATTTAAAAGTTCTACAGCCATACTACTGCTCAGTTACAAACCAATCTGCAATTTTTTCTCAAGCAGAGATGAAGGAGCATAATACCATTTATCAAAACAGAGCCTCGGAACAGGTAAATCTGCATCACACAGGAAGATGTGTCTGACACCACCTAACAGAACGGAAGGATTATGCCCAGACCACGGTGCCCAACTTAAATAAATGGGCACTGAAGAACTGGAAAAGATTCAGTGCAGGGAAGACAGAGAATCTGCATGCTTAAGACTGGAGCTAAAAAGCATAGAATAAAAATTCTCAATTTTACAATGAGATTTATGCCCTGAGTCAAAGGAGACAAAATAAAAACTAGATGTAGGTGCTACTATTGCAGAGTGCTGGCTCTGCTACCTGTTAATATACTTACTGATGTGTAAGTCTTGACACCCTTTCCTTCCACTCTAAATTTAAAATTATTCTTTTTCTATGTATGCACCAATGACCTTACTAAGCCCTTAATTATTTTTTGCCTATCTCGGAATTCCTTTTATTTCTGCTGTCACATATTTTGAGAAAAGGTGAATACGAAAAAAAAATTGTTTATGAAATTGCTCTATTGATGTATAAATCTACGTTGTGTTTCGACAATTCACTCTACACTTGCTCCTTCTGATGTAGCTCAACATTTGGTTGGCCTACCTTACTTGCAAAATCCTTTGCTTCATGAAATTTGTCAGAACACTAGGATATAAAAGTATATAACCAGTACCTTTAATACCAATTTACCTTTAGATTATTGTTTTGCTGTGTATAATTTTTTCTCAGCGTTGCTACACAGTAAATCTTCCCGAATACAAAATAGCACATATCTCTGAAGAATTCTACAAACCATATGGTTTTATGCAAAATAAAGTTTATCATGTAATGAAAGCTCATAAACTAAAGGTCATATGGACTCAGAGTTGACATACTAAGTAAAAGAGATTTAGAGACCTCCAGAGACCAATACTACTTCCCACCACAGCCTACTGACTCACGACCATGGTGCTTTGAGCTCGTCCCTGCGGCAGCAGAGTTTCCTTGGTAAGCAGGTTGGGATGGCCCAGAAGAGACTGAGGGAGGGAGGGACTAATTAAGCACTGGGGATCATCTAGGGGCTCTGGTCACTTCATTTATCAGTACAGGTGTGCCCTCAAATAGCCAAGTATATAAATTCATAACCATACTGCCACTCTAAGAGTAGAATGAATCCTACGTATCAGTATTTAGGCTGTGCTGAAAACACAGCACTTCCAAAGAAAAATAAACAGAGATCTTATGCCACATATTTTGAATGGTGTCAATGAGCACAAAATACAGCTGGATTTACATTATAGTAATGTAATGATGTCAAACAAATGATGTATAATACTTAAACACTCCGTCCAACCTGTTCATATGGATCCCATTAAATGTTTCCTTTATGTTCTCAGTATCACATATGTTCAATTTCCTTGAATCCCTTACAATTATACACACACACACGCACGCGTGCGGTAACAGCTTCTAACTCATAATTTGCGGATCATTTTAACAAAGAAAGATTTGGCAAAATAAGAATTCAAATAATTTCCTAATGCTAACAGAAACTTATTTCTCCTTCAGCATTTCCAAGTTTAGCCATATTTAAAAATGAAATATGATGGCAATTCAACTCTTTTTAAAACACAAGTAACATTTACATTGAATATTGCATGGTCTAACTATGCAGGAAAAAAAATCTACTCTGCATGTAAGCTACAAGGACAGTAAGGACTTCCGATGGCTGTGCGGCACTTGCTTTTCTATTTTTACATTAACAGTCACAACTTGTATTGCAAGACCTGAGGGACTATATTTTGTAAACACTCATAACGGAACTCATTCTAGGAAAACTTTACAGAAACATAATTACCCAGTTTTGAATACCAGACTAAAAAGGACTGATGGGAGCATCACCAGCAGGTCTTTGTTTAAAATGATGTTGCTTTACAGAAGTACATGTTTTATGTTTCTTTAATTCTGCTTGATACAGTCTCTTATGAAATAGTGCGAAACTCAGCTAAAATTCCTTCTGGAGGTCATATTTGTTCAGGTAGACTAATAGAAACCTGGGATTTTCCCATTATTTTAATTTACATTTTTGGTCCATTTCCTAACAAACAAATGCTGGATTAAAGTCTACCAGAAAATCTTCACAAATCAAATAGTATAAACGGACATTATTACCTGCATATGATATTAAGTATCAAAGCCTTAAAACTTCCAGCTATAGAGAGCATAAGGAATTTTCATGAGCAGGACTTTTGCATTTGCCGTTTCTGTTGCACGTCAGGATGGTAACACTGCTGGGCTCTATTTCTGGTAAAACATCAATTAGTAGCATGATAAATGTGAAAAAAAATACTGGAGATCTCATAGTGTTCTGGAAAAATAAATCAGAAGTGTCTCAGAAGTGTCTCTGCAAACAAACTGTATCTTAACTCAGCTGCAGGAAGATGTGCGAGAATTTTTCAGCCAAAAGAACGGAGATTAGAACTCATTAGAGAAGGAAAGGCAGTGATTTATCACTAGGGAACTATCACAGGGCCACCCTTTCCAACTTTGCTGATAGGATGCATTTAGTAATATTCTGCCTTTCAAGATTCAAAAATTCTAGCATCTGTCGTCTTTGTACCATATACTTAACTTGTCAATTTTACCTCTTGAAATAAAACTGATATACTCTCTTTTTTAGGTGTGCGTGGGGGAGTGTTTTTGCTTTTTCTGATGATAGAAATGTTAATATACTCAAATTAAAAGTTTGGGCTTGTGGGCCCAACGCTATCTGTATTTTTCTCCGGCTGTATCAGCTGGTGCAATGAAAGACATTACCTTTCCTGACAAACTTTGCCTCACTTAGAGGCACTTATATCTGTAGACCATTAGAGCTACAACAGCACTACTCCTCCTTAATTAACTCTATCACTCAGTGTTTTAACTTGGGAGCCTGATTGCTGAAGTAGAATAATTTTGGACATAAATGCTGCACTGTAAGATGCCACTCTCTGTGCTGTAGTTTGTAACCAGAAATGAGTTTCAGGTTATAACACTGTGCACTGTGGATAAGATGCAAGTTTTAAATGTTTCCATGCAGACGCATCTGATGATATAAACACACTGATGCGTGTTCATATAAAATAAACATTGCCAAAGGGGAGGGAAGAGCTAGAGCTCCTGACGTGTTTTTGTTCTGCTGAACTGTCTGAATTACAGCTTTGTTCTATAGTACTCCTTCATATAGCTGTTAAATACCAATGCACTCTATGTATAATATTTAGGTGAAAACATTATTCCGTTCATGTGAAATGCTGACATTTATGTCAATTAATATGACAAATTTGAAATGAAACTGTCCTACTCACTCCCTGCCATCTCCTTCGTTGCAGGTGGTACATCCATCAGACTCTCTCAAACACCCCTCCAGTTGAGACAGGGCAGCTTTTAAATCACTACAGTCTGTTCCAACACAAGACAGGCCCGTTGGTGACTCAGTCACAGAGGTCAAGGATAAAACGTGAAGGGAGAAGAAAAGCAGCACTCCAATTATGACGGAGACCGAGAGAACAACCTAAACAACCAGCTCAGGCTTCCCGCGGTTTGTTTAGCAGATCAAGCAGCTGCTGGTACAATTAACATCACACAGCATTCAAAGGACAGAAGTGGAGACTGGCAGTTTAAAGGCGATACTTCAGGAGAATGCATAATTCCTGCCATTACTTAAAAGTGGTGGGTTCAGTCAATATCATGAGTTGTAACTTCCCTCAGTGGCAACTCACAGGGGACAGTACAAACGCTATTTTAAAACTCCAAACAAAGCGGGAGAGATTATAGCTTACAGAGTAAGCCTATCATCCAGGTTTACGAAAGCCAGGCAGTTACAAGTAGCCTGGCAGCAAATTTTGATGACCTTAGAGGTGAACAGATTTTGATTAAAGAGCAGTTTATGATTGGTAAAATAGGTTGCAAGCAGCTACGGCCGTAAAAATTAATGCTTCCCCAGTTATTGATGGTTTTCGGCAGAGTGATATATATTCAAGTTTTGGCCTTTGTGTCATTAAATTCATTAGCTGTGAGGGCTTTCTAAAAGGGATCTATGGGTAATGGAATTAGCAACTATAAATCACACTGAAATACATAGTGTATTTAGCCCAGTAGTTCATTGGAAATATCATGAATATGGACACATTAAGCCACTTTGTCAGCAATAAAGTGGTCACCTACAGTGGATGATAACCTTCCTGGCCTGCCTCTTACCTGCTTCATCTGTGTTCCTGTTACTTTGCAGCATTTTTAGGAAAAAAGACTGCTTGAGGCCATGCCCTGTTACAGACCCAAATAACGTAAAACTGCGCAGCATTCAAGTTCACTGCACAACAACAGCTGAGGTGAAGACTCTTCCATTTTAGTGCTTGCCCCCTCAAGGCTGGGGACAGTGACACGAGTCCTACCAGTGGAATGAAGTACAGGGTCCTGTTCAACTTAAAGGCCAGCCATGAGAGAGATCAGTTTTTTTTAATTCATATTTTTGTAAATATAAAATATTACGTGGCTCTACAGAAATATAAAAAGCTATACAGAAATATACAAGTCATAGTTAAACCCGCCAGCTACTTCAGGACCCAAACTCAAGCCCTGATGAGCATTTTCTTGCGCATTCCTGAAATTACTGGAGGCAAGATCCCAAGCGTATTCCCTATCTATTTGGACTCAGCCAGAGCTAGCGCTTTGTTGGCAGCACTGCAAACTTTATGTCAAGATGGAAGTGCCTGAACTTTCTGGCTTCAAGGATGAACCACACTCCAGCTTCTCCCACCTCGATATATAAAAGTTTTGCTCAGGACACCTGACTCTCCACAGTCCAGGTTATCATGTCAAATCCAGACATCCAGCATGTCTCCTGACATTACTTTGCAGAACATACTTGAAAATACTAGATCCATTTTTACAATCAATACCATGTACAGGCATAGAAGCTTGAAGCTCTTCTGGATCATTCAGTAATTGTCTCTACCCCCATGTATTTACTTCATTTTTAAGACAATGCTTTTAGAAAGGTATTAATGAGGGAACACCAGGAGAAATGTAGACTAGTTTCTATATTCGTAATATTCTGAAGAACAAGTTTATAGCTTATATAGGAAAATGAAGGTCACTATTTTATTCAATAAAACAGCATTCCATATGTTTTTATTATGGATTTCACCTTGACATTAAATTGCTTCATATGAACATCTTTACAGATATTTCCGGTGACTGTTATATGAAAATAGGGAGTATTAAAAATATATTTAATTTATCTGTAGTTATATAGTAACTTGTGGAGGGGCATAAAAAGCTGTCAAGTGTCTCCATAATATAAACATATGTAGTGTTTAACTGTGACTCTATATGCACATCTATCTCAAATTCATCAAAATAATACTAATGTAGTATTGTTTTATAAATAAATACTAAGAAATATTTTTCTTAACAGCAGACTTTGCATCCAGATTTTGTGTAAACACTGTAGCCAGTTAAACAGACTACAATGTCTGTAAGAGTACTGCATAAAGCCTTAGAGAGGCCCCAACATCACATTCAGCTGGAGGATACAGAGGAGCACAACAGATGGTCATCACACTGAAATAAGCTAAACATTACTTTCAATCATGGTATTGGGAGGTTTTTCTAAGTAGATTTGGGCATTTTATAGAAAAGTTTACTTCTAGACTGTTTCCCTGCCGTCCTGGGGAAGAGGTGTAGTGGTGCAGCGATGGTCCAACAGAACCATAGTAGCGCTGGCGTCATTTGGGTGGTGTCCTGGTTTGAGGTGGCTTTGCTCTACAGGAGTAGAGAAGTAGAAAACAACCTTGCTCAAAGCCGGCTGTTCAGAACAAATATCCCTTGACCTACAAAATTCAACTAGAATTCACCATCAATCACTGGGCTCCATCTGATTACAAATCTGCATCCCCTGTACTGGCTCTGTAGAAATGATTTCTGCCGTATTCTCTGAAATTTAAATTGAAAGTAATTCTTCTCTCTCTGTAGACTGTATGGGGTAGCAGAGTAGTTTGTTGCTACAATTTTCCGCTAGCTATTTGGGATAATCAGAGAGACAACTTTATACAGAAGCATGCTACCAAACAACAAAAAGAACAGCTTTTGGTGAAACTGATAATGCTTTCATCTGGCTCTTCCTGAATGACTGTATATACATTCACACTTGTTATATAAATTAGGAAGATGATCCATTACTCTTCCTGAAGTCAAGAAGAGACTTCCACTTCATCTTAGTGGAGGTTAGTTTTAAACACAGTTGATGAATTGACAAGCAGTAAGTATGTGTGCTCATAACTGGCCAAGAAATACCATTGACAACTTTTTATAAAAAAAATCAAAGTACTGCAATACTCCTGTCCTCTCCTTAGAGTAGCCTGACCTACAAAATAATTTGCAATTGCTACATAAATTAGAGTAGGACATATTTTTCTCAATAACTTCACTAGTTCCCTGTTGGTCAGGGTAGAGAGCTTGCAGGAAACCAGACTGTTTCCTTCAGCTTCACTTATATTCTACTTCACAAACTTTAGTTGATAAATTTCTTAAAGAAGAGTTCTTTAAGACAAATTACAGTTCCGAAACATACATTGCCCTTTTGAAGTTTTGCTTTAGAAGAGAAACAAATTTTTAAATAGAGAATTATTTTAAACTATCTTTTAATTCTCTATTTAAACAGAGAATTATTGTTTTAAATAAGAGATATTTTTTTTTTTAAAAACCAAGAAGCATAGTATCCTTAGCAGTAGGACAGTAAGCATCAATTTTCTTGGTAACCCTTAGAAGTACATGGTATTATTTAAGAAGGAGGTTGGATGTAATTGTCAGACAGCACAACAGAAAGCTATTTGTCACTCAAATGATTTTACATGGTATCTAAATTACACTAAATTAGTTAAAGGATATACCTCAGCGTAGAATCAGTTGACTGACTACTTCTGCCTCTTATCCCTAGAGGAAGTTAACAAGTTCCTGTCCCTCACAACTTAGTCCACAAATGAAAGAACTACTTCTATAAAAAAAATCTATTCCTGCCATTGATATTTGCTAACATTTTATTTAGGAATGTTGACACTTCTCCTATAGTACTGAGCTTGCGGGGAGGAAAGACAATGGTACATGTGTAACTGACGGTAAACAACAAATCGATCTTTTTTTCAAGAAAAGAAAAACTCCTGTAGGGAAAGACAAAATAACAACACAGAAACAGCTAATGTAATGCCTAAAAATGAACATAACAGGCTAGGCGCAAAACCAGTTTTCAAGTTAGTCTCTCTAACACATATTTAGGCATTTACAAGCAAGCATGTAGATCTTCTGAAATACCAACATGCTTCTACCACTCCGCTAAACCAGGGGTCGTGGCCTGGTTCCTCAGAACTATTTAGGACTTTCAGGTCCACCCTGCATTTTATTACTAGGAGCCCTGCACTCTTCAACATGCTTGAAGATCTGAGCAGAGCATCTCTCGAGTACCCATAGGGTCACTTCTGCAGAAACTGATTCAGATAGTTAACTCCAGGCACTAAGGTTGAACAGCTTCTCCTGCTATTCTTGCTCAACTTGCAAAAGTTGCAATTCAAAATTAACAAAATTAACAAAGATTACATAATTTTACAGCGTTAATATGCTATCGAAGTTCTTTGTGACCATATCCTCAGTTCACCTCACAACACATTTCTACGGTGCATTTCACTCAAAGCTTATCTCTATACAGTTATTTAAACTCTTTGTAAATAAGACACGCATTTTTGAATATTACTAGAAATTACATCTATAAAATATCGAATAAAACCTTCAAAACAAATGCATAAAGAAGTATCAAGGGAAACATACTTTTTCATATGAATCTAACCAACAAAGTATTTTAATGAGTGCACATCTATTAAGAGAATTCTCAGGATACTGTAATTATTATTCATTTTCTAGAATTGTTTCACCATGAAGGTTTATGCTACTATGGGGACTTTAATGTTTATGTTTTGTGACGGCTGCGTTGACTATTAAAAAGCAATTTGGCTGACATTTTAAGTCTTTTGTTGCCAGTTTTAATTGGATTGTTCACCAAGCATCAACTCCCCCGTTAGCTGCAAAAATTACAGGCCAACGTCAGTTTATAGTAATGACTGTTTAATGATTTTATCCTGTCAGTATGCCAGCTTCATACGGATGCATGCATGATTAGTTTCATATCAAGACCTGTAATTAAATAATTGAAACCTAAACAAAAGAGACTCTCAAACAGAAACACATCCTTAATAAAGACTTGAAGATTTATCAAGGTACCCATTCCAAATTAAAAAATAATTAATGTTTTGAGGTCAAACAGTGCAAGAGTTTGTGTTAAGGGAAAAAGTTCTCTGCACCTTTTGCTATAAAAGAAATTTCCCTTTAAGTGATGCAAAGTTTGAGAGCTCACTGCAGTGAGTCTTTGCTTACCGTTCTTAAAACTAACTCAAAATTATTCAAACTCACTATTAGCTATTTTTGTTTGCTTTCCAGACTAGGCAAAGCTGCTTTTGTAGTAATAATTATAAGATATAAAAATAATTATACCCCAGTTGAAACTTACAGTCCTTATAATCAAAGAACAACAAGCCCACTGACTTCTCAGAAATTCAGATTCTTGAAAGAAAACCGACTATTATTCTTTGTTCAGCTCTGAATCCTATGTCAAACTCCTACATATTTCAGAATCTCAAATAGAGCAAAAAATGGCTTTTAGAAGATAACTCTTTGAAAGTGTGAAATATCCATGAAAATAAAGCCAGAAAAACAATGTCTCCCAAAGCAGGCCCAGCACCGCAAAGGCAGCAAGTGCCTCCTCATACTGCTCAAACAGAGTTCAAGAAGATCGGGGCTTCTTGAGGAATGTCACACTTTATGGTTTTGGCCATTCAACATGGATGGTATTTTGCACAGAATTTTGCAAAGAACTTGGTATTTCACACATGTTGACACCTACAAAGTCTAGGGGAAAAAAATTACTGACCGAGGGTTCTCACTGTCTTATTAATAAGCACAACTGCACTATAAAATTTGGGAGAGGGTGTCTCTGTAAACTGAGCTGCTACATTTATGGATTCCCATTAAACTTAGACCTCAAAGGTCAAATACCAGACTTTACTGTATTATGCATTCAGTAAGTATTCAGACAAATTTCAGCAATTTACAGCAACTTAAAAGAACTTACGTTCATCTGTTTTCAGGCTTGACTTTTATAGACTATAGTCACCTACTAGAAAATATTAACCTACTGGAAAGTCAATAGATTTTCAAGGTTGCTTCATTTTTATGTACAAAAAGCTGTATGCCTTGCAAAATCATTCATTTTGCTTTTATCGCCAGGATGATGGGTTAAAACCTGTTCTGACCAAACTTTTGAGCAGATGGCTTTATTTGAAAGATTTAGGGGTAAATTTAGGACCCATCTCTTTCCACAGTTACAACAGCATGACACGGGATTAACTCCATTGATTTCAATTACGTTATTCTGCTTTAGCTTGCTAGATGTGACCACAGAAGCTAACATTCCAACTTTGATAGAGCATATCCATTTTTTATATATATTTAGAAACAGAAAATTTGTCACTTCAAAATCTCAGCTGTGGAACACCACACGATTCTGTTCCAGAAACGGGGTTAACGAATTAGTGATTTACAAAAGGATGAACCACTGAACCAGTAAAATACAGACTGGCACAAACTTATTTCGAGTTGTAAAATAAGAAGGTCCAGCAGAGGTATGTGAATGGACCATACATCAGCAGATGAAAATTCACGTCAATAAATGCAAGGTACCTGAAATTTATTGCTGAGATCTAAATTAACTCCCAGTACTCAGAAAATGGACCTGTGTATGTCTGTAAACAGCTCAATGAAAACCTCTTTCCCATGTACAGCTTTAGTAAAAGAATGTAACAGCATGGAAAATAAAGCAAATTGGACAGAAAGTAAAAAGGCAAATAGTGTTAAATCATTACATATATATCATGTGGAATATTTCATTCCATTCTTGACACTTTTTTTTTTTTAGAGCAATTTGGTAAAAATAGAAAGGATTTTACAAACAGGTGAGTAGATCAGCCGTGTGAAAAACCACTATGTGAGGAGACGCTAAACAGATTGTGTAGTTTAAAGAAAAGCAAGATGTAAATGATAGAGAATCAACACAATGAACTCAACAGGTAAGCAATTATTTCCACTCACAATAAAAGTAGAGTGAATCACTAAATGAAACTGTTAGGAGAGAAATTTAAAACTGATAAAAGGGAATACCCTGGGGTGTTTTTTTCCTTTTTCTTTTTAACAACATGTTTAATCTAGGAATTTTTTGCTACAAACTATCATTGAAGTTACAAATATTTTATGTATATAAAATTTTATATAGATAATTATTCATCCAGATAGAGTAAGCAGGCAATATACAAACCTAAGTGTATCTAAGTACAAAACCTACATATAAAAAAGGAGTCATTTTTATGTGTGTAAGTATATAATATACATATGCATATTTTATACATACTCAAAAATCTCCACTGAATTAAAACCCCAGTGGAAAGAATAAAAGTTAGATTGATATTTGCTCAGTTTATTTACAAGGCTAAATTTTTATCATCTTGAAGGATTTCATTTCACATAAGTTAATAAAATCACACAGAACAAAACTGCTTGCTTCCCGCCCCAACCAGAGAACCTTAACCAATTCCAGCCGTCGGTGAATTTCTTCCTATGTGATCAGGACAGCCCTGGTTTAGTCAGAAGACATTTGGGGAAAATAAGACGAGTATGTCATTTACTCAGCCAACTGATGAAACAACTTTAAGGCAATCCATTCTCATGGCTGAAAAAGAAGAATGGATCTGGCTTGAAGTCATGTACCATCAATAACGCAAAAACTAGAGATTAAATACTTGATTTGCAGATACTGGAGTGAGCTAGGTATTGACACTTAAATAGCAATTTGAAACTCAACACACATAAGGAGCCCATGAAACCACTTCTATAGGATTTATTGTCCAGAACAGAATAATAATTCAAGCTTCCTCCTGATCCTTATCCTGATGTTTAAATTCTAATTTTGATCCTTACTTGCAGTCTTTTGAAATACGTGACTCTTAGCAAACACTGTAAATAACCTCATATGGATCTTGTGAACAATACAAATGGGACTACTGCGCTTCAACCTGAACGATGCAATAACCAGGTAACAAAGTACCCTCCGCCAAACTCATCTCACAGTACTAAATAACAGAATAACCAAGGAAACTAGGATAGAATAAGTAGTTCTGTTCATATACTTGCACTGTGCTTTATACACCTGCCTGCCTTTATTACGGAACATGCAGACTCAATGCAAAGAAAGCAAATGTATCAAGGAGGTGGAGGAAAGAGTTGGCAATAATACATGCTATAGTTACCTTTTACTAAAGAGGATGGACGGAATGGGTGAAGATCAGCAGGCAGTTTCAGCTTATGCAATTTCAAAATGACCTTTTAAAAGTAATTATTAGAGCTGAGTTGTAGCATTCAGCTGAAATTGAACTCTTCAGAATTCCACACACTTACAAAGTAAAAATTGTGAAAGAAAAACGCATCATAGGGATCAAAAAGGAGGGGGCCACTCAGACACAGCTTTCTTCCCCTCCAGTTTATTTTTTTACAATCTTACATTGAAGAAAAAGCAACACACCACGTATCTATCAAAATAAAGCATATGCTATTGTAGAAAAAATACACGGCTGAAAAACGTACGAGTAAACATGTCAATGAATTGGTTCCAACTGAAGAAAGAAGAACTGAGTATAAAGACATAATCTAGGACAGCTCTATGGTAGCTCATAGGCCAGATTCGGATGAAAATTTTTCCCAGTGTAGGAGGGAATATCAGATGGCTGCAGAGACACTCTCAGGCTAGTTTACTAGTGTTCTCCAAAGATTTAATTCTGTCCTGTTGATTCGACAGGAACAAAAGAGGGAAGGGAAGGACCTGCCACCAGCTGGGTTCTGCAGCACAGGTGCCAGCACCCACACTCGCTCCGTGTGCTGCAAAGCAACTGCATTGGTCCCAAAGAGGCTGTGAAGAAAGAACTGGTGCCACTGCCTGGGACATCTGCTGAGCTAAAATTCATCCCACATGAGTATTCTTGCAATTTGACAGCACAAATATGATTACATTTCTACATTATTTATATTAAAAACATTGCTGTACACTACACGTGACAGCATAGCTAATGCAAAAACAACTTGTACTTCATGAAACTGAACTAAATGACCGAAACTGTAGTTGACATTTATGGTATTGATCAGGCTCCAACATTAATACAAAGTAAAATGGCTTGGGAAGTTTATTCATTTACTGATCAGTGATTCATCTCCTTCCAGATGATCTCTGAGTACGACAGCCTTGTCTACGTTTGCATTCTTCTTCATTCTGAAGCACTAGCTCCATTTCACATGCTGTAAAGGCAGCACTAAAATTACCATGCTTTACCTTTACAAAACTAAACAGTTCACGCTGCTTTCAAAATGATTCTATTGCCCAACCCAACGCCCCCCCCCGCCAACCCCACAGCAACAGCAGCAAACTCCATGTCTACTAATAAAAGCCCCCCCCCAAGGCATTAGTCAAAGACAAAAAAGACAAAGCTATTCTATTAGGTTATACTAGTAGAGGATCCTTGAATGGCTGCTGTTAAAGTGAATAATATTGTCTATGTCATCACTGAATATGTAAAATCACCTGGAAGATTTCCAGCACAGATTCCATGAATCATAAGAAAATTCTGCACTGAGTAATACCACAAATTCCAGATAGAGCAGGACTGTAGGCAGCTGCCATGCAGAGTATACAGAGAGCACAAGCGGTCCCTACGCGTACCAAAAATAGGGACAAACTCTTGTCACTACAGCACAGACACTGCACTGAGATGCTCCCTTTCCCAAAAGCAGGAAGGGAGAAGCACAGATGAAGTGAGACACTGTCTTATTTTGCTTTCACATAAGCCAGGGGAACGCAAGGGAACTGCCAAGTGCACTCTCTTGATGGGTACAGTAACACATTCCCTCTCTCTCAGTCTCTCCTGGTGCTTCTGCTGGTGCAATGAAGCTCTTTATTTTCTGTCCCAAGTTCTTACCGTCAAGCAAAACTCAGCAATGAGTGGGGATACAGTTCAGCTGAGAGCAGAATTTGATTTAATATTCCTATAACATTTTGAACATAAAAATGCACTATAGAAGTGCTACGTCTTATTAAGCTTAGCAATAGTGAATGCAGGGTGACAGTTTCCTTAGACTTGACAGTACGGCTCACCAGAAGACTCCAATGTATGTAAGCATAACCAGGCAATACAGAGAATACTTAAGGGTAGAGAACAGAGGAAACGCTCCTCCCCACAAATCTAGAAAGCCAGTCTTTAGGGCTTTCATCCGAGCATGGGAGGCTCAGCTTTATTTGTTCTGTCTGACACAGACGTGGGACTGGAATCTTAGGCGCTAATACCATCCACCTACTACCTGAGACGTGCCACTCTTAAAATGTAGCTGCCACAGGGATTTGAACTTCTGTCAGTCACGTAAGGTAGGAGTGCCTGACCACTGCGCTACGGAGCACCTTGGCGTCTGTCTCTCTACTCCAATAAATATTTGATTATTTACATGCAGTGAAGTACCTCCCAAGAGATTAGGTCAGAGAGTGAGAAAGAGAGAAGACTAATTGTGTACCAGGTGCGAGGGTATCATTTTCAATCATCCCCTCCACCATTATTAGACTTTCCAGGCGAGTACCTTGACAACCCTTTCCTCTGTGAACCTCTTGCTCTGATGAAGAATTTCACCTCCAAACAGAGATCTCTTCTTTGGGGAAACGTCACTGGAATTGACACATTTCCTGAAATGTCTGGGTTTCAGCACACTTTCAAAGAAATGGCATTTTACATTTTAAAGCTCTATGGTAGAGATACAGGCAACACTTTAATGTCAGGCATAAGCCACAGCGGCAGATTTCACTTTTGCAGATGGTGGTGGAAGTTTTAAGTTAGAGAAGCTTTTCTGCCGAGGCGCAGGGGGCTCCTGCATGGCGCTGAGCTCGCGCCTGCCCGTATGGAAATGTCACAGCTTCTCTGGTCATTTATCTCTTTACCTACCAAACCCAAGGCAAACAAAATGCAAGATAAATATCGCCAACAGGAGCTTCCTGTTGATTATAGTAGGAACTAAGTAAAACTCTCTTTGCATTACTTCAAGTTCATTTAAAATAGTAAATAATCAATTTACCACTTTTTCTTCATAGACTCCATGGATTCTGAATTCACTGATGCTATAAAGACAGACTAATTCTACTATACAGCCCAATAAAAGACAAGACACCTGGCAATCTGCCTCTGTGAAGCAGTACTTTTCATCTCACACAGGAGAGATGAGAGACAGCATGGAAAGCTAAAAGGACAGCACTTTATCCCTTTGTTTGAAAATTTTCAATAGACAGCTTTTTTTTTTTTTTAATAAAAAAATGAAATGGGTTCTATTCAAATGCAGCACGAAAGAAAACGGAGTCTAGTTCAGGCTGGGCACAGTGACCAGCCCTAGTTTGTAGCTGAACAAAGGCATAAAAGCAAATGATAAATTTCCATTTTGTTATACAATATTTCATTAGGGAGCTAATTAAACAGGCTGTACTCAAATGCAGCATATAAACAATATGAAGGGGAGCATTTCTGGGAAGATATTAGCTGATAGCACTAA
Source organism: Dromas ardeola (assembly GCA_013398915.1). NCBI lineage: Eukaryota > Metazoa > Chordata > Aves > Charadriiformes > Dromadidae > Dromas > Dromas ardeola. The sequence goes on from VYZM01002840.1 coordinate 316,797, forward strand.
CACAAATGATTTAATTTTTTTTTTCTTTTCTCAACAGTTAGGAACAAAAAGCTTTTTTCCCCATTACCTCATCCTAAGTAGTTTTTCAAATCAAGCCCGTGTTCACATTCACGCTGTCACTGATAATGGATCTTGTGTCAAATAAGAAGAGAGTAAAGGACCTGATAATAAGTGCAATTATAAAACATCAAAAATGGTAGATCAAAGTGGATTTCCTTTATTCCACTGTGTACAGTCACTTCACAGCTTTTCAGTGTTCCTGTCATGCGGTCCTGACAGGATGTATTAATTTTCTCTATTATCATAGCAACACGAATGGCACACTTCAGAAAGCAGCTGACAAATGCAGCTCCTCATTATTACTCTGTCTTACTTTTATTCTTTTTGTTTATAAAAACACTTTTTAAATCCCCTTCTCCTGAGATTCTCAGGCATGATGATAGCCATCAAATGGTTGATAACCTTGTGATAAGCGAAACTTGGGGACAAACTCTCAAGCCTTCTATGTACTGTCGCTCTTCAAAAAAGAATTAAAATGTACAGCCTCCAAAAATTTCAAACCCAGTAATGAGTTCATGTTACAAGAGCTTGAAAACTTTACTTAATATTCCCACTCTAATCCATCTTGGAAGAGTATCCATATTCTGAATATTTACTAAATTCTGTATAGGAATTTGTAGCATACAAATTGCATTTGAAAAATAAAAAATAAAGCTCAGGAGTGAAGCAAACTATCACAGCTTCATTCTTCCTGCCGTGGCCCCGCGGGTACCATGACTCAACTCCTGGTGCCACTGCTCAGGTTTATCACCGCAGCGATAGTTAGAAGCTTCTGGAATTAAATGTGCAATGAAATGTGCATGGCAAGAAAATAGTTTTACAGCATTTTCCCAGCGGAAAAATTATGGATGGAGGGTTTGAGCTGGTGGTCTCCCCAATAAACTATGCTTACCCTTCCCGACACCAAAGCTTGCAGAAGTGTTTGCTTTTGAGCTGATCGCAAAATGTTGCGGCCAGTATTGATAACATGCAAAGGAAGACAGACTTGAATACAAAGAAAGCAGAATAAGAATCAAGCAAACTGCATAATATAAACAAGCACACGCAAAATAAGTTCTGAAGCAATACATTGTCATATAAAATTGCATACCCCTGCTGAAGTAAGCCATAATAATTTGCACTACGCGGACATGTAATATTCACACAAAAACCTGAAAACCATTATATTCTACTGTAGAATTTAATAGGATAAATTCCACTCCATGTATGCATGCTAATGTAAAGCATCATGTTCAAAAAGTCTACAATGTTATTTTGAATTTAGAGTATACTTGGCCAGTATTGACTTTCATGACTAGCTTGAAAAAGTCACCCTAAATTCACTAAGTCAATTGCCTATGACATGGTCCTTCACAGTTGGAAATAAACTGAGGTACTATACCATGCTGCCATCACAAAGAGTAACTATCTTAAATATTAGTATAAAAGCGGATGCAGCAGTTTCGTATCCCACCATATGAATATTATGGCAATGATGTGTAGAAGTGATTTACATCTTCATTATTTCTAGACTGCAAGAATCGCTATTGCTAGCACTTTGTAGAGTCATTTGCTAACATTTAAGCAAGTTATGATTAATGCAATTTGACTAGAACGCATATTGGACAGATAGATTATAGCCCTGCTGATACTGTATGTACAATAATTAGTACTGTGACAACAGCTAATTATTTTTAATTTTAAAGCTGAAGGTTTTTATCCATAAATATTGTGGTGAGAGTTAATAGATCAGTTCTTTCCATAGCCAAAACAAGGTGACAGAAATTATGCATTAAATAAATGAATAATTTCTTATCAATATTTAAAACTAACAGAATGCCAATCAATAACATCACGAGACATTTAAAGCACTGCTGCAAAGATTACTGACAAAATTAGTTTATAAAGCACCCACATCATCATCCCACCTGCTGTGCAACAACACAATGAAACTTATTAAAAGACAATTGAAAATATAAAAACTACCTCCTTAAAATTCAAGAGATCTAAGATACCAGCATGAAACACTGTTCCAGCTGTATGGAAAGCCATCTGTCTGTGTAAGAACTGGAGGGGAAAAAACAGATTCTCAGATGGACTTAAAAGGAATTGTTTCATTGATTTTGATAGTGCTATTTTAGAAGAGCACACCCAGATTATATGGCCTGCAGTTAGTATCAGGACCTTACTTATCTCCTGATGGTCAAAGTAATGTTCTGTATAGCACGAACACATACATCCAAGAATTTAGACAGCAGAACACCAAGGAAACTGTGGAGAGTTCACTTATGAATGAGCACCTGGTTTATTTCAGACTAGAAGTTATGAGTTTAAAATATTTCAGCAAGTCTAAAACTTTAGGAAAACTAATTTGAAAGACTTTAAAAGACAATTCCTAGAACTGGGGCGAGGGGAGAGAAAAAAGAGGAAAAAAAAAAAAAAGTGTTTCACTGGCACAGGAAGATGATGCACAACTTGCAGTAATCCATAATGGGCAATGAAGGACCTACTCCAACATATGGCACTATTGAGCTACCTCAGCCACAGGTATGATATGGGAGAGGACAACAGCACTGAGGTGATTGCTTCAAACCTTAACACCTACTTTTTCTACCCCTGGGAAGTCCATCAATCACTGAGCAACTGATTTATGCACAAACAATAGCTGTTGGCAAGAGCAGTGCATCGCAAACAGGAGGCAGCCCACCGATGTACCAGAAGCCCAAGATACAGGCCTGAGCTGCTGCCAAACTGTATGGTCAAATCCAAACACCTCAACAGTCTAAATCAATGAGGCGCTGAACACGATACAGGAATGCAAACAGTATTTATGATCCCACTGTTCAAAAATAATGAAAAAAACCCAAAACCCAGAAAACAAGGGATAATTCTAAATTATGAGATTTTCTTCAACCCTTTTACCCATTTCCCTTTGAACTCCTTTAGTCCCAACGGGAATCATTTCATGCTTTCTCATGACCGAGAAGAACAGTACTTTACTTGAAAAGAAAGCTGAAATCCTCACATCATCCTGTCAGCCCTGCCTCCCCTCACGCTCCTAGGGCAGCAGGCAAAGCTCGGGAAGGCTCTGCTTGCAGACTGGCCCAAATTTTAGAACCTTGGGTGTGCTCATCATTCTCTGGGATTGGAGCAGCACACCGATTTTCTTTTAGCTCTTCCAATTTTCTGGCAACACAGAGCATTAATAATTGATGTTTCATTGATTTGATTATTTTCTTTAGATAAAGTTGCACAGTTCTTCCACAACTAAGAGCTGCAGAACGCTCCCAAAAGCATTCACATTTATCAGTGCTTCTCTGACTCACTCAATATCGGTTTATTAGCCTTAATTTGTACTTTTGTGCTTAACATCAAGGAATTTACTTTTCGATTGACTCTAAAGAAACAACTCTTAAAAACAGAAAATGAAACAGCAGCTTTCCCAGCAGAACAATTTTTAAAACTTGGTGATACTAGAACAAACTTCTTGGTTTCATTTACTTGGGTAGTAATTGCTCAGTGCAACAAAGACGCCCTTTCTAATAGAAGACTCATATCCCTCACTCCTTTAAGTGCTTTTGCTATCAGATTAAATATTAATACAAAACAAACTGTACTGTTCAACTACTTTTTGCATTACTGTTCTGTAAGGGATCACACCACGAAGCAGATGTAAGACTGATGTCAATATTAAATGTACTTAGCTTTTCTTTAAAGTCAATGTGTCAATTTATATAAACAGAAAGGTACTCACCTTTGGCACTTCAGATTGTCTTGAACATCTACATCTCAGAATCATCATGAGATGAAAGAACTGGTCAGCAATGTAAAATATGTATTTTATTTGACTGAGGTTCCATTACATTAAGAACAGAAGAGCCTAAGAAAGCAGACCGACAACTACGCCTGACCATGAGCCTATTAAGAGATCTGACACGCCAGCAGAAGCAGTCTTATTTTCATGGTATGCTGTATGAATGAGACCACAGTTATTATAAAAGATGCACATCTTAATTGTATTCTTGCCACAAACATGTATAAACGCAAATATCACTACAAATACCTTATTCTTTTTTATTTAGAATTCACCATCTTTTGCCTCATGGCGTAGAGAAAGACGAAGAATCAATAATTTTTTTCAGATACTTAAAAGAAGTTCTTGACAAGTTCTTGACAAGTTCTTGACGAGTTCTTGAAGAAGTAGCAAAATTTCCTGCTACAAGTGGAAAATGAGACGTGAGATCAACATCACCCAGAGAATCCCCGAGTCAAGGACTCTGAAGCTTTCTAAACAGCCGGGATAAAACCGGAGCGCTGCTGAATAGAAGTGGGATCTAACTGTTCAAATCAGTGTGCCAATGCTCACACTACCATACAGAGTACTCTTCTCACATGAAGTGGTACCTGATAAAAAGTATTCTTTTGCCAATTTGTGCATAATTTAGCAAATGCAAATGTCTAAAGATGCAATGTTTAGACAGCCTGCCACACAGCACACTTATGTCCCAGTCCCAGCTATTGCTGGGTAGAGAAGAGCGCTCTGACACTGGAAGAAGGTTACCTGAGGAGTAAGACGTCCGAGGGATACCAAGACCATTGCAGAAGCACAGGCTTCTGTGGAGATGTAGCCCAAGCAGAGTAACTCTCATAAATTTTAAGCACCCTAATCAGGATATAATCAGCGTTAGCCTGTCTTCAGCTCAAATGCGAGCATACTAAAATAGCGTACCCAACAGCAGTAACATTTGATGGCATAGCCATGCACCATATATATGCATTTTATTGAAGTATGTGAGCAATATAACCAGCAAAGAGAAAAACTATGACTTGCTCACAGGTGTCACAGAAAAACACGTAACCAGTGACCCAAGTAACAGAGTTTACAAGGTAAAGAACGGGATAAGCACAAGGTATCACAAACTGACAGGACATCCTCAGCTCCAAGTGTGTTGTCAATGAATAAATCTAGTAAGGTTTTGTTTTGAAGTCTAAAACTGGCTTATTAGAAGACTTACCATTCTTCTAAATACTCTCCCCACAGCTATCTTTAATTTCCTACCTGATGCATATATATACACACATTTTCAACTGCAACAGAGGACCCTAGCTTCCCTGTGATCTATGAGGTTTGCAGTAGAGCTTATGCCCTGTATGTACATAATAAAATACAGAATTAAGCCACACAAGGTGTTTAAATGCAACCTGACCCCGAGTTCCTCTTTCTGCATTATCATCCAGTCTCTTCTCTTCACACATCTAACCTGTCGGATGCAAACATCAGCTTGATGCTCTGCAGTAATCAAGACTGAAATTGGTAACAGATGCCTAAAAAAAGAAGCTAAAGTAGTAAAACACAAAAAAGTATGGGTGACAAACTGTGTTCCTGCAGATTTTAATGTTTCTTTTTACATCATAATTGTCACTAATTGCACTATTTACATGTTAATGCACAACACCTGGCCTCAGCTGGATATAAAGAGGCTGACAATGTTTCCCTCTCACCTCATTGACAAGGAATTGAACACATACAGTCTCAAAGAGATGGGCTCGCCAAATATAAGGCACCAATAATTTGGATGAAGTGAAAGCAATCTAACTTATTCACAAACTTTAAACAAGAGCAAAGCTACTGAACATTCATTTTGAATTATTAAAGATCTAGACTGAGTCCGAAACACACAGATACAAGGCAAGAAACAAAAACAAGAGACAATGCTTGATTCAAGAACTTGTCTTTTGACCTAAAAGAGGAGAGGGATACCCCTCCTCCCCCCAAAAAACCAAACCCAACCAAACCAAACCCAGAACAAAAAGAAAAAAAAAAATAATCCACAAAACCAACAGCAAAACACCAAAAAAAACCCAACCCAAAAAACAAACCGAAAGGCTCAGTTATCTTGTGGATAGCACAAAAAGCATGCAAAACCAATTCTAGCCTTTCTAGCTGAATGGGTAATCTACTATATTATCCTTATAATAAAAGCCCGTATACTGCAGCATTGACAAAAGTAAGTACCCTCAGTAAACCTCAGTAGTGAGAATAAAACCGTGGTGATGACGCTCAAAATTTCGATCTACCTGGCTTCTAACTTAAGAGCCTTCTTTCTACAGAGCTGACCTGGACCAACTGAAAAACACATTATTTCTTACTTTTATTTAATCAGTGAGCCATTTACAAAACAACTACTCTAAAATATGCCCAAGCTAATTAGTTTTATCTCTTTCAAACGCTTGCTTTTTCAACAAAATTACAGATGATATACAAGTACTGCTCCTGAAAATGCTCATTTATTTTTGCTAATGACCACATCTCTGGAATTAATTTCAGAACTCCTGTTCTTCAGCATCTCACAACTAGAAAACAAAGAAAAGCCGGACAACTAAACACTGATATGTGCCTTATCCAAGCCCAATGTACGCCAACCTTTCCCAACTAACATTAACACTGTAGCACAGCCTGAAGGAGTCTGCCCAGCTTCTGTAGATCAGATAAAATATAATTTCTAGATATGATCTACTGAAATCTCTGTCTCTTCTGGACGTACATTCAGGTTTCCTAATAATTCTAAATGGATTTCTGTAGCAATTATGTTTAGGAAATATTTGAGGTTTAATTTTCACTTCTGCTTTGTTTCAAAAACTTAGTAATATCCTCTTGAACAGAAACACAATTAACATAATTAGCTATATATTCCTAATTTTACATTGTTTAAAAAAATATTCCTTCAGTTGTTGGTATTTTTCAATATTCTAATCAGCAAGCCCCTGAACATTATTATAGTTCAAACTACTATTGTCCTACATGGTATTTATCAGAAAAATTATACGGAAAAGCGAAATCCGTTCAATACCAGCGTTTGGTAAGAACAAACCACACCAAAATGCTATTACTGACATGCAGAGAGCATTTATGTGTTACAAAATATATTTGCATACAATAAAAGTCAGCTCACGTCAATTAAAACATGTTCAGAATAACTGAATATAGTTTTGTTTAATATTGTACAAAATAGGATAAACGCAAATTCCGTAAGACTTAAGTTTCACAACGCACACAGCCTCAGGGGCCTGGCTCTGCTCACACTGCACCAAAGGACGAACAAGGAAGGTGTGTTTGAAAGAAAGGGCCAACCACAGCTGGAGGAAGAATTACCACGTTTCGATTAGAAAAGACCTGTTGCAAATCAGAACTCACATTTTAACAAAGACATACTTTAATCAGGGTTTACCAACATACTGTAGAATAAGTAGGACCCCAAATCGTGACGCATATAAAACAAAGGTACACAAAGTAGAAACAAACATGGCTCATTCGCTCTTTCTACTCGACTACTAGGAAGTGTTGCTATCTACAAGCAAGGTTTATGATACAGTAATGGATAAATACACAAAAAGACATAGATGTTAGAGGGAAAACAAAGAAATGAGGAAGTTGTAGGAAGTACAGTTACACTACCAGCATTACTTTAAAGAATAAAGATGGATAAAATAGGAACCAGCTTATACAGAATCTACACACACTCTAAACGTGAATGAAATTTGCTCAGGTCTTATCCAGCCAGAGAGATCAGCCTTCCTGTTATCTCCATAGGGAGATGCATTTAATGCTGCTAATAAGCTTTGCTTTAAGTTGTAGCTGAGATACTGAGTTGAGTGTGCCTCCTAGTTTTCATCCTAAGAACCTTTCAATAGCCTTTTATTGTCTCAGCAGAGGATAAGGTGATAGAGGAAAACGAAGGACACTTGTACAATTAATGTAATACCTGATGAGGAAGATCAGTGCAAAGTTGTCACTGCAGAGGCAAAAATATAAACAGTAACAAGTTAAAGGACTTATTGTTTAAAAAAAACCTCCAAACCCACAAGCAGTTCTTGACAAAGTCTCTGAAGTCAAATTTAGCCTATTAACTAGGAAAAAGGCCAGTAAATTCCCTATGCAGATCCTTCCCGAGGACACATAAGAGTTCAGTCAAAACATCTCTCCCCAGTGATGTGACAGAGAAATTACACTCTCAGATGGATGTTGTCTCGGTAAACACCTACAGTACAGCAGGGTGAGCCCAGACTTCTGTGCGCACATACGCCACTGACCCTTGCAGCAGTGTGTAATTCCTCCTATGGTGTTAAAACTGGCTTTGAAGTCAGCTCCGTTTCCTCTCACAAGTAACAAACCCATCCCAGCTCAGGTTGACCAAAGCTTTCCACTCAACCGTGATATGATCTTAATACCAATAATTTGACAGGAAAGTTACTTCAACACCATTGTCGTTTAACACAATAAAACATATACTATAAGCTGTGAATGTTCATGTACATACATACAGATAAATTTCTATCAGAAAAAAAAAAAGTAAAAAGAAAAAACTCACTTTGCATACATTTTTTCCTCCAGTTGTCTCTTATGCAGTTTGTCCCATTACTGGGTACTTGCTAGAAAAGCCCAAACTAATGAACCTGGTATGTCCACACAGACACATGCAGTCAGAACATACAGACAGAAGAGAGATGACGACAGTGAACAATACAAACCACTTACCGTGCTGTGGGAAGCGGAAAAGACCCATCCCTAAACCCATTTCTCAGCCCAAGTCTAATTTCAACCTTTGTACAAATATAGCATAAGTATACATATTAAACACACACACTCCATCTAGAAAATAGCACTCTGGGTACATACACATGGCATGCATGTGATAATTAAAATGTTGACAAAACCCCCTTTCATTCCTGCTCTGATTTTTAGTAACAGGATTTAGAAACACCAGCAAAAGCTATGAAATGCAATCTTTTTGAAACCCAGAGCTCCATCAATCAACCAAGGAAAAAAACCCCAACTTTATGAGAGTTCAGGAAGAAAAATCTGCAGAAAAATGTAAGAGGCATTCCAAAAGGTTTCCATTATATTTTAGATTTGGGGTGAAAAGATTTAATATGAGATGAGAGGCTAATGCTTTATTATAGTGTTTAATTGACACAAAACATAATAGTCATGTTTGTAAAAAATCAATACAGCCAGACAAATTTGAAAATAAATAGCGATTTAAGCATTCAAGACTGTGAAACAAAATGACAAAACGTTAGTTATAGTTATTGCTGACATTCTATAATGAATGACTTTGTAACTCACATCTGACAATAGCAGATTTTATAGGAGAGAAATCATTTATAGGGACAATTAGGTACAAATTTAGCATTTGAACTTAATATCTCACTTTTTGTCAATTTAAGTTATGGCTCCCATTTATTTGTATTTTAAAATCACAAGTAATTTCAAAGAATTCTTTTCTTGAAAGCTAAAATTGTACTGTACTTATGGTTCCTAAAATATTGATTCATCACGTAGATCAGCAAATGCAAGTGCTGATGTAGCTTCTTTCCCAAAGGAAACAAGAGCTGGCAATGGTCTTTACATATACTTAAATTTGACAATGGGAAAACTACAATTTCAATATTGAACATAGTTTCAAACTAACTGGGGATAGTTCGAGGCTATCAATTTTTCTTCACTGTGAAGAAAATTCTCTGTGTTAGAAATTCTTTTCATCTCCCTCCTCTCCATAAACAGCAGACCTTGCTGGCTGTTGTTTTATGCCCTGAAGCACCTCTACTTATTTTCCCAAGTGACACTTTACAGAGTATATCACTGCTTTTTCTTTGACTACTGAAGGTAATTTTTCTCATTCACGTTATTTAAGGTAGCTTTACATTTGGAAGACAAAACAATGTTCTTTGCCTTCTTTACATTAGAATCTTCTAATATCATAAAGAAAATACAACTCAACTGAAAACATCAACTATGTGTGGCCAACTCTGCAAGAACTGATGGAATAGGGGAAAAGATCCTACACAGGAAAAGTTAATAGATAAATGTATAAATTGTAATATTAAAAAAACCCAACCCAACAAACATACAGGGTCTTGCTTTGGTTCCTTGGAGAATTATTATTCAAGAAGTTCAGACTTTGAAGCAAAGCATATTCAATTAATAATACCACAATGATTTAACTTTTCTGTTCGTCTACCACTGCCTATGAAGGCAAATCTTTAATAAATAAGGTTAGCATTTAGAAATAAGGGCTCTCAGCAGCCTGACGAGTAAACATATTAGATTATCAACTTTAAGTCAGATTGGTAAGATTTTCCATTTTGAAATCCCAATTTTCTTCTTACAGTATGTTAGTCATTGATGTTTTTACAGTTATACCTTTAATTACCCTTTCTATCACTTCAGAGTCGTGAAATAAAGCTTGTATCAGTAAATATAATGAAAATTCCCTGTCTGACATTCTAAACTGACTTTTGAATTTAATAAGCGTATTTTTCCATTATGTTTATTAATAAGGCTTGAGGTAACTTTCTTGTTATTAATAAGATTTGCTTTGCCATAGAATAATACTTGTATCTGAGGTACATATTGAGACACATGGATCAGAGATGGTTTCATGCTTCTATAGGAGATCGATCTCCATTTGAGAGCTGCTGTGCTCCGTGGGGGTAAGGGAAGAGCCGGCCGTGCTCCAAGCACAGCCACATCTGTAAATCTCACGTTAGCTCTCCTCACTCCCACACATCCTTGGGGTACCACAGAGGCAATGTTTCGTACACACCCCTCTCCAGCCTCCCCCCAAAACCCCAAACGAAATAGGCACAAGGAAATTAAAGAAAGCAGGTCTAGATAATTGAAATTGAAACCAGGTCTAGATCATAACAGGAACAAGCCAGCTAACAGTAATTTTGAGGTGACGGCATAGCTGGGGAGAGGAATGTAGTGAATACAGTGTTGGAAAGCTCACACCAATCGTAGCAATACTGCCTTAGGAAGCTGACTTCAACACTTATGAGAACCACATTTTTTCCTGAATATTACTGTTCAAAGTAGACTGCAGTGCTGAAGCTGCTCATCCCAAATACACATGTTTACAGGGAAGGAAACAAACCAGAAGAAAAACACAGGTTTATGAACAGAGCTGGAGAGATAAGGAGATGATTTCTACACTTTGATTTTCTGTTGTACTGAAGTGATACGAAGAACATCTCTCATGTGCCTTGACAGACTTGTTAGGTATTTTTATTTAACAAACTGTAAGAAAAATATTAATCTAAGAACTTGTTAGGAGTCAATTCCATCACATTTTTGAATTGGTTGCTACAAAAATAAATGAGGTTTCACAATGTAGTAACAGAACTGCAAAACCTAATGGGATAGATTTTCCTGTATTGTCATTTTTAAGAATTTAAAAGACCAATGTGCACAAACACACAGAAGAAAATTATGCAAATGACAATTTGTAAACCTCCAGCTCTGCTGATTTAGCCTAACTGCTGAGTGATATCCAATGGCAGCGCCATCAGCAAGAGAGAGGCCTCTCGCAGGCAGGCACCGGCTGCGGAATTTTGTGAATCTTGAAAGAAAAACAAAGGAGAAAAAGATATGAAACACAGCTGCAGGGTTGAATTCTCAAGAGTACCCTCGCTAAGACAACCGAGACCTCTGTCTCCACTGAGATCAGAAATATGTTTGCAATAGAATATGGTTATTTTATAATTATAGCATTGAAACAACTGGACATGGACCAACTCACTCAGCAGAATGTGCCATTCTTTTATCCTCAGTTTAACTGGGAACAAGCTTACAGGATATTTATATGTATTCTCCAGAGAAAAGGGAGGATTTCTTTCCCAACTGACCTTTTAAAATACCTCTGCAGAAGAGAGACCTTACGAAAGCTAATCTTGAGGATCTCTCATGGCAGTGAAAAGTCACAGAGGCAGTTCTCATTTTCTTGAGACTCGTGTACATTACGTATCGGCTCTTCCGCAGTCAGCCAGGCCCAGCTGCATGCTCTGTTCCCTCAGAAGAAAATGTAAAGGTTTCTGTGACTTAAGATGATTCTCGTGTGACAAATATTTTATAAACTATAGCCAGGACTCAGGACCTGCATATGATCCATTGATATGTCAAACACTGAAAGCTAAACAAATCACTTTTGAAGAGTAAAGCCTTTATGCAAGCTTATTTCACTTGCAAAAATAAAGGCACAAATCTGGAACAAGACAGCAGAGAAGCAGTATTCAGCAAAACATGTGTATATATATACCCACACTTACATATATATATATTTATATATATGCCAGCGAGGCAATGATAGCCAGCTGCACAAAGCGTCTAGAAACTTAGTGGTACAGGGGCAACTGGTACTAAGCAGCCAACCTCCAGCAGCCATTTCCTTCAGCCATAATGTGAATGAGGGGAAGAAAAAAGGCAGAAAGCATCAATGAAAGTATTGAGCATAAGTCGAAAAATAAAAAGTAGGTTGATCTTTTCTGTTCATTAAAAATAAACTTACATAAGTATGACAAACAAGTCTTGAACTTACAGGGGAAAAGCCCAACTTAAATGAAAACCCCTCTTTGATCTGCAAAATGGTAACACAGCAGCATGAAGCATCTTTTTTAGGGTAAGCTACAGTTAAAAGAAACTTCCTTGCATGTAGCTTACTAATAAGGAGCACGGTCAAGCCTGAAGGTACTGCATAAGCATCAGACACCCCATCTGAATAACAGGGTATTACCATGAACAGAACCATCCATACTGGCAAAGCGCAGTCAAGACTAATGTTGCAAAATTGAGCTTGTCGCCTTTTATACTTTGAAAATCTATTGAGAGAGTCAAACCTTCCTGTGATGCAAGTGTTTATAATTTCATTAGCTGCGCTAGAATACAAATAAATTGAAATATTCATCAAAACAATTAAATGCAAGTCAAAACTTGTTGAAAACAAAATCTAGTGGGCTTTCCCAGTGCGATTTTATCTGTATATGTTGCTACAACTATATTTTTTTAATCCCTGACAACTTTTCATCATCCGTCAGCACGTCTTCAACATGAGATCAGTATCACATGTCAATTAAAAAACCCGCAAACAAGCTTGATGCTGTAAATTAATTTAATGTGAGAAAGAGAAGTTGGTGACTCTGCTGAAGCTGTTGCACCATTCCCTTACCTTAATATCAAAGGTGTAGCTGGCCTGGCAATTCAATTTATTGTAACTCAGAGAAGCCATAATTCTGCTCACTCTCCCATCTCTGGTTAACTCACCTGGCCTGGCTCCACCGTGCAATTGCACAGTAAACTGGTTCAGGGTTCTGCACTGAGAATTTACCTAGCAAAAGAACTGACTATTTTTTGTGTAGGTCAGCTCTGATGCCTTAGAGGTGACAAGGAAACTAGGCTAACATCAAGGAGATGGCAGGATCGTGGCAGTCAGTGTGATCTGTGGTGGAAATGCATTTTATGAGATGAAAGAACAGCTTCAGTGTAACATAAGGAACAGAACCCTTCCCGCCCCAAACCATCCCCCAGTGCTTCCAGTCAGAAACACATACGAACGGACTTCTAATCATGCCCACAGTACTCAAAAAGGAATTTAAAAAAAAAAAAATTGAAGAAAAAGCGTAAAAGTGAGCTGGCAGATAAGTATGTATTTAGTTGTTCAATTTCAGGCTGAGTTTACCGAAGAAAAAAATGAAACCCAATTTAATTGAGCCATGGACTATCTGTGGAATAACGGCTGACAGAATTGGCACCATAAAGAACTACTAGAGGAAGTTGTACATTCTTTTCCTTTTCCTCCTGACTCTTCTCTGCCGTCCCATTCCCTGTGGAAATACATAAGGAAATAGGAGGCCCCATCCTGTGTGTGCTTCCTGCCAGCAGAACGCTCGCTGGAGTCAACCGCAGCTTTGTGTGTGAGCTGGTAAAACAGGGACCCTTAGGTAGAAATGGTTTCATAAAAAAGTATTTTAAAAGAAGAAGATTTCTCTTGATTTAATCATCTCACTATGTATTCTTGTCATTCTGGGCAAACAGCCAGGAAGGGAAAAAAATGTCCTGCAATAGTAACAGAGCACATGAAATTGGTAATATTATGATTCAGTCATTTTTTCTACCTTCCCCAAATACAAAACAACATGTATTTTTAGTTGGAAACAGGCTCTACTTTCTGCCAAATGCAGTGAAAGCACTTAAGACATATCTCTTAAAGCAAGAATAAAAGTTGCAGACTTTATTCCTATTAACATGTTAACTTTAAACTTCCGTTTTGCAGACCTCTTTGAGGAGCCTGCAGTGCCTGGGCGAAGGCTGGGGCTGGCAGCGCTGGCGCCTCAGCCCCCGCTCCGGCCGAACGCCCCCACACCTCCCTCTTCAGCGATCTTTGGTTAACGCTCTCCCTGCCCCGCTCAGGCCTGGCCCCCGGCTCACACTGACATCCAGGGCATCCATTAGTGCCAACTGCGGTTTTCTGATAGGAAACCCAGAGATGGATAATTAGGAGCACTTAAACGCCAAGATCCCTTTTTAACCATTTCACTTTAGGATTGAGTAACAGCAAAATTGAGGTAATGTACTTTCTAATGCAGCAAGATATTCTTCTCGTGTCCTGATCTTTCATCCATTTGGAAAGATGTTCTGTGAGAACCAAGTTAATAATATACTTCTCTCTTTGGCAGCCTTTGTAAGTACACTTGTGAATATTCAGACAGGTGTCAGCTCAGGGAAAATGCTGCTTAAGCGAGTTGTTTGGCGGGACTGCATTCACCCGTTGGTGAATGCTGGATGGAATAAAAACATTTCCTACATGCTTCATCAATGGAAAAAGAGTGGATCGCTTTAATAGCTTACCTAGGATTCAAAGTGCACAGCATAAGAATGTTGTTTCCTACATTTTCAGCATCATCATTACTCTTAAGGCTGGCTTCCATAAGCTCTTCACACTAGTTTCTCCTAGCAACCTCTTTCCACAACTACAGAGATTGCAAGTACACCTTTTACACCTTTTTTCTTTCTTTTAAAAAAAACAACCAACCAAACAAAAACTTCCCTCTTTATTTTTACCCTCTCTCTTCTTTCCACCATAATTCCTATCCAAGTACTCCCCATCTCCCTCTCTCTTACCTTTAATGTACCTCTCTATTTCATCGTATGTTGTCCCCATTTCCTCTGTCACATTCTCATGACACACCTCCACAATCCTTCACGCTGCATGTGGCCACTACATCATGCTACTGAAAAGTGTCTTCCTGACCCAAAGCAGGCACCCACACACAACTGCGTTGCTTGGGAGTTAACCACAGCCACCCAATGCTGAGTTGAGGCCAGCCCTACGTTTCTGTGTCAATGGTTTCAAAGCCATAATATACAGAAACTGAGCAATTTGTGGATCATTTTAAAGATTTCAGTGGGACACCACAAAAATTGCCACCAACTATCCTTAATTCTTATTTTAATGCTAGTAGTACAACAGTGAAGATGCAGAGTCTCCAAGTAAGGAACTGTCAAGAAAAAAAACAATGAAAATAGATTTTTTAAAAGTAATTTCACGTATGAATTAATATTCTGAGTCAGTTCCTAACTATTTATCATTTCACACACGTCTAAAAGCATACTCCAGTAGTACAACACAATGACTGCTCAGCTCCTTCGCAAAAGAAGAATTCAAGGTGCTATCACACATTTTTAAAAATAGCTTTTATATAGCAGAGACATTTAAACTACAGCTTAACTAAAGAGTAGTTTGTGCACGATGAGCATAGAGGGGACAGGAAGACCAAGCTGTTCACAAAATGTGAATTCAATTTATTTTTCTTTTACCTATATTGGATTGCATTGCAGAACGGGACTCACTTATGACAGTAACAGTGCTGTAAGTGAAAACAATTAATTACGTGTGTCTGATGACAACAACTTTTAAAATGACAATTTACTAACAGGAAAACATCTTATTTTCTAACATCAGCTTCTCCATGAGGGTAGATGCTTCTCCTATTTACAAATACAGAGTAGTAGTATTTAAAGTGAAGAAAAAAAGAATTTTCTACTCCTTAATTAACGTAAGGCCAATATATGGACATTCACATACCCGAGTCAAACAGTTTTGCTTCTAAGAAATTAGACTTCTCAATGATTTATTTTTACTACTTTAAAAGACTTAAATCTGGTTTATAATCAAAATGCACGGCTCTTAGTGAAGATCATCAGACTTTCTCTGATGAAGAAGTCCAACATCATCTTTACCTACTAACCTGAACGCCAGGCTGCCCTCCACGTCAAACAGTGATCATTTTCCCCTGCAGGTGTTAAAAACCCAAACATTTCTAACTCCAGTGGGTCATAAAAGATCACAAAACTGCCTCTACGCCAGGACTAGAATATTGTGTTTCTTACACTTAAATGGCATGGGAAAAATCCTCAAGTAGAGTAAGACTGCAGAAATTTTGCTTCTATTTATGAATTTCCCCTGCCTGGGTGGTGTAGACAGGCTTGCTGGTGGCCTCATCTGTCCTTCCCTGTTATTATTAATACATCATGTGTGACCTCTAGGAAGACCTCAAAGTGATCTGAAGAGCCTTGAGTTCCATAAGAACAGTATATTGAGTACTTCTTACAATAAACCTTGTATAAAATATTTCAGCAGCCTGGAAAACAGAAGAAAAAGTATAAACTGAAAAAATTCAAGGGCTGCCACAAAACTGTTAACTCAGAAAGCTGCAAAGCAGGTTGGACGGAAAGAAAGAAAGCATTACAGCTGGTAAGTTTGAGTTCCGTATTCTAGAAGAACTCAAAGATGTCAGAGCCCACTTTGGTATGTGTTCAGAAACTACATTCATCTTGAGCAAAAGTGTCAGGAAACAAAGTTTAAACACACACACAAACAAAAAAACCCACATGTGAAATAGGAGAGCCTTTCTTATCTTACACAAAGTGTGCAAGAGAGGAAGGAAGTAGCTTTAGGGTTGATGGAAGGCCCAAGACAGAAATACAGAGAGGAGCTACATCCTTCCTCAAAGCACAGAGACAGAGGAGAAAAAAAACACCCACCAAACCAGAGGAGAACAAATTCCTCCATAGTTTTGCTTTTCAAATGAGGAAATGTGGCGATGGGTCTCTTAATATCCCACTGAGACCATGGCTGTGTGCCAAGTAACTGTGGAATAGTTGAGGTGAACCCTAGCTAGGCCTTTGTCCTGGTTTGGGGACAAAACCACGACAGCCTTTTAAAAGTATGCTAGAATCTGCAGGAGCAAAATCATTTCTTCATTACAGTATCAGTTGGTAGCTTTTAGTAACCACACAACCCAGAGAATGTGGGATTTTCACTTTCTAAGAGCATAACTCAACCAATAAAACTGAAGATCAAAGATGGTTTCTCCATTTGTCTGGTCACTAAGTGAAAGCACATGCTTAATTTCATAAATAATTCATGCTAATGGGAAGTATTAACTTTAAATAAATTATTAGCAAAAATAGTGCTTTCTATAGGAAGCAAAGCCAGCAGTATAAAAAAAAATACTCATACTCTTGGGAATAATTATATTTATATTCATTAAATGCATCTTTTCCAAGGACGTCAATGTAGATAAGAATGGGTTAGTGCATAGCATTTCTTGCAACTTAAGTATGACACTGCATGGAAAACCATATTTGTCTGAATCACAATTTCAGAATGGAACCAGGGCGAGAAAGGCTGCAACACAACTACAGGTAAGTCCAGATGTCTTAGCAATAGAAAAGTCAGACTGTTGTATTCTTTTATATGATACCCCTCTTCCCAGTGCTCCTAAATAAAGTTGATTCTACGAGGAATTGACTTTATTTTTTTCTTTTTTCCCACAAATATTAAGACAGGTTCTTTAGAATACGGTATTTCTCCAAACGTCAAATATGTATCAGAACAAACAAGGGCAATCCAAAAGAACAGTTCATACTCCCTGGTTAGATTATGTGTGTCATCCACACCCATTAATAAAATAGAATTCTTCAGTAAACTTCGGATAATGTCCAATTCAGAAACAAGGAGATACTGGGCAGGATTTGTTGTAACTCTCTCGTAGAGCCGGTGAATTATTTGGTACACAATCAAAGTAACTGGTAAATACATTTAGGCTAAGGGAATATTGCAAGTATCAGACACTAAAGTAATACATTGAGATATGACTGTTCACTGACTATTTTTTAAAGTTGAGATTATAGCACATGATAATCACTACACAGCTGAAAACAGAGGCACCACCACATTACCTGTAAATTAAACCCCCCTCAGGTTATACATCACATTTTTTACTGAGTCGAGATCTGTATATGTACACACACATATTTTTAACACTGTCCATCAATTATTATGTACCGCATGCAGAAATTACATTAACCAATGTATGGATTTACAAAGCAAGCCCAAAAGAGCCTCTGAATGCAGTACTCTCCAACTGCTACGACAAGGACTTAACCTCCAGAATTAACACACCCTGCAAACATATCCCTTCAAATCCAAACCAGACAAGCAGGACAAAACACCAACCAGCAAAACTTGCACCAGTCCCAGAGGGAAAATCTACCTGTAAATCCTAGGAAGAACAACAGCTGTCCAGCTGCTCCTGGAGACACTCATCCCAGAGCTGAGCATCTGGGGTCCGTAAAGGCACAAGCAGTCATAGCTCCTTTGCTGAAGCAAGCAGAATGGGAAAAGAAAGTGAAGCTTGCTAGCGTCCCAGAGAAATGCCGAGGTAGTATGGTAATTGCGTACATATGGCGATGTACAATGCTATTTTAAGAACGCCTAAAAAACTTACAAAAGCAGGTCATAAAGAAGTTGAAATTTTATCATGGGCAGCTCTAAGTATGCACTGAAATACAAATTAATAGCTTTAAAAAACCTACAAAGTTTACATCTGTTAACATTTTATTTTACACTTAATAAATTTGATAGACACCGAAGATTTATATCACTTCTGTAGGAGGAAAAAAAACCCCACACCACCACCTTATGGAAAACACTCCTGGGTCTTCCTTCATAACTTTCATGACACTTAATTCAGAACATTAACTGACTATCTTTGAACAAATGTTTTGAGCAGGGCAATCTATAAAAGGTTTTTAAAACTCAATTCTGTATTATCAGGTAGAGATAGCTACCTATCTTTTGACTATATGATGAGACTTGCTCGGATTCACAAACTGAAATATGTGTGCATGTGTATAGGTGTGTACAACTTACAGGACTCGATTCCATCATTTTGATCAAATCAGCAATGTCATTCCAATTAGGTCCATGTAACAGGGATTATGCTAGAAATTTTCTGGGAAAAGGGCTACAGAATAAATTAATTACCGAGGGAGGAAGGTAGGGCGTAGATCACAAACTTAATGTTACAGAACTTCAAAAATTGTATTATTTTTGAAAGCATTATTTTCAGTGAAAAGTTGTAGGAAGCTGGTGTATCACTTACGCTACTAGTCTAATCTTAAAACATTCCTTACTGCAATACGACATATGGGGTTTTTTTCTGAAATTTTAACTATTTGGAACGAACCCCTCGTACCAGCTCTCTCCCTCAGGGTGTTCAGGGAAGTGGGGTTATTCAGTCACCCAGACACCTCTGAGGATGAGGTGAGGGACAACATGTTTTACATATGTTGCTGGGGACTGTTTTTCTAAAATGCTCCAGGGTCCCTTGCTGTTGCTGGAACGAGAGAATTGCAAATTGTTGTAGCATTAGCCTTTATGTCAGTCTTGCATCCAAACTGAATGCACTCAAGTCCTCAGAGGGCTCTGGGCGACCAGAAAGCGCTGGCGCCACATTATAGAGAGGCAGAGAAGACTTCAGCCCAGGGCTGCAGTGGTGAGGTCTCTGCTCTCACTGCTACACCTTCTCACGCAGCAAGGACAGTGCTAGAGAATGAGTCTGCGAGCCAGAGGTTGCCTCCTTCTATGTTCCTGAAGACCTCTGCTTAATGGCACTTAAGCACGATGGAGAAGATGGATGGCCGATTTAAACTACTGCAAAAGAGAGAAGATCAGATGAAACCATCTGTACAGAAACTACATGAAGAAAATCAAAATAAACAAAGGTGAATCATTAAAACAGACTAAAATGCAAAAAGAGAGAGGGGGAGCACACGAGAATGATTTGAGCAGGAACAGTGAGATCAGATCTGTTGAAGACCGCTATGGTAAGATGACTAAAATTTGAATGGAAAGCCCAGAAAGAAGAAATTAAGTAGGAGAAAACCTCTGGGGCAAAGCTCAGGCTTGGAAAGAAAGTGACTGGAACCAGACCAGGGAAAGAAGCCAACTTCAAGGAAGGGAAGGGGGGGGGGGGGGGG
>VYZM01002840.1:337022-371289 GCA_013398915.1 Dromas ardeola
TTATCATTTGTGAAACCCAACAGCAATACATGGATTTCTTTTCCTTTCAGCGACGGTTTCAAAGAGAAGATGACAGGTTGCTACTGCTATCAAAAGTTCTTCAGCTCAAGTAGTGCAAATCTTTATATTGTACCTAGATGTTAGAAACTGCTCAAAACCAACTGACGCCACATGATAATTTCAATACTTATTTTGCCTTTTTATAAACCTACAGAGCTATAACTTAAGTCAGTGAGAGCTATTCTTAGTATTATATTGCACTAATGTTTCAAATATTCTGAAAAAAATCTGGTGCTGAGCAGTTCAAATTAGATGCCCGAGTTTAGCAGGTATTTTATTTTTCACTTAATTTGTATGTATGTGAATTCACCATCTATAAAATGGAGGTAATAACCCCATCATTTCTCAGGGTTATTGCAAAGAGAAACACATCAGCATATGGGAAGTATTTGAATAGCGTAGTGATGAGCACGACAGAATCGCCAACAGAAAATTGATACTGTTGTAAGAATGAGCTTTGAACTGTGGTAATAAATAAGGCTTAAGGCTATACATACATTGAACAATTAAAATAAACTAAAATATTGAATAGCTTGTCATCATCCTGGCACAGTCTATGCTGCACACTCAGTATGAGAGGGGTCCCGAGGGAAGGGGCACAAGCAGAAAATGCAGCTAGTGACTCCAACATAATGCACATGCATACACACCTTTAATTCTGACACCAGACATTTTTTGACAACTAGATTTGATATTCTTAGAATAATGGTCATTATCATAAAAAAAATAGCAAAAACACAGAAAAGGAGCATTGTTCACATGAAAAAGTAAACAACACTGAAAATGTACCTGTAGGCAGACAGGAATATTCAGTACTGCTGTAAAGATTAAAGTTTAACAAAGGTGGTGACACATCGTAAAATTCTTTTTGCTTCAAGCTTTTTATTTACCAGTGAACATTTATTATAACTGATGAATACAGGAACATGAGTTTCTCTCTTCCAGACCTTTTTCCCTTTACACGTCTATACACAACTAAAGATCATTATTCCAACTTCTTTGTGAACGTATTTTGTTTAATTTCATGGCATAATAACTTACACAATAACAAACACACATACACACTCTTACTTCATTCACCCCTTCACTTCTCTGTGGTCTTTGCCTATACGAAGAATAAAGTAGAGATTTCAGTATTTGCTTTACCAATGTGATGGAGCAAATTCTGCTCCCATAGAAATGGGACTACACAGCAGGGCCGGAACCTTCTCATTCATGAAATGTAGGGATTAGTTAGCATGTAAATGATTGCAATAATTAAATTAATTTAGTCACGTGTATTTACACATGAGTGCCTTTGCCACGATCTATTATTAGCACTTAAAAGCTAATTCGTAATGAGGTAGCAGAACTAAGCATGACGATGCTAGCAAAATGCTTGTATTTTAGAAGTAACTTCTAGAGGAGCATAAGCTCATGTCTGTTCCTATTTCAGCCACTCGCTCAATTTACGTCAAATCGTACAGCCCTTCCCCAGGTAAAAATCCCAGTTCAAACAAGTATTTTCACCCAAAGGAACAGTCAGAAGCCAAAAGTACTGCTACTTTTACAAACAAAACAACTTTCGACTGGGCTTTGCCATCAGTGCTGAGCTGGACTGAGCTGCTCGGATGCCTGCTACTCGCCAGCTTAGAGAATACACCGCTGGTCGGAGCTCGGTGCGGTCATACTCACTCACTGCGCTTTTAAAACAAAAACAGACTGACATATAACTCGAATTCTGGACCTTATTAAAAAAATTCTAGGCCAAGGGTCATTGTTTCATATGCCTTAATGTTGATAGGGCAGTCATGAATTGTAACACTCTACTGTGAGATAATAAAATGCCCTTAGAACATTCCTCTGCCTCACTTAGATGCAGCAGTCACAAAGAACAGTAACACACAAGTGCAATAGATAATAAAAGAGAAGGTAGTTACACACTCCAAATGCTTTTGTAAACTTATCTAAAAACACTGATCTGTTGTAGTAAACTTAATATACTGTTTTATATTCACATTTAAGTGCAATTTCTCTGGCTCTCAATGAACAATGACAGCACCTGATTTACACTATTTGTTTCAAGGCAACTTAATTTTTTCCACTGCCATCAAACTAGTCACATACCGGTCCACTGACAGGAAAATCATTGTTAGTTCTCTTCTGAAGAAATCGTCTGTAAGGTTTAGACAAGCAGAACTATCTCTTCACATTAATTTTAAGTTAAGGATAAGCAAAGGATTGACTGCTAAAAGACAGTCTCATCAGTCCCGCGCGGTGACTGTAAGACACATGACTTAGAGGAGAAAGATGTTACTGTAATACCAGTGCTTCGTTAAGTAGATAACAGCTGAGATGATGTGCTTCACACCTATAATATACCTGAAATAGAGATAGATGAGGACTCATCCCGTGCACAGCAAGTATTGAGCAGTATACAGTGCAGAACCACCGATGAGTTGATCGACTGTATTTAGATCATTACATTCATAAAAGCAAAACAAATTCTACTAATTACTAGCCACTCTCACTATGTCTTCCTTGTTAAAAAAGGTGTTCTTGCCACAAGGTAACCCACTTGAAATGAAAGCCTAGGGAAAGCACGTCAGACTGTAAGTTTCTGAGTCAGCAGGTCAAATTACAGAATAGTACTCAACAAGTTCCCAATTTCTAATAAAACTACAAAATGACTCACTTGGATTTTTGCTTAAGGTAATTAATTTAAATATGAAAGGATTTAATGTTTACGTGAGGTCAATACTAAAATTCTGATGCATAGACAGAAACGATAACAGAAGATTTTCATTATCTGTCTCAAGCGTTTGGCAAGACATACAGATGTACTCAAGAGAGTTACAAAATCCCCAATTCAAACTTTCCCAAACTTAGTATTTGGCAAAGCCTGTTTCTGATAGATGAGAAAAGTAATCACAGGTGAGACACATTGCACTGACAGAGACTTTGGGGACCAGTCACTCAAAATGCAAAGTGGATTAATTAGCAGTGTCCACCCTTAATCAAGAGTTCCAGGAAACAAAAAATTAAATCTACGTGGACCCATCAGCAGACTACAAACTCCAGCAGACACAGAAAAGCCAACGCGCTTGAATAGATGGAAAACTTTTTTAAGAAACAGCCCCTGCCATGCCTGGAATCTAAGCGCAAACTACACAGGAGAAAAGGAAGCCGTGATTAACACCTCGTCAGGGGAGGGCAGCAATGCAGTAGGATAATGAAGGGAAGGTTCTAATTTAAACTTGGCATAGTTTGATTAGATGTCTATTTCTTTAATTTCTTTGCTTAAACCTTTAATAAACATTTGTCTATTTGTGTTACCATAGATAAATATCTTGACCTGTATTTTACCTGAACTCCCCTTTATTTAATGACTAACTGATTATTGCACAAGTACTTCTCTGATGTGTTGGCATTATTATTTAACAAATGGATTCTACCAGCTCATTCCCAGATGTATAGTCTTCAGATTCAATAAGCTTTCTGTATAAACAACAGATTGAATGGCCTTTGTCCTTATTAGCTTATAGAAAATTAATTTCTTAGTGTTAATTTCTGGGCTTGGGCCAGTTGCCAAACGTCTAGGGCAGCTGCGAGAACTATAGGCAATATCACACAAGTCGGAGATGGAAAGATCTATTAGGTTATTTCCTTTGACTACAAACTGATGAAGAACTGCAATCAATGAATCACACGCCTGTCATGTGCTCTATACTCAATTGTGTTGGCTGGTTTTAAACAACTACAGCCACAAAGCCTCTACCACTTCATTTAATGCTTCATACTACTTTAAAACAGATGTGTTTTAACAATTTAATAGTCAGTAAAAACATAATAGCTTTACAGATTGTGAAGCAAAGAAAGAGCCAATGCACCCATCCAGCCTGATTCACCTCCACAATCAGAACTACAGTTCCAACCAGTGACCCTCACATTAACCCTCATAATGCAAGGCTCAGCTCAAGCATGTTTTGAAAGACATTCAGACCCTAAGGGCTCCAAGTACCAACGACTTACTGTCCCTTGGCAAATTATTCTCATGTTGAATAACTACATTGGTTCAAAACTGTCTTTGATTTAATATTTAAATTTCTCAGACTACCAGTTAGAGCTGCTGAACCAACATTGCTGGGTCTATGTCTGCTAACAGATATATTCTGCTGTATATTCTGCACTGTATTCTTAGCGAAACACCTGCGATGCTATACACATTCAAAGTTCTTCCCTCCCTGTCCCCCAAACTTGTTTCAGAGTTGAGTGACAGCTCAGACATTTTCTATGGATTCAGACCTTTTAAAAAAAAAAAAATATCTTTCCCCGAATAACAAGTCCCAAAGACATAATCGCATTCTGCACTCCTCTGAGAGTCTCTTCAATTTTATACATCCCTGGTGTTGAAATGCCCAGAACTGACTCGTCAGAGAAGGCTTAGTGACATCTACTATATTTCACAGATCCTTGACAAGCTGCATGTACACAGGCAGCCCAAAGTAGCATTTGACTTGCTGGCTCCATTTATCTCATTTACTGGCCCTTAAGGTCCCTTTCAGCATTACTGCTTTCCAAAGTAGCTCCTATTAAATATTTTATATTTGGTTACTATCCCATGCACTGAGTCTCACTCGGTTTCCCGTGTATCCTTGTGGATCTTTGAAGTGTTCGGTATCGACTTCTGTGTCAGCAGTGATGTTTTTAATGTCTGCAGCTTAAGCATCAGATAAGAAGCACATTTCTGACATCTTTCACTACAATTTCGCATAAAGATCTTCACATCCCTAACACAGATACTGTGGCATGATACACTCCCCCCACACCCCCTGTTTCAAATATTAAAGAGTCAACCAGCTACAATTTAATATTGTAATAAATATCTATATTATCTATCATTTAAAAATTAAAAGCATTATATTTAACTATATTTGGTAATTAATGTTTCTAAGCATAGACAACAGCAATAAAGGGAGCAAGTACCACTTTTAATGGTCTGTTCCACTTCCCTATTTCAAGTGTTAAAACTTTTATGCTACAAAATACTATGTGGGAAACAAAGGTTTCAATAAATTAAAAATATAAAAAAAACAATTATCCTTGATACAATAACAGCTTTCTTACACAGAAACTAAACATTTGTGCAAATTCTGACCTGATACCATCTTAATAACAGATAAGGATAATAATGAAGTTCTTCACAGTTAATAACAAAATTCTGTATTGAAGAGCTTCATGCATATTACATGAGGCTCAGAATGCACCTGTGAAAGGTAAGAGAGATAAAATAATCAATATATGTCTACCATTTGGGCTCTTCAGAGGACTGGCTCATCTTTTAACCGTATCTGTGTAACGTGAAGTAAAAAAAGCCTTGATTTTGATGAGAATCTATTAGTATTCTTGTAATACAAATAATAAAAATCACTGCCTGGAGGAGCTGTTTAGGAGATTAGAAAACTGCCAAGTGATAAGGTTAACAGTTAACTATAACCTTCACTTGTGACCTGTCTCTATGAGTCTCTTATTCTGATTAGGATTATTTTTTGCATTTTTCCTACTATTCCATTAACAGATAAGCTTCATTGCATACACTGAACACAGGTAAGCATTTCAAAGTAATACTATACAACCTATAAAGAAAAGGCAATCCAGTGTTATAAGCACAACCAGAATGTTTCCAAATGTTTTAAATTCCACCCAGCAGCTTTCTCATCACTACAATTTATCATGTTTCAGCCTCTGAAATGACCACTCAAAGAAACCGGGCTTTCTCCTTCTTCTCTATTTTCTTCTAGGATGACTACAAATTTCAGTCACAGTTACCAGCTTATCACACAACTGAGGTGAACCAGAAGCATGCCAGAAGCACGTCTCTAACTAACACCCATGGGTGCCATTATATTATAAGCTACATTCAAGAGAAAAGTCAAGGAATTAAGTCAAAGATGCGAACTTATGAAATGCCATTGAATTTGGCAGGCATTTAAAAATCAATCAGGTTACATTAGTAGAAGGTTATTCCTTGTTCTGCTATTAAGGAAATAAAATGAATGATCGGAAAGACAAATACATTAAAATATTTGTCATCTGTTTTCAGATCACTATCTCTAAAACAAACACAGAGAAAATATTTTTGGAAGAAATTAAACCAGCCGAACACAGTGAGCCTGTAAGAAAGACCTACTTGTAATGGAGAATTTCTAGGCAACCGTCCCTACTTGTCTTCTTCCTGTTCTGGTGGCTCATTGGAAGCATCCAAAGAAGGGTCCAAAACTGAAATTGCAACACAGGCTGCTTGACATAAGCCAGTTGAAGAACTCCTCCAAACACAATTATTATTCATATGAACGGGAGCGAACACTTGACTGCCCAGTCAGCTGCTTTTTGGGATGTTTGCTTTTCTTCTATTTGCACATGGATCAATATATGAAAACAAGAGGAGGAATTCTCCAATCTGAGGAATTTTAAACACTTTTCTAATTAATTGAAATTTTGATGTATCAGTTGTGCAAGTCAAGCTAAAAACCAACAGCAAATTTATCAACTGAGATAAATTTCACACTTTTCACCTGCTTACCGTTTTAATTTGAGTAGTGGTTGATTTCAGTGCAATCGCTCACACTTATGAGGTATGTAAATGCTGCCAGGACTCAACTGTTTAAGCTGCTACACGCAGCAGCTGTATCGAGACAGAGCAGGTGTGAACTTGCCTCCTACCAAAATAAGCAATGCAGCCAACCCCAAACTTGCATCCTAGAAGGCTATGCATGAAGACGTTGACATACACTTCAAAAGACCTCTCTCTGCATCACAGGAGTATTAGCAGGTCCTCTAGGTCTCCAGGAATGATTGCTTCAGAAAATTAAACAGATGTTTTAAAACTAATTTAACGTCTCACATTTCCACTTCTTGACTTGAGTTAGCTTGGTTTTTCAGCTTTATCACCACACTGATACTTATTTAGGATTCAAGCTTTGGCATATTATCAAAGACTTTATCAACATCATCATAGAAATACGTTGATGTCCTCAGAGGACATAAGGAGACAAGAAAGGCAAGCAACCAGAGAACGTTACGGCAGGAAGGACGGAAAGCAGCAGGATGGGAAGCTCCTGCTACATGTTTTTGGCAGCTACGTTGTACACCTGAATTAGACAACTATACTTCAAAGAGTACTCAACTACTGTTTTTTCCCCACGGGCATACAAAACTGCAAATTACATCATTATATACTGAAAGGGCAGCAACGACAGGGACAGCGGTGCAGGAGGCTATGGTATTTGGTGATACAGAGAACTGCTGTCAAAGATTATCATCAAAACATGATCTGAGCTGGCAAAACTAACAGCCAAACATCTCCACTTCATGGATTATCCTTGCTGCTTCCAATCTGGCTGCAGGTTATTTCTATTTCTGCATTCTGACTCCTAATGCAAATTTCCCCAGTGGGAACCTCCAACCTGAGCTCTGCCAGCTGTCTGGAGCCCAGACCAATTTACATGAGTTCACAGCCAGGAATTATATTTTGTTTCATGACCGCGCAAACCTAAAGCTTTGGAAAAAAATAATCTGAAACCATTTGAAAACGGCAACTCACTGACAATTCTCTTAACAGAGGCTTCTTGCCATAAATTTGATCATGATTCAGTGTCTTAAGAGTTCTTACTGAGCCCGAGAGAGAAACCTAACTGAAACTGAAGGCTTTGATGTAACTTTCTGCAAGGTAAAGGGATATGTGTGGTGTTTTTTTTGGTCTTTTTTTCCTTTTTCCTAAGCAGAAGGCATATAATAATTCTTTCTAATCTATTACAGAAGAAACAAATGAACAAATAATACTACAAAGATTTATGCAAAACCCCAACTGATTTAGACTGTTTACTTATTATGGCTCTTTATTTAACATTAATAGTATTGTTTAAGTTCTAAAGTAATTGCATATAAACATGTTTATTTTATTGTATGTACAGCTGTAGTACTGTTTAAAAATGCATTCAGTACAAAACGGTCTTTCTACTTTTTTGTGTGTGTTTTATTTTCCAAAACTCTAATGATTTAGGGTCTTTGCCATTATTAGCCACCAACCAATTTATAAGATACCTACAAGAAAGCTCAAAAAATTCAGCTATAGTTGGCTGGCAAAGTATAGAAAATGCTTTCTATTTGATTTCGTATTAAAAGGAAATTGGATATCACAAGACTAAAATGGTGATGCCAGCCAGAAAGATATTTTGAGACAAAATGCAGGAGACTGTCTTCAGAGAAAAGATGTAAACAAAAATGAGTGAGTGAAATAATGTAGACCACTTCAGACATGGACGAGAGGTACCAGGGATCAGAAATGAATTATTATGCTCTAAAATGATCCAATAAAAATCGAACTGTAGTGCAATAATCAGAAAATGTATTGGGAAAGATAGGTTATAAAAAGAAAAAGCTTACAAGTACTGTAGGTTATTACCTACTATGGAGAAATCTGTATTCAGGAGATTATATTTCTAACAAAATATGCACACAACCAAACACAGCTGAATTTGCTGTTCAAAAGGAAGTGAACTATAAAAATTAAAAAGCTAGAATGGCGGCAGAATCACAGGCTAGAATAAAAATAATCAATGCAACCGTCAATAGGAATGTCGAGATGAACATTGTACTGACTGAACACACAGCCGCGCAGGCTTGAGGAAGAATGACTCAATTATATATTTCCCCATGGGCAAAGACATAAAAATAATTGTAGACACATTGAGCACATCACAAAAAAGCATCTGGGCAGTGCCCCTTGTTAGAAAGGAAGAACTGCAGTTCTAAATGGTGAATAATTAGACAATCTGGAATAAAAAACATCACCTTTGGCAGTGAAGCCCTAGCAGACTGCAGCCACTGTGCCCACCGGCACTTGCTAGCCACAAAATCGCACAAAATGGCAGGGAAGGCTTCCCTTTATTAAAGCAATGGAGAAGCACTGGAACAGCTGTGTTCTTCCCCATTTCTGAGCCAGGGGAGGGAAGGGCTGAGGATTTTTGAAAAAGGCGCAAAACCCTTAAGCAGTTGGATGCTTGGCTGGGGGCAAGGGAGAGGTGGGATGCAAAGGCCTCCTCGTGCACCTGCACCACAGATCATCTCTCATAGTCTCTTCTTATCAAAATAGGCACATTTCTCAGGACTGTTGCATCCCTTACGCCACTGGCACTGAGAAGACTCCAAAAGCCAGCAGGGACTTGGCAGAACACCAACAGCTTACCCCAAACACACTGACTACGTACGAGCAAACATCCACCGCTAACAGCTGACGGCGGCATCTTCCTCAGAAGCAGCTTCCAGCTCCTCTCTCGCTACGCCGCAAAAGGATGACTCTTTCAGGCACATTCGGGCAACTGAGATAAAAATCTATCTTGAGAGTCAAGATAGCACATTAAGACCTGAATAAATTGACTATATTGTTGCACCATTCCCCGAAAGGGAAGTCTGGGTTGCAAAGCCGTGCATAAGCATGGCTTTTCATTTATGCTGAACTAAGCTGAATGAGCTACTACGCAGAAAATGTACATCACACCTTACTCACCCAGACATGACCTCTGGCCAGGCCTAAACCAAGCCCTTCATAATTATACCAGGAAGGCAACCACCATCGTAAGCTAGGTGCGTGTTCACTACCTCTATCTCAACCTTTCAAAAGCAGTTTCTTTGACTACAAATGAGACTTCATCACAATCACCTTCCTTACAAAAGGAAATTACGTAATATTCTGGGAAGGTTTTTAGTCTCTTGAGAAAGATTCCCAAGTATATAAAAATAAATCTGGAGATTTTCCCTTCACCAGGAGCTTTACACCTTACAGGAAGAGTTCCACCCCTACCTGTGATCACCAGCATCCCTTTCTGACAACAGCTGAGAGAATGCAATCCACTGCCACCCCCAAAAAGCAGCTGTATTGCAATCAGCAAGATCTGGCTCATGTAGACCACCAGCTAGAAGAAATCACAAAATACACCACTACTTTATGAAAGAGTTTAAGAACCTGCAACAGCAGCTATTGTTCAGGTACGCTCTGCTTCTAAGATTTTTTGTGGTAATCAAAAGAGACAAGCATCCATAAATTGTTTTGTCAGAAAGAGAACAAATGAGAAGTCTCTAGTGCTGAGCTGTAAATACTGCACCACTCATCAGATCCCACTGACAACGAAAATTAGCAAGCAGTTTTATTATGTGATCCCAACATCAACAGTTCAAGTAGATTCAAATCAAATTAAGACTCAATTCAAGTAAACTACATCAGATACTTTCTGACTGTGCAAATGGAGGTATGATTATATCAAATTATGCAGAAAAACCTAAATTCAAAGCATGCATTATGATTCTGCCACTTCAACAAACAGTAAAATACTTGCTCTAAAAGAGCTTAGCATGACTGGACAATAACAGAAGGTTTGCTGTCTCAAAAGCATTGTTTGGGGAAAAGTTAATCAAATATGATATTCTCAAACCAAAAGTGCTATGGACAAATTGCTGTGGACAAAGCAATGAGAAGGGCACTTAAGTGTAAAGAACACTTACCATGGCTTTGGTACACATAAAGCGCATGTATTAATTTATATTTTACATTTACTCAAAAATAATTGTAGGCAGAGAGGGAAGCTCATATTGCATTTACAGTTAAAATGCTACATTGAAAGATGTGAATAATACACTTTTGATTAAATGTGTCTTACTCCACTGACTAATTATAGAAAACCTGGGGTGTGTTTGTGACACAGACTCCCTTTTGCTTGCTACCTTTCCGTAAGACAAAGGCATTGCTTGAGAGTGTAGGAGAGAGGCACTTAATACAGCTATGAAAGCTAAACAACCCACCAGTGAGATAGCGCTAAGTAGAGTGATGATATGGTGAAGATCCTACAGGCAAACCCACCACACCACATGGAAACTCTTTAATATCAGGTTCATTAAAGAAACAGCTCCTCCCATTCCTACAGGAAATATCTCTTTGACTATTCCTTGGCCATGATACTCGATTTATAGGAAATGTAACAATATTTTGGAAAAGACAAGAATAAATCAGCATAAAATATTCCAAGCTCATTTACAAATGTGAATAAATTTCAGCTTCAAAGCAAGTGAGATGCTTACTACATTGATGTAAACAAGCCCAAAGCGACATTTGGTAGTGCTCATTACAATGAATAGATTCAAAAGCCAAAAGAAAATTAACAGTTCATCAATAACATTCAACTGTTCCACAAATATACCCCCAAGATAAGAAAACATTGGCTGCATCAAACTGGAGTCGTACTCTGTACTATTTATTAGCATAACCAATGTTAAAACTATATGGGATCTTCAGAGAAAGAAAAATAGGGAGAAAGTCTAGTAGCTGGAGTCACAGAAACTCAAAATCGTTGACATTCATGTGTTCACACTTGTTTAACACGCATATCATTTGGGAGTAGGAGGACATTTAATAGATACAAACATTTCCCTCTTAACATGCCTGCAGTTAAAACACTGATGCTTTTTCATCTTTCAGTTCCGGTGCACCGTGCTGTCTTGACTACATTTCCAATGATGTCAGAGAAGATATAAAATCCCTCTAATGTACAAAACTGATGAGGTGGGGAGGGAGCAGTGCTATGAACCAGAATAAATACTATATACAGTTTAAAAGTACCCTTAACTTTTGCCCCCTGGGTTTCTTACATGCTTTTGGTAGTTTTTAGCAAGGTTTCTAGTGACAGAACTGAACAACCCTGACCTGATGTCCTAAGCCACCCTCACTTCCAGGCATTTCCTCCCACATATAAGTCTTTTAGGAAGTGTGGTTTCATGGAATAAAGGAACCTCCAAGTCACTGACTTTCCCCAGCTCCTTTTCTGGATAACACCCAAGGCAAAGGAATGTCGTTAACTTTACATTTGGTTTCTGCTGCCCAAAGGGCTCCTCCTCTGTAAATGCCAATACATCTCATGGAGAACAATTTACGATGGGATAGTGACACATGCTGCTCAATTGAAGTCAGCGTTGTGAAGCACTGTATAAAATCTACATTGCAAATCATCTGGAGTAGAAACTTAAGATAAAGAAACAACACTGGCAATATAATTAGTCATCAGAATATGTTAATCTAATTAAAATATTACTCAAAAACATCTGTTAGGGAGAGGAAGCAGCCTGCAGGACTTATTCAGTGCTCCTAGACCCATATTCTAGAAGAGCTAATTATACACAATTCCTCTTATGCTCATGTTACAAAACATAAAGTCAGGGTGCAGAGCTAGGTATGACTAAAGAAAACAGAATTAATATCTAAAATACTGAATTTCATTTCGTAAGACCCGTATATGAAAGCAAGTTGAAACAAGTGGTACTGAAATCTGCATTATCTGTACAAACTAACTGTCAATTCATATACAACTTCCCATTCCTATCCTATTTTCTGTTGCAGAAATAAGAAATAGTCTAATATGTTTGGTTTAGCTTTCACTTTTAGAAGACTATGAAGGCTGCACCCGTGGGAAGCAGCTACTTTCTCCATGTTCTGTGTTTCTTCTAGAGGGTCTGACCAAAGCTATTTGCTACTATCAGTACTTCCCCCATTTGTAAGATGAGGATATGCTAATGTTTGTAACTCTCAATAATACAGATTTATGCCGATTTTCATCTTACTCCTAAGCCCAAGAGGAAATGAAATACTAACAAATTTGAAAACGGAAGATAAGACTTTCTCATGTAATTTAATACACAATGAATTAAATGGGTAAAAATGAAAAAAAAGGCTGAAGAGGAAGAATGAGCAATCTTTTGTCATCCATGGTAGGACGACAATAAATTCTAGAGGATCTCATACTGTCAAGAAGAAATGATATTTAGATTAAACCTTGCTAGACCCTAAAAGGATAATTGCTCAGTATTTCCCACTTCTCTGCCAATCCTGTACTCATTTGCTAGATCCCTTTTTTTTAATCTCACTTACAGTATTACAGTTTGAAATAACTGGAAAGTATTTTTCCAGGGGGAAAAAAAAAAGCTCTAGATATCTTTATATTTAAAACCATACTTGCTGAGGGTATAAGGAAGCAAATAAGAGTAATTTGATCTTATTTCTCTAGTAGCCTTAACTATAATCTTCTATGATCAGAGTTCGTAAGTTTTCCTGTTCGCCTTATTTCGCACTAATGGTGTTCCACTGGCAGCTTTCAGCAGAACATCGCAACCTTTGATGAAAAACAGGTTCTAACTGTCAGGAACATTTACATTTTAAGACATATAAGTGAGAATTGCTCATATTTCAATATAAGTATTAAACTAAACCAACATTAAACTAAAATACATAATTTATTCATTTATTCGAAAGGATATACATATAAAATATGACTGTAGGTTGTTTCTGTAAAGCAGATTTCTGATCTTCTAATACATTTTAAATTTTAACCAAAAGAGATGAAATATAAAACGTATTATAAACTTAATAATAAAACAACATAAATAAAACATCAGGATAGACATGCTGCTTGTGTAGAATGGAACTGTTCCCAGCAAAACACTAGTTTAGAGATGTCCTCATGTAGAATTTATGGTAAATGTTTAACAACAGAAGAAGAATTTTGTTCAGCATCCCCTTAGTCTCACGTCTCCCCTCTATGAAATGAAGTCAGATAATCCTCACACTTTTGCAGAGCAGCACTCCGAGGGAAGGCAGGCGCTTTACTGCCTATCCCATCACATCTCTTCCCCCTGTGGCAGCCTAGATAAAGTGAGTTCCCAAGAACTGCAGCAGCACAGCAACATCCTTTTGCACTGTAAAATATTTGTGGAAATACTCTTCCTGCACACTCATTTCCATCTGAGAAAGTCAAAAGGATTTTAAAGAAAGAAGGAGCAATAATTTATATTGCTACGGGCTCCTTAAGCCACATCCACTATCGCTTCTGCATTACACAGGGGAGGAAAGGCAAGTGATTTTTTTTTTTTTTTGAGCTGTAATGCCAAGTTACTCATTTCTGGGATTAAAAATTAGACCTGACTATTCTACTTAAGCTTACCCCCTCCCTCCCTCCCTCCCCTCTTTCAGCTACCCATGAAAGAAAACAAAACTGCAGGGCTAAAAATATTACACAGCCTTGTACAAATACACAGATACTTTTTACTATGCTGTGAGCAAAGGTAATTGGGATTATGGAATATAAAAAATATTTCTGCTATGTTCTAAATACTGTTCCATTATCTTTTATGTAAAATACTAAATACTGTTTCATATTTGTCTTTAAATTAGTATTCATTGTGCTTAAAAGAGAAACAAAAGAAAGGGAACGTTTTAACATTATGTACTGATTCTAATACACCGCATGAAAACTGTAAAGATTAAAATAGAAGATATGCAGATGCAATGCCCCTGTCAGTCAGAACAAGTAATGTTGATAGTCATCTTAAATGGCAGAATTTTCCCCACAATACTGACAAACAACTCATCATTAGCTGAATTTCTATATATGAGCAATTTCATAAACTGCTTAAGTACTAGGGGCACAAATGCAAGACACTCATGGTATTACAACTGAGGTGACGTCACAGAGCTCACAGAAGCATCTCACACTTAACCAAAGCAGTTCAGATGACTCACAATGCTTCCTTTGAGACAGTAACATTTCCAAAGGAACCACTCTGAGGTCAACAAAAGCATCTTACACTCTTAACAACTCCAGCAGAACAGTTACAATGTCAATGTATACTCCAGTGCTCCCTGAAAGGCATTGCAATGTTACTGCAGAGATTCACCCGCCTCCTTTGACACTCAGGGGGCTTCTTTGAAACAACAGCAGAAGCAACACACATAAACGCCGTCTCAACACTAGAAGAGAAAAAAACACAGCAGAAGCAAAAGGAGTCTTTTATTAAGGGAAGATTAGTGGCCCTTTTCTGTCAAAAACATGAGAATATCGTATCTCAAATATCCAACAAGCTATAGTAAACTCCTGAAGTTGAAGGAATTTCACCATGGGGGCTTTGCATTTTGTTTCAGTGATGAGATTGCCTTAATCTATTAGGTGACTAAACCCACCCAACAGACAGGACTGTAGAAACACGAAGGCAATCCATGCCACAATAAAAAGGCAAAGTAAAGCACTCTAGGAATGAAGAGAAAAATATTAAATGGCACAGATGGAACAGGATTAAGACTGATGTTTACCTTTATATTTTCAAGGCTACTTACACATATTTGACCTAACTGCTCTACTTGCAAATTAGTAACTATGTTTTTTAATTCCACCATTGCAAATAGAGAGTGACAGGACAAGAGCTAACGGAAATACTTCAGACGCAGCCATCGCTACTACGAACACAATCCCGCACAGAGAGTCAGTCACTTGCACACTTCTTCTCAGAGCATGTATTGTTATTATAATGTAGTTGTTGGTAATAATTTCCTGCAGAAATGAGAAAGCCAGAGATCAGCTTAATGTCTGCCTTGTTTACCAAATAACAGTAAATAACAGCAACATTAATCCCAATGATCTCACTTTCTTGCATTAAACACAAGACTTTTATGAAGAGCCAAACTGAAGCCTGATTTAAACAGGTGTGAATTCACAGTAGGTCTATTGACACACACCATAAATTAAATCAGAACCTTGTCCTTGCTAAATCCTCCCCACGTTTGGATAACTAC
The DNA here is from genome assembly GCA_013398915.1 of Dromas ardeola. Classification (NCBI taxonomy): domain Eukaryota; kingdom Metazoa; phylum Chordata; class Aves; order Charadriiformes; family Dromadidae; genus Dromas; species Dromas ardeola. The sequence continues at coordinate 352,729 of VYZM01002840.1, forward strand.
AGCATTCACAAAGCTGCGTTTCTCATACAGCATCAGTGATTCCAGTATTTCTTTTAATGATTAAGCATCTTTATCCCTTTAACAGATACTGTTAAGATACTGAATCTGAAGTGCAAAGAACATGGTGACTTGCCCAAAAGCCACCCATCTGCTCAGCAATCAAAGTGAAAAAACCCCAGAGATTTAGGGAGAGTCAAAAGCTCTGTTAAATGGACCACTGCTCCCAGGGTATAAAACAAATACTTAAATGAATTACAAAAGATTAATCTTACGTGTTTCTATGTCATTAAACTCAGCTTTGATCTGTAACCTACTGATTTCTCTACTACATCCACTTATTAATATATAGCTAATATTATTATTTTATCTTTGCTGTCTGCTGTTTAAAACTACTAATATTATTAAAATTATTGTTCCAAATAGAATCTGATCCTGTACACTGATGTTAAGAGAGAATTTTCCCAATAATTTCTGGGGGGAAAAGGAAACGATTACTTTTTTTCATAGCTCTTTTTTTCCCCCTCTCTTGCTTTGTTTTTAAAACCACAAATATGTTATTAAAAAAAATAATAATCCCCTGGCCAGATCTCAAGCACTCTAAAGCTATATTCCATGACCAGTCCAGTAGTTATTTCAGCCCGCACTAACACCCTAATTTCTTGCCTACAAATCTCAAAGAAGCTGTTGTGAACTATAGTCAATGCCTAGTTGGCATAAAATCATGCAGCCAAAAGGAACTGAACATGAATCTGGCTCCAAGAGTGAGTGTGCATTTCACGGTACACTCCTCCAGTGTACTGGGAATCCAGTACTCTGCTATTGGTTCTCACTACTTAGTAGAGAAAGAGTAATTGCATAAAAACACCTAAGTACATGTCAGGAGTAAGCCAAACAAGCCAGCCTTTAAAGCACTTCAAAACAATCTGACAAACTAAAACTGGTTAAAAATTGTGTTATTGTAGAAATGGCTCAAGTTCTGTAGTAGCTTTCAGCTGAGACACAGTAGCTGAAAGTAAAACAGTTGATGGTTGTGCAAACAAGTCAAATGTGGCTCAAAAATGGATTATGGCATGGCATAAATGCATTTGAGGTAAAATTCATCGCTTCACAGTTGCACAGACATTCTGTAAAGGAAAACATACAAAGTGCACGAACAATTTAATGGGGGAGAGTATATGGATACAAAATGGAGCGTAATCTCCTTTTTAGTACACTAGTTAGTGTGGGACGCAGATCCATGTCATATGATGTAGTTTTAGATACATGTCTGAAGATCACCCTTTTAGTAGATCAGGGTTGTATCCTCTCCTGGACCATAGCTTTACTCCAGAAAAATAAAGAAATAAATAAATTTGCCAGCTCAGTAATCCGTCAGACTAAACCACTGAACTTAATGTTCTGATATGCTGCAATGACAGACACCACTGTTTCAGCGAATTGAGGGTAAAGGCAGTAGTCTTCAATGGAATAAAGTAACTATTTTTTATATTGTTATTCTGTAGTTTTTATGTCTGAAATTTACATTCAGATATTGTAGAGTAACACTGTTCATGTTTAAATAGAGCTATTTATACCACAGCAAAGATAAGCAATGATCCCCAAGAAATTGGTCATTCATTACTTGCAGTTAATATATATTTTGCTTAGCCTCAGGCAAAGCTGAAGGCAGTTTGTGCACTAACAGGCTATTATTAGTTGCCATTAACATTGACAACACTAATTTAAATAGGAATGTTGGTGTTTCACGAGATCTGTTCAATGCTGCCAAAACAACCGGAGTATGTTTAAACAGTGATTATCAGAGTTGGTGCGTCTATGACGGAAACTAATCCTCAAATAAATTCTCAAATCCGGCTACTCAGAATACATAATGAAGTACATATTCTTCGTCAGGGAACCTCCTGCTAAAGCTTTGAGTGAATATGAGAAATTCAAGGAATATCTAAACAGAATAAAATTTGCAAAAATATACTTGCTTCAGATCAATGTAAAGCAAAAAAAATGTCCTAAAAGCAGGTCTACCAGAGTCTACACACGTCATTGTCCTAATGTCACCACAAAAAAAGCTGTTCTGCATTTTTAGCAGAATTGTGCTCACAGAGGAAGAAAAAAAAAACCCAACAACAAAAACTAATTGACCTTTTCAAAATACAGACAATAATAGCAATTAGTTTTCTCAAACAATGCAACAACTGTATCTTCCTCATTAAGTTTATTCCAGTTACAAATAGCTGCGTTCACATGCCATTTGGTCAACCCTTCGAAAGCCAGAATTTCTAAATACCTATTTTTACAGCAATTAGACAGTATCATGGAAACTAGCACTTCATGAGCTTCCAGCAACTGATCTTATGCGCTCACCCATTTTCACAGCACAGAAGTTACTGGCTGGCACAAGGAAAGTCTACTTCCATGGCAGGAACTGAAAAGGATAAATGCAACACTTGTGGCTCTCTGATAAAGCCTCTGGCACAAACGACTGCATAGAAACAGAAAGATGTGCCATTTATTACTTCATTTAAGTGGAGATTTATGAATTTATGCATTCAAAGAGTGCTTTGTTACTGAGTCCCAACCCAGATGGAAAACATGCTGCTCTCTGGATCAGGAATCTTGACTATGAACTTACCTGTGAAGCACTAGATAATATAAATGAATATATCTTGAACCATCATTGCCTTCAAGTTTATCCACGCTAACTTTCAAGACTGTAATTATTATAATGACTCAATGGCATAGGAAGCATTGACACCTGCTCTGTTGACCCTGCCTGGAGACAGCTAGAGTTCAAATGAGCTTGTGCTCTCAGTTTCTCTCTCTTTAACTTACTTTTGCCCTCACTTTCCTCTTCCAATTATTTGGTTAAAATGTGTATTCAAACATGAATCCCTGATTAAAAATTTGTTATAAAGCTTACAAAGAACCAAATATTAAGTCACATGCAAAAGGACTACTCTGTTCTATTGTAGACCATGCAGGAAATGAGTTTAAGTAGATTAAAATCATTCTCTCAGCCAAACGTTTAGAAGAAACCACTCCATTCTTTGTTGGTAAAGCACAATGATTATGTGTCCCTATCTTAACGACACTTAATCCATGGTTCCTGCGATGTAGGACGATGAAGGTAACAAAAGCATTTCCTTTACTACCTACAACAATTTTCATCTATAGCAAGATGACTTATTTAGTGCAACTTGTATGGCTAGCAAAACATCATGAATACCCAGCTGCACTACTGCATTCCAGACCGAAATACCTAACTCAGTTATATGCTTAACCTGCTTTGAATGCATCGGCTTCCCAGCATCTTACAGCATAAATGACCATGTGTATTTCTTAGTCTGAATGGTACAAGTATGCACATTCCTTTCTCAGGTAGCATTCCCTTTAAACCATTTTCATAGTTAAGGGCCAACCAATTCCAGGCAGACCAGATTCATTTCCTTCAGCCACCGTCTAAACCCAAATGTCTTTGGAAAACACACAAAAAAAAAACCCAACCCCAAACAAAACACCCCTTTGCAACAACACTTTACAGAGAGTGGATCCCACACGGAACGTGGCAGAAGCAGGAAGCAAGAAGGTAGGCATCCATTGATCATCGGGCAAATGGGGTGGCATCTGAAAATTAAGTGGTTCTAGCAACATGATACAATGGGATAGCGTAGAGTGCTTAATCCTCAACGGAGTATTGAATAAAAAACGAGCTGTGCACTAAAACTTTTTTTTTTTTTTAAACTCACACAGATAATCTAATGTCTTTGAACCTATATTGGACACTATCATTGGTATTGAAAACCATGCAGATTAAATTATAATTAAATTACCAGCTTCGTATTTGACAAATTAAAAACACATAACTATAGAAATGACATTCATGACTGAACTCTCTTTCATCTTATGATTATAGATCTACTAAAATGTATCACTGTCAACACTGCAATGTCAGTCTGCCACTTTCACTGGTTCCCCTCTCTTATCCAGTAAAAAATACGTATTCAACTGCAGTTAGACCTGCCATAACATGTAGCTATTAAACACAGATTAAAATATGAGCTAAGCTTGTTGATCTTAAGCATGATAAATTTGCTTACTTATTATACTCTTTAAGGAAACATTTATAGCAGATTTTCATCAATTTTGATGCGGACATAAAAAATTATTAATTGCCCCTATGTTACTTACTTAGATGCACATTTTCGCCTTCTGTGACACACTAAACCATAAGAAAGGCAAATAAGTAAAGAGATACTGAAAGAGAACAAATATTAAAAAAAATACCAAACAAACAAAACACCTAAGAAAACCAAAACGCCAGGTTGTCTTTCTGAAGTCACCTGCCTGTCGAGTTTTAAAACTACGCCCAGAAGGCAGCATGTGCAGGATCAATTCTACACAAAATGTGATACGGTTGTACATATATAGATTTATTTTAGAACCTAATTCGTAGGCCACTAAACTCAAATGATAAATGTCCTATGGCATAAAAATGGAGAATGCGGGAAAGTAATTGGACTCTAGAAGAACGATGTTTTAACAAAAACATTGTTTCATTTTTTGTCTTATTTTTCAATCTATGCTATAAATACAATGCACGTATCAAACAACCCTTTTACAGCTTTAATGTAATACAGAGACCAAAGAAGGAAGGGGGGAAAAAGAAAGAAAACAAACAGGAGGAAAAAACAAAGAGAAAAAAGGAAAATAAAAGTGAAGTAGAAGAAGAAAGTTTCAAATAAATTGCTACTTCTATTCAGTACATTAGATACATTTCTTTATTACCATTCTCCCCATCAGACTTCCTTTCATGGTCAGTGTCAGTGAGGGACAATGCTGAGTTTGCCCGGCTTGACAAACAGGAGCTGTGTTCCGATTTCATCCCCCTCATCCACATCCTCAGGGCATGATCCGGGGACGCACCGCCTTCTGTTTCAGTATCCACATCTGAGCCCACCTCTAGTGGGTAACTGTGCTCAGCTACACCGTGTAAATCTGTTTGATAGCCAGGGCACAGAATATGAGGAGTCTCACAGAATTCCATGTCTGGAAAAAACAAAAGTTCAGAAAAAAATTTAGAAGTGAAATGCAATATACCTTTGATTTTCTTTTGGAGAATTTGAGAATTAACATTGGTAACACTACTAGAAGACTTTGTTTGGTCACTCTGCTCTGCTATCCAATCTACTATAAGAATAATACAACTAAAAGAGTGCAACTCTGTAAAATATATAATACTGCCCTGTAATTGTGCCTTTTTGTCTGATAGAAATATATGACAGCTCAAATATGTGTACACACCCGCACGCTGATAGCTGTACATCAATTTAGAACTGAAGAGAGTTCGTTCAAATGCAGATACTTACTTGTTTTTTGCCAGAAAGGCAACAGCTCTAAAATTAATCTCAGTATGTTTTTATCACAGGGAAAGTGTAGCAAATTTGAAAATAGGGAATTTACAAAATAAAATTTGAAATATTTGATTAATCACAGAAGACAAAGAAAGAGTACTTACCATTGGCTTGCTCTTTGAGAGTGCTGTCCTTGCATATTCACACCAGTGGGTTTTGGTTCTCCAGTGCTGGTGACCTACAGGAACTTCCTAGAAGAGCAGTGACTACTAGGACTGTACAAGTGCCATCTCGTGACACCAAGTGATCAGAGATTTTAAAAGCTGTACAGTGCTCAATAATTCAGTTATTCTTACGAAACACCGCAACTGTAGGGCAGTAGATATCCAAGGACAAACAGAAGGTGGACAGGACCCATAATGTGAATATGCAGAGGAAACATTCTCGAAGAACTACAGGTAAGTAACACACATCAGCAAATTACAACTTCCCTTTGAGGTAGCCTCTGCATATTCTCACTTGTGAGAATCCAATTACAAATGCAACTCCCAGGGAGTAAGACAAGGAGTTCTAATTAAATAAAGATTACAGAACTGCACTCCCTAATTGAACATCAGACCTGGGATGCCATCTTGAGAGATTAAATACAATATCAAACATGCATACAGCATTCTTTCAATTTCTAGAAAAGAAACATTAGACACAAGAGTCATTGATAGAGACTGAGGACAAATACTCTCTTCTACTGCCATCCTAACTAAAGCTTTAATTTGCCAAACTAATCCACTTACCAGCCAGCAAGAGGAATGGTTCTTATTTTAAGCATGCTCTCCAAAATAACAAAGAACCCTGATATTTTCTTGAAGGTATTGACCAAAATCTACAAACCAAATGCTAAGCTAGATTTTGCTGAGGTGGCTCAATTTTTAAGTCATTTATCTCTTTATAGCTTTCCTTTGCCATCAAAACATTCCTGAAGGTGCCCCTTGTAGTGACAGCCCACAAGGGCTGGCTTTCAGCTCAGGGAATGGCAGCCTCTTTTCTAGAGGGACAGAGGAAGAAGGTGGGCAGCAAACAGAAAGAAGTGTCCGTGGCCTCACTTTCCTATGCCAGAGTCCCGGAAGGCCACCCTGTCTCCCTGGTGTTGTCACTGCATCGGCTGGCCCATCCCAGTAGCGCCAGCCATCATTGCTCCTGCTCCTTTCAGAGCAGCAAGACCGATGTGGGGGCCCTCCAGAGCGCTCCATCACTGCTCTGATCTCTTCCCCTTGCTCACAGGAGGAGGACTTGGTCTCAGCCCTACACTTGAGAAGCTGCAACATATGCCACCTTCACTAGCCCTGTTCTGCAAGTCTCTCAAATGTCTTGAGGCGGACTAAGAGGTTTGATGGAGATGGCAAGGAGAAAATAGCCAAGATGCTGGGAAGCAGCTGCGTAGTTTCTGCAGTAGAGGGAATATTTGGCATTTGAACTTTATCTACCATTACAATGCAGTGTTCTTCATGCTGTCTAAAGCCTGTTTAAAACTGGCCTTTGGCTGATAGGTAAAAGGAAGGAGGAAAAGTAATTCAAGGCAGTGCTTGTGGACAAAAATGGAAGCTGAGGCTGGCTGCTACTCATTTTCAATCCTACGCAGATGCTTACAAGAGAGACTCTGAAACCTGTAAGACCCTCTGGGAAAAACTTTCATTCCTGTACGGCTAAGATGGTAAACAGAAAACATTCAGTCTTCAGAGAAGTCCCGTTTTCCTGAGATTTTAAAAGCTCATGGGGGCACAGGAGACACAGAGACAATCTCAAAGCACGTTACTGGATATAACTAAGTACAGTGCTGCTCAGACAATGCCCTACTTTAAGTGTCGTTTTAATTATGCATTATATCCACAAGAAACAAGCTAGCTCCACTTGGTTTAATTAGACAGCATGGACCAAATCTTTGTACGACACAAAGAATGCAGATACTGAAATTGGACACTGACCCATCACAGCTGCATTACACTCCTAACTTTTATTTTCTTTTCGACAGCACTAAATTAATCAGATCACCTTTATACAAAATATGGTTCCAAATTTTTTCTTTACCAAATTCAAAAAGGACTCGTACATAAACCAAGAATTTAAAAAACCAGCAACAGTCCCAGATTACTAACCCAGAGCCTAGTATCAGTGAAATACAGGCTGATTCTACGCCACCCTGAAAGGACTACAGTGTTCATTTAAATGGAGGGAGCGGATGCCACTATTTCACCAAACATTTTTCAGTAACGAAGAGGTGAACCAATGCTTTCTCGTGAAACATCTGATTTAAAGTTCCGCTTAACTGAGCTGAGCTACTATAAAAAATAGACAGGAGCTTCCCTCCGTGTACTGCACCTGTGCTCTGAAAGAAAGGTGAATGCCAAATCCTGCTGGCTCACAGCTAGCAATGAGGGAGCTTCTCACATGCAGGGGTACAGTCCTGATTGTACAAGTCCATCAAAAATTTATGATGGTTAACACATGCTTTAGCAGATGACATAAAAAAGAGGAATAAATGTATACTGCCATTTAAAGAAGTATATTATCAAAGAGAATTAAGATTCAGCTGCTAAAGCCACATAAAATTCAAGGAAAGTAAATTAGGCATATACATTTGGACAGTTGTATTTAAAGACACTAGCAGGTCTTTAGTGCTTCTCATAAGCGCTAACGAGAAGGTACTTCCAAAGGGGGATATTTTATTGATGTACATCAGGAAAAATTAATATTAAACCCCAAACTTAATTATTTCTGATGATATAAGAGAGCCAACAGGATTAATTATTAGCCTTAATACTGGTCTCAATTTTGACTGAGGCTCACACTGCAGAAATAACCTCCAATGAAACTGCCCCACAACTTTTTTTTTTTTTTTAATTCTCTCAGAAAGCAGTATTATTCCTATTTTTAAACTTAGATTTCTGTAAAGTACTACAGCAACACAGGGTTCTTAGAGTACGTCTCTGTCAGCTAAATTACACCTTTTGATCTCAAGAAGCATCTTCTGAACCTCCTTCCCTTTCAAAGCAGATTTCTACTTATTTTCACCAGCTGAGGAACTTCCCCATAATTACAAATCTTCTCATAACTTCAAGAACTACGTCAGTTGATGCTGGATCCTCAGGGAGCAAGGATGCAGGCACTTCTCTACACGGATGTCCACTCCAGGCAGCTGTCTGCCCCTAGCAGCCTGCAGCCCACATTCTCCCTGTTTGCAATGGCACATGCCAAGGGGAAAATTCATCCCAGTAAATCTCACAAACGCTAATTAGATTACACATGTTTAAGAAGCACAGAATTTACCCTTCAGTCTACAAGTTAATTCAAAATGTAGCAGCTAACATATTCAATATTTGAGCTAATTTTTTTTTTGGCGCAGCAAAAGAAAGTGACTTTTTTATACTATAACTCATATTCAACTGAAGTCTAAGACAATATATTGCCTTAATGGTCTATTTCTTAAGTATACAAGCCTTTGTAGTATTTTAACTCCCACGGGATGCATTTTCTGAAAAGCACTTAGAATGCCAAAAGTGGCTGCTTTTAGTCTGCGTATCTAAGCTTGTTACCTAAAATATTACGTATTTCCACATGGAGATAAAGTTCAAGGGTGGATTTATGATAGATTTAGCCTTACCAAAAAGATACAGTCACAAGAGAAATGAGGGAACATTAATATGAAATTCAAGTTTTTGCATGAATTACGGACAGAGAAAAAAGGTTGCAGTTATGAATGTATATAGATCATGACAGGATTTTCACCTCTGGAGCCTCGTGGTGCCTACTGTAACACAACTGTTAAAAATACAAGTATTTTATCCTTTAAGCAACTTAATTTTCCTGAAAAAAACTCTTCAGAGATGAACAGTTGAAGAGAAGCTTGATGCCACTGGCCAGGGGTGCCTTTGCTATTTAAGGTACTCATGTTGATATGAGAATTCGGCAGCTGAGCAGGCAGCCAGCTCCAACCTTGGTCACCAACAGAGAGCTACCGAAAACTCCAGATACACTCACCAAGTATTTATTTACTGCAGCATCGATTTAGTCACCAGTACAGTTAACAACTTACAGTTAGGATTTTCATGCATATATAAAACATTTATCAGTGCATCTTCAGGACTATTTCATTGTCCTTTGCATGGGCAGGAATACTGTGTGACAGCTACTCTTTCTGCAACTCTTTTATTTTTTCCGGTACAAGCAAAAAAATAAATTAACCAAGTGAAAGACCATGGAGGTCCTGCTCTTCAACTTAGTATTTCTGCAAACTTAGTGAACTTGCAGGACTTGTGGAATTTCCATGCTGTTGCCATTTGCCAAGAATTTTGCTAATTTCAAACAACTAACTGGGAGGGTAAATAAACATTTATTTATTTAAAATAAAGAGAAGACTGTCCAAACAAAGTAGATAAAAGAGAATCACAAAACTAGCGTATAAACAGAGATGAGCATAAAGAACCTCCCTTTCCAATTTTCCTATTCCCTTATGGAAAAATGTTATTTTCTATTAACAACAGAATTGACAAATAACACTTACTTAAATTACTTAATCGACTGATCTGTTCAACTAGAGAAAGAGCTTACAGAAAAATATGAATTATCTATAAGCCGGAAGAGTTTGGCAAGTTGCTGTTACGTATATTTTATGAAACCTATCATGTGATTAAGCAATTCTGACTTACATATTTTAAAAGTCTCTTTAAATATCATAGATTCACAAATTTATTTTATCCTTGATCCTTGGTATGAGGTGGCTTTTACTCTGAGGATGCTCCCCACTCAAACACACACAAAATCAATTCTCCAGATGAAAATGTACAAATTGCTCTGTCTCTGCAAATGTAAAACTCCAAAGGAGCCTAAGCAGCTCAAAAGCAAGGAAAAAAATTCAGTGTCTTGGAAGTTTAAATCCATGGTACTTATTTTGGGCCGGTCTCCTTTCTGTTTGTCACTGGAGTCTATTTGAGAATACTTGGAACATCAGAGTCGAGGGTGCAGATTTGATGGACAGATCCTGAATAATAGTGGAAGGAATCCCAGAAGGGCAAATAATGTACATTAACTTGAATATTGTCACATTTACGTTTGTTACCGAGCTGGTGTCTCAAGGAGCAATAACGGGAATGCAGGGGAAAAACCACACCAATCACACAGCTTTGAGGCTGGTGTAGGGTTTGGGATTTTCTAGTGTTACACTGAAGATTTAGGTATGTTGTTTCGCACTCTGTATTTATGCCAGTGCATTAACCAGCAAGTGTATTGTATGTGTTTCAAAATGAGAAGAAAGTCAGAGCAGCTACTTATGGCATAAGAGACTTGGGAGAGAAGGGGAGGGAGGGAGGGAGAAATCTAAGTCAAATGGGGAAAGTGAAGCTCACATTCATTTTTGGAAGCAATACATATGCACCCTCCTAAATGAGAAATTTTGAGGGCTATTGAGCACTCTGATAAATTCAGTGTGTTCAACGGCCCTTAAAATTTCTCATTTCTCACCTGAAGACCATGGTTTACTGGCTGTACACTGGACTTGAGAATTAAATGGGCAGAGATCTTAAGCTACTTCATAAAGTTATTCACGTAACACAACCTGCTAGATAACTTTGTGAATGTCTTTGTGTGTTTACATTTCATTTAGTCTAAGACCTTACTTGTTTCCACATTGAGAACACGCCACATCTTTCCTAGGATGATATAATTCAAAGACATTAAATTTCAGTAACCATTCATATGAAAATCATTGAGGAAGAAGCCAAAAATCAATTAATTTGCAAGAGCACATTGCACTGACTATTAATTTGCTTTAGAAATCTCATGTTTATCACCGATTATACTATTATCACAGCCCAAAACACATTCTCAGCTGCATTTATTCTAATAAAAAAATTGACATACCTATTACACGTAAATAAGCTGCACATTAAAGACACCATTTGAGTTTTTGTACTTGTATATCAAATGCATTGTATTGTATGGTTTCTTTTACTGTATTTCAACTTTTCCTTGCATTCTCTTATCTATGGAGTTTATTTTCTTACAGTAATCTCCAACAAAAACCAGAGATGCTAGGAAGTTAAAAATAACAGTAACAACAAATAAAGGAGGACTAAAAGAAGAATCAGAGTCTACTATAACGCTAAGGAGTTTCATGAAATTTGCAGATTAGGCAGCTCAGGGATTAGGAAAGGAGGTTGCACTTTCAGGAAACTCTTTGGCTTGTGAAATTTATGAGAAAGTAAGAAACTCTTTGTTCCTCAGGTCTTTCCCCAGAGGAACCAGGGGATGAGGTTCTAACCAATGCCTCATGGCAAGTATCTTTCTAGTCTCTTCTTCAGATTAATTCTTCAAACTTAAAGAAAGAGGGCAGGAGCAGACTAAACCTATTTTTAAAAATGCTCCTGGAGCTCTCAGATATTAATTTCTATTTTTATTACTATTAAAATCAACATGAATACAAAAATGTACTTCTCAAACTCTGCATGGATATCAGCCCAATCCTATGAGGACTTAGACAAACTTTCTCTCTCCCCAGAAGTGGAATATTCTTTTTGTAGATCACTGGAAATTTTTAATGTTACAGATTTTGTTTTTCAAGAGTAACCCACAAGATGCCAGAGAGAAGGCTTCTGGAGCTACAGTGTGGATGCAGCGGGTCTCAGTTTAATTTAGGAAGAAACACTGTCATTATCTGATTGACTAGGAATTTAACCCTTCAAGGTCAAATACATTTTAAGTGTTACTGGCTACAGCATTTCCTATTCCTAAAGTGCGGCTTTATGAGGTGAAGTACTTCCATTCACAGATTCTGTTAAAGAGAAATTTCTATTGCAGGGACTCATAAATATCTCTCCTTTAATGAATTTTAGAGTTATAAAACCATAGCAAATGCCAGGAGTTAGCATTTAACCTAAATTTCTGATAAAGGAAACCTACTTACTCTCAAATAATGACCACACTAACTCTACCCTACTAAAGACAAGAGGAAAAAAAAAAATCTAATTATCACAGATGAGAAAGAACCTCGATATCATTTGTGAGGATAAATGAAGTTCTTCTAATACTACAGTTGAAATAGAGTTTGGAAAAGCTTGTCTTACAGTACATTCAATTACAATTTCATTCTCCATATGCAAAAATCTATTAGGAAATGAATAATTTTCAAGAAAAAAGATTTTCTGTTTCAAAAAACCTTATTCTCAAGGGTTAAGAAAAGCATTACAATTTTCTTCTGAGAATTTTAAAGGTCCCTTACAAGTTTTGGCATTTGTGTATGTGTTTCAGGGAAGCAATAGATAATGGATAATTTTTTTTCAAAAAGCAAGATGAAACCCTCACGAAGGACAGCAGAGCTATGAATCAAATCATCTAGAGCAGATTAACTAACTTTTCTCTTTGAAAGAGTTTCATGTGAACAAACACTCTTCCTCAAAGAAGAGTTTCCTTGTTTCAAAGTCTGTATGGCACTTAAGAGAAGAATGATTGACAGAATTATTAAACAGAGTGTAAACTGTATACTAACAGTCTTCAAAGTGAAATTACCCTCAGATTGTTGCTATATCCCTACAAACTTGAATTCAACTCAGAGATGCTCTTCTGGTAATAATTTCTGAATGTACTTACATTTAAAGCAGAATGACTTTCATTCAAACATCAATCTTAGCGGTTTCATGACAGGTATCACTTTCTAATAGAACTTAAGATGGAAATATGAAATTAATTTCTACAAATAGTTTTGATTCTGGTTTATAAAATATTTTTAAGATATACTTTTTGTTTCTAAAAATAATGCAATTGTTCCTCTCTTAAAGTTCCAGTCAGAGCATTGATATGAGCATCAAAGCCTTTTTAAAATAAAAGATATGCAAAGAAGGTATCTTTATAAATTTCACTGACAGTGTTAGAAGGCAACACATTTAAAAATCCAGCAGTCTAAAATCTGATGTAATTTACAGCGCTGTAAATGCAGCAGTGAATTCTATGAAGCCAGTGGGCCAGGTAAAGAAGGTAGCACTTAGGCTTCAGTATGACTGTCTCAGAGTAAACATCTGGCAAGTGCACATCTTCGTGATGACGGAAGTAATTTTAGAAAGCTTCTATCAACAGAGATTTACCAGAAACGTTCTCCTTTACTGATGGGACATTCAACAGACCTGAGGCACTCAGACCACAGGTGCTGCTCAAAAGAACGATCACAGAGCAGCTCAGCTCCTCACCTTAACTTTCACCAAAAACTAGGAAGCTCTAATATAATTTTAAAATTGCTTAAGAGAGTATCAAGGATACTACTACCCATTTTCCTTTGAAGTGATAGATGAATGGAGGGCAGGGAGCAAACGGAGGCAGGTTGGAGCGGAGGAAGGCAGTTTGTATCACCCTGTGCCAGTTTCAGTGACCACACAGGGAATGAGTTTTTCCAGATATGAAACAGCGCAAGTGTGAGGACGGCTTCTGCAAGACTGCACTGCCCACGTCGCACTTGTTCACATTCCAACTGACAAATTGTTAAAAATATTGAAAACTAGGAAAAAGTCTTTGCAATGGAGCAGGTGTTACAGAGAGGTCTAAGCACCTAGGGCAAAAGCCCTTCAAGGAAGGGGTGATGTGCGAGGCAGTCCCCAGCATCACCATGTGCGGTCACAGAACGAAGAGGAGAACAGCGCCCTGTGTGCAAGAGCACCAAGACCAGTTGCTGCCGTCACTGTGTTGCCACCACAGAAGCAAGGCAAACAGGAGCGACAGCCTCTCCTGGGGTGTGAGGTCCCACCAGCTGCTCTGGGCAAGAGGCTCTTGCCCTCAGTTGGAAGCCCTGCAGCAGGACCCCACAGCTGGTAACTCCCCCTTGGCAGCCCCCCAGAGCCAGGGTACGGCCATCTTCATGGGACAGCACGAGACATTCGGTTTGACCGTACTTATTTTGATCTCAGGGGCTTTCTAAGAAGGTTGTATGTGAATGGCAGATCTACTTTGTATTTCACTTTTTGCAATTTGTCATAGTACTACGTTGCAGAAATGAGTTTTGAGGTTGGTAAGGCTTTACTTTCCTCTCAAACCTCTCCAAGCAGAAGGGTTAGGAAAGCTAACAAGCAACCAGGACATTTGGGTAAATAGTGTGCAGAGAAGGAGGGTGCCATGTTCCGCCGCCTCCAAGCACATGGCTGGGCCAGGATGGAAAAAGGTGAAGAGGGAAGAAGACATTCAACACAAGCCATCGCCCCCCTCCAAACCAACAAACCTCAGACGGGATTAGCATATGTATTCTTCCTTCGTGTTTTGAATTTGCTCGAAATCCAGAGCAGAAAATGTCTCACAGAAATCAAAAGAGAAAAAGCTGCTAGTGAGAGACAAAAGACAGCAGCAGCAAGAGTGAGTATCTTTGTAAATCTTGACAGACACTCCTGGCTTTGAAGGGTGAACTACCTGCTGTGATTTTTGATAAATCAGGAAGCATAATGAACCAGAACAAGTATTACATGTTACTTTAGAAACATAAATACTTGACCCTTTCTGGTTACTCAGGTAAAAACTTGACAAATCCCAGTCTGCAAGCTTCCAGTGTGACCAACTCTGCTGTCACAGCAAGCAGACACACACATACTGCCAGCCAACCTCGTCAGACCTTGGGGATCAACACCACGAATGCTGTCAATCCTGAAAGTACATCTGATACCCCTCCCAAGCATACACAGCTAAAAAGACTGTCTAATGGAGCCAAAACTTGAAATGTTCATCCATTCTTTTCTTATTGGCATGTCTAACATCTGCAAAACACCATACCTGATTTTATACTTCTTTCTCTCGGCTTTTTTATGTATACATGCATATACACACATATGTGTGTGAAATATTTGATATACATAAGCATCAATATAGAAGTATATAAATACAGAACTTTTAGGATCTTAAAATAACTGAAACTGGAAGTTTTGGCAGTCAATAGCACATCCCCCTGCTCAAAGGAGGGCCAAATCAGACCAGGATGCCCGGGGTCTTAATGAAGATTATCGGAGTCCTTCTACAGAGCAAAGACTGCTGGCAAGACTGCTACTGTGGAACACAGAGTGCCATGAAGCATTTTAAAAACATCTCTTAGGTGAGGTTTTCAAAAGACACTGGGTTATGCCTCAACAATAAATTGGAAATGCAACTTTGTTTCCATGATTTTGAAAATCCAACCCACAGATTGATAATTCACTAACCCCTTTTAAGTATGTAATCATCTTTTCCACTAAAAAAAAAAAAATATCACCTCAGACTGCAAGTTATTCCCTGTTAGAGTTTAGGATGACTAAACAGTTTCACTTTGCCCTATTTTCGGATTAGGGGTGCACATATTTGCACTTTTTTTTTTCTTTTTTCCAGATCTTTCAAAAATTTACAGGACGTGGACACATCTTACGTGATCTTAATAAATTAACATCTACTATGGAAGCAGCGTATTCTTTAATTTAGATTGAACTGCTAAGTAACATTCAGACCAACAAATGTAACCTTCAGATTACTCTTGGAATGAGGAAGCGAGAAAGCATGCGCGTATGTACAAGCTCTTCAGTACTTCATGCACATCCAATTACATCCAGCTGCCAATCTGACATCAATGAGAACATATGAAAGACAACTTGGCACATCCGTTCCATTTGATTAGCTGACTGGGGATACAGCTTGTCAGTCAAATAACCCCTCTTCCCCCAAAAAACTCGAGGGGTTTGTCATCAAATGTTCCATCTGATCAAGAAATGGGAGATTAAACTGCCTTCAAAAAATTCTGACCACTTCTGCTCCCTTCTTTCTTCAAGTGTTTGGTTTACCAAAGGGATTTCAAGAACAGCAGCTCAAACTTAAAGCTCAGCTTTACTGCAGTTTAAATAATATTAAAATAACTTAATGGAAAGAATTGGTTTTGCTATCTTATTTTTGATACATACAATCACAATAACTATTTTTCAACTAATTAATTTCCTTCGAAGACCTTAATTAGATTTTCAAATATTTCCAGATATCATTTCTTCTACATCATACTTCTATAAGTAACTATATAAATTATAAAGACTATTACATTCTGTTTCAGCAACTACAAAATGGGGTAATTTTTGATTTTATACCATCAAGATGCATCACAGCAACTCAGCTGAAAGTGGTGCAGTCATTCTAGGTGTGCATCCCCAGAAAATACACTGTAGCATCAATATCACACAGCATCATTATTATTTAAATTAAATATACAGTTCTTAAAACGTATTTTACCGTAAAATGCATGTCATGATAACCAAGGAAAGATTATAAAAAGTTATTAAAGTTCCTAAGCACGTAATATGGTATCTACAAAATTTTCCATCTCAAGGTTTGATGTAGAGCTCTAAAAGAGGGAACTACCACCATCATTCCTGTGCTGCACCAAAGGGAACTAAGTATGAGAAGAATTCCAAAGCACACCAAATCACGAGACCTCTGTACATTTTCATGAAGTTTAAACAAGTGCTGTGAGTCCCCATGATCCATCATCAAAATTCATCCAAACTTTGGGAACACAGCCACTACACGAAGAAATAAGCCCAGTATTTCTATGTGGGTAGGAGCACTTGGCTTCGTTTTTTGCAGCTCTAGACCTCTTTGATTTCCTTGTCCTTTCTTAATGTGAGTTCTAGTTGTTTTAAAATAGGAAGTGGCTTATTTAGGTATATAATACCCATTTTAGCACCTATCCTAGTCACTGACTTTAAAAACTCCAGCCTGGGATTTAATCACATAGCATTTTTATCTTCCGCGCAGACACAGCCATATAATTGGTAACTGGGAAGTAACAAGTCACTGACTAGTAAGCATTAAAATGGGATTGCTCGCCTTTGAAAATTAGCAGGCAGCCACCTGCTCTTTCTAATATAAATCTCGGGTAATGTTGACCATCCACAACTAAAACCAAATCCCCTTCATCATCAAATAAATGGATGTATTTGTCTTGCTAATGTGTATAAAGATGGTTGGAAGGCCGACTACCTAACATGAGATAGCTAGAAGTTGTTAACAACTTTCCTGAAAAAGGAAATTAGAAAATGAAATCATTTGTTTGGAAAATGAAATCATTTGTTTGGATCTTAACAGACTGAAAAGCACAGGTGGAGCTACCCACAGTATTAGTATTCCCCATAAAAATTGCTTCTAAAGTTTTCCAGCATCTGCCTTTGAGACATTTTATATGTGGAATAGAAGATGCACACCGGGAGCCTTCTTCATAGCTAACACACCTTGTATTCTGCAGCACTGGGCAACTGAAAGCCTGTGAGCTCACCGTAGTTCTTGGTTCTTTGAAGCTGCTGGATCAACGATGCTTGGGAAGACTCAAAGTATGAGCCTCCACAGCAGCTGAGAGTACTCTAACCCAAAGAAAATAAATCAAACCAAAAGGGCACTAAGAGATTAGCCTACAGTGGCCCTGTAAACTCTTCCATGCCCTGAAGGAAAGCTTGCCATAGGCAGCTAAGCAAAGCTCATGTTCGGTATTGCTGGAAATGCTTTATGCCTCCTTATTAAAAAGTCACACAGTTGGAGATGAACTAATTGAGGTGGTGGAGACAGTAACACAGAAGGCACTTAGAATGTAATTAAGCCATGATCAGAAAAGGGACACATAAGGGAGAAAGCACTCAAAACAGAGACTCCAGGGAAATACCAGATTCAAGCAAAAATGAGAGCAACTGTGTATTAAATCACATTCAAAGACATTTATACATACTGCTAAAAGAATCTGTGCAGATATCAATCCAAACACTAAGGTCGCAGCTAACCAGGAAAAAAAAATTAAAATACACCTTTGTTTTAGATAAGCTTCATGCGCTTTAATGTGCATCAGAGAGACAGGTGTTTCGACGGGAAGAAGAGGGCCCCATCCTGCACCTGAGCGATACTGAATCATGCTGGTGACCTAAGAACAAGAATGCTAACAGAAGCATTAAGCGTCTCAATTCTTTTCGTTTTATTCTATAAAAACACACTTTAGCTCTCCTGTTCGCTGTTCTGGAAGGACTGCAGCAGCAATTATTTCATATACTGCAAAGCACAGTTCACATGTAAATCACTATATTAAGGAGGGGGAAAACAAACAAAACAAGTGTCTATCCACAACCTTAGCTTAACACACATAACAAATTCCCTTTCTGACAAACTCTGCAGAGACTTAGTGATAATCTACAGAATTTAGTGCCTA
>VYZM01002840.1:371346-384603 GCA_013398915.1 Dromas ardeola
TTATGTAAAAAATTGTTTTCAATTAAAAAAAAAAGGAAATGCTTAAATAGCCTTTTGTACAAAGGTTTCTTCTAGCAGACATCTTTATGTTTTAGAGAGACCTTAAAGCTCTTTTCCATTGTTTTTTCCTATTAAATTTGTTTCATGCAAACCTGCTGAGTTCAGAGTCTTCACCAAAAACAGTTCCCCCATAGGGTACAAGTCACATGTGGATTTTGCCTTTTTTCATATCATCTACTGTTCAGCATTGTCTCATTTCCCTACCAGCTGCTTCACCATTTCCTGAGCTGCGCTGCCTCGTACTGCGTCCATTATTAGACACAGCAGTGACAGAGCAAATGGGAAATAACCAGCACAGCTGCTCAGGAACACTGGCAAAGGATGCACCCAGCACATCCAGCAGCGGTTATGAGTGAAAATACCTCACAACGTTTGTTTGTAGGAGCTTAAATCACTTCTCTTTGAAAACAGAAAGATCATCTCTGACTCGACTCTAATCAGACAGAGCTCTTATAAACCAGTCCGATTCCTATTTCAGTAAACATGAAGAACTGAGCGCTGAATTAGTAGCAGACATTTTTTAATGATAGAGCTCCCAGTGGAAGGGGAAGGAGAGAAGGAAGGGCCTGGAATCAGTGGGTTTGGACATGAGAATGACTCAAAACCAAAAAGGATGAAACAGTGAGCCACCATTTAGCAATGAAGAAAGCGAACACAGGACAAAGAACCATCTTCACCAGGCTGATAAAAAGTATTTATTCGAACTGTCTTGTCAACACTACACATATTCAGAAGGGTATGTACATCCCTCATTGCTGTCCCCTTTCCACATCTCCCTGGTTTATTTCAATTCAGAAGGATTCATCTATAAAAAAGCAAGGAATGAATGGATGGACACCGTGACAGAAAACAAAACACTGAATGAGAAGCAGCCTGTTGATGCACTGTTACTGAAAAGCTTAAGAGATACTGGCCAGAAAATTTCACAAGTCAGTATTCTCCCATTTAATACAGTTGTCTTTTTGCTTAGACTAGTTTGCTGAAAATATAACAGGCAGATTTGTTAAGCATGATTTGAGGCTAATTTTTACAAAATGATGATACGAACACTGTAACATTGTGTTGAATGTTGCCAAAGACAAGTCAGTAAATACCCCACTTGCAAAGAATCTGCTACTGAACTCTAACTACTTCAGACACCGACTGATCTCTTACGCTGCTATTGCAGCTTTTTATTTAGCACTTCTATTCATTTTAATAATAATAGTTACACAAAAGGAAGAAAATAGCCTTTATGTTCCTTTTCTCTCTCCTTTAATGACTTATCAGCCACTCAAAAATATTTTATGCATATCATTCTTCTAAAAAGATCATAAAATTAAACTGAAATATCGGTACTTGCTAGCAACATTATTCCACTCAATTGACAGTCTAGATAAATCCATTACCACAGCCAATTTAAGGACTGATACTTCTTTTAGTAACTGCAATCCTTGAGAAAAACTTAAAAATACAGAAATATAGCGTCTGAACATTCAGTCAATCACAGTAGAGATCTAAACTGCAGCACCAAGTTTCAGCAAAGCAGCACCTTGTTTATGTCCACTGTGCTGTTACCTCACATTCAGGTGTGGGATTTAAGGCAGCACATGGAAAGATGAGTGGCAGGTGCCTCTTTTTTTTCCTAAACCACCAAGCATTGTATAAAGGAAGAGTTTTCTAACTCTCATCATGCTCATTTGACCCAAATCTGACACCACAGATGATGGTGTATTATTAAAGCATGAGGAGCCATAAGCTTCATGCTGCCAAAGCAGAGACAGAAATGATCGGTGGTGTGAGAAGTTTGGTTTATGTGAGTGAAGCTGTTCAGGGATGATGATAATTATCTGTGAAATGATTATTCATCACATGGGTGAATTCAAGACTGAATAATACTTCACTAGAGTGCAGGAATAATGTTAGGGAGAAGCTGGCCAAAGCAGACGCGGCTCACTTTGTACTGAGGTCTAGCGCAGCTGTATGACACACAGACGGGTGCCAGGAATTCACGAACTGGAGAAACAGCCTGCAGTAGGCAGACCTATCCCCTATGTTGGTTTCTAAATACAAAGCTGAAAATTAGCTAAATAGCTTTTATATCCCTGAACAGCTCAGCCCTACTCCAACAAATAGATTACTGCAATATTTCTACAAGAAATAAACAGCACTGAGGTATCCGACACCACTCCTTCCTTTTCTCCACAACTCCAAAATCTTTTCCTGTCAAAGAACATCTTGCTTGCTTACAGTACTGAACATTTTCAGACGCAACCATTTCAAAAGGTACAGTCTGCCTCTGCTAGTAGCACGAGCCTCCGGCTAGCTGAAGTGAACACCTGGCAACTGACCCAAAAGCACGATGGCCACCACAGTGGGACTGAAATAGGAGAGTTTAACTTTACTTATGAGCTTTTCTTTTTTTCAGATTGGGGGGAAAAAAAAACCCAACTAAAAGAAAGTGTTTGTGTGCCAGAAGTTCTCAAATGTTTTTTTAAAAAAGCAACGTAGAAAGCAGACTGGACTACTTTGAAGGACCTTTCCTTTCACAACCAAAACCGAGCTGCACAGCTACGTGGGGTAACAAAGACTTCAGCACACAGAGAGGAATCCAATAGGACAATGAAGGAAAATGGAAACACTACCTGTATCTTCCAGCTCCAAACCAGCACAGAGTGAAACTATGACAACTCTTAACTGCAAACCAGCAGTATTTAAGTGAGTAACAGTAACTGAACGCATCCTGTGGTGAAGGCAGTGGTAAAGGTACACACCATGTACCACCGTCTGTGTGACTGCTCCAGAGTCATAGGAAGGCAGGTGTGCTCCAGCCCGCTGACCGGAGCTACCACTGATCTCCTGTCCCTGTGCCGTCTCTGGGAAGCAAGCCAAACTTTAATACTGGATAGTACCATTAAAGTAGTAAAAGCGTGGGGAGGAGCCAAGAGTTACTTTTAAAACAGGCACCAATGAGATCTTCAGAAGCCTGATCCAGAAGCCAGGACATAGAGAAAGACAAATAATTCAGTAAGTTTTTCTTTTTTTTTTTTTTTTTTTTTTTTGAAAGAAGATTCATTTTCTAAACATAAAATAAAAGCAAACTATTAACACCCTTCTCCCCAAACACATAAACTCTATAGATCAATGGCCAATAACTAATTGCAAACATTAAGTAATCACTACTACAATATCAGCTTAAACTCATGTCACACCTATAAGCATAATTCTCACTGATACCAGGAAGAATTGTATCCCTAGAATCAACAGTTCGATTAATCGTTTGGGAATCCATATGCAAACCAAACCAACCAAATAAATCCTACAAATATTTCCTTTCCAAACCCACTAATTATACCCTTCTGACAAAACACGACACTCAAGATTATGTATTGACACATGCTACAATAGGTAATTTGTAATGTACTTTTTTGTTGTTAAAGACAGAAAGATTATCTTCTGATTTACAGTAGTATGACTAGTGAAGCCAAAGGACTGATTGCATACAGAATTAGTATTAAAACCAGACCTGTGTTTTTCATAGTTTTATCCATAAGCAGAAATACAAAATTAATTTTCTCCTGTATCTTCATAGAAAAATTCTACAGAAAAGAAACGGTCTTAATCCAAAGATCAAAGCAAAATACAAAACCACAAGTCAGATAGTTTCTCTTAAGACTAAAAAACCCAAACCCATAAAAACTAATGCATTAATTAAGAAATTTAATCATTGGGAAATTAATTTTTAAGAAGACTAATAACACCACCAAAATATCTTAGAAAATTCCTCAAGCTAAGTTTAAATGTTGAGGAAGCAAGAAAAACTATCAAGCAGCGTATCAAAATACTGTCTTGCCATAATGCATTCCTGAATAAAGATGCCTAAGTGAGTACAGTCAGTGTTAACTTTACCCACAGAAGTAGTATAATGCCGAAAGTTTTGCCTGTGCTAAGTGGTTAGGTGAAGGGACTTAGTCCTTTGTCACAGACACAAGGTGAGTGCGTTCTGACATTAAACTATGTTGTGCTCAATAAGATCATGCAAACAGATACTCCAGCAAATTTATTACTCTCTTGCTCATTTTACTTTTTTGCACTAGAACTCAAATATTACTGACTATAGAACTGACTTAAGAAAAGTTGGATCCGCAGGAAGAGAAAACAAATATATTTAAAGGAACAAAGATACACTTTATGCGATTGCAGTCACAATGGGAGGAGGAGTGCTGTCAATGCAGATAGGTACTGTGTGTTCATCATTATTTTTACAATAGCTAACAGACAAGATGCTCATCCGAGATATGCTCACATGAATGAAGACTTATCCAGTAAGAACAGGCAAATAACTTCCTTTTTTCCTTTCTCAATTGAAATACAAGGATTTTTGCATACCATACTGTTCTCTTCATGAATTCTGTATTTCCTTCCAGAGAGCCAAGGATAAATGAATTTAGTAATCTGTCCCCAAGAACACAATGAGAAAAGGAACGACAGCAAGAGGAAATTATTAGCACATTTTCCAAGCAGCACAGGGGAATACCTCTGGGGGCAACTATTAGACAAGATTTCTGATATTTATCTATTTAAACTCTTAGTAACTGACTCCAATTGCAAAGAAAAAGCCCCAGGTGGTCCAAAGGTAGCATGCAGGTGCACAAACTTCTGGTTTCTGCATTTCCTTTAATATTCTGCATCTCTGTATCTACAAAGAAACCTCAGAAAAAAGTTCTGGCTATTTTTCTGGACTAAACAGGGTAGGGTGCAACACTGCACCTTAAAATAATGCAGGCAGAACTTGTACTATGTCAATACCACACACGCTCCCTTCTGTATTTATACATGCATTTGTAGTAACAGATATGAAAGCTCCCACAGAAATAACAAAAGGAAAACATAATCGAGAAATTTTAAAATTAATTCCTGCCTCCAGCTGCACAGAATAACTAATTTTATGTAGGGCAATATACGATCCCTTTGATTTCTACCAAAAATTATTAAGTAACAATCAATTTCTTTAATTTCATTACTAGGAAGGATTAAAAGTATGTCCCAAAAATACATTACGGAAGACCATAAAATCAGTGTCCTGATATGATTTTTAAAAAAAATTAGAAGGTTTTACTGTCTTGATTACAGCAGCATAAGAAGTTACAGAATTGGTTTTCTTCAATAGATGGTGAAAATAAAGAGATCAAGCTAGCAGACATCAGTAATTTCATGCAAATGTTTGAAAAGAAGGAAGAAGTTTGATATGTTTAAATTGAATTGAGTGCAAATGTTTTAACAATATTTGAAGTTGCTCTTTGATCAGAATTTACAAATTCTTATACCTAAGAAAAGTGCATGCATGTTTCACAGGCCACAAAAAGACGTCCGAAAAAAGAAAACTGTATCTTTTCTGAACTAGTGTTAATTGTGCTTCTAGTTGTGATGAATGCTTACTTTTATTCTTTACCTCTCTCTTGAACAATATTTAAGCAAATCATGTAAGCCTCTTGCGTGACGCCAGAAGTACAAAATTCTACAGTTCATCAGTGAAAGCACAAGTGAGCTTCCATTTTTAAGACTTACAAAAAAAATTATGACTAATAAATTAAACGAATTATGAAATTAACATACCCATAAATGATCACTACGTTATCTGCATTTCCATTTCTATAACTTCTATACATAACAAAAATCTACTTCTAGGATACGTTTTATTACATTATGCTGTTATGAAAATCCTATGTGAATAATCTTTGCTCTCTAATCTAAAATGAAGAGGAACTCAAGTTTTATGCACTTTTAAACACCAACGACTTTCATCCTATTAAAATATTTAGAAGCAAGGGAGCCTTAAGGGTTTCTGGGAAATATTTTGCTGCTTACATTGTTGTCCACAGGAACTGTACACCTGTACCAGGAAGCCAAATATCATCAATATTGCAGAACTGTTAGAAAGCTTAAACAAAATCCTTTGATAAATCACGTAGTTTAAGCACATTGGGGCATTTATTCCCTTATTTAGGTCACTTTTAGATCAATGCATCTTCATTTGTTTGAATAGAAGTAATCTTAAATTATGTATGAATTCGTGAGAAAATGTGTGGCAAATCCAGTGAATAAAGAATTCTCCATTCAGTGGAAGAACTGAAATTTAAATAAATTTTAAAAAAAGATAAAAATAAAAGTAGATTAACCTCAGTTAGCTTAACTAAAATTAATGTTATCAACAGAAGTTTTACTGAACAGCTCACGAAACTCAAATGAATTTCTCTCAGTGTTTAAGGTTACACTAATTTTTCCTTCTGTGGTAGCCTCCCAACAGCAAACACTACCTGCTTTTGTAAGCGTGAGGATTTATTACACTTCGCCCATTCTAGCCAGCCACTTCTATTGCCGCGCTGCTTGTCAAAAAGGAAGCAGGAGCAAGTTCATGTGGTCCAATCACACGCGCTTTGGGATGGTGAGAAATGCTATCTACAGAAAAGTGGAATAGCCTTGAACATCTCTAGGTTTTAAAGTTGATTCACTCTTCTTCATCATTTGTTTTCTATTATTTTAATTCCAGGAAAAGTGCCTGTAAAGTGATATAAACAATGGCTGAATCATGAAATACTGCACCTCCTATTTAGTTTCTTTGCAAGAAAAGGTCTACATAGTTCACACTACACTTCTGTGTTAGGAATATGCTAACCACACGGAGGTCCAGATTCTTCTCCACTCCCAGGTAAGCAGCAAGGCTGGTTTTGGCACTTCAGTCTCAAAGCGAGACTCGTCCCACTTCCAGAGGCCATGGGCACCATAACCTGATGCTGCTTCTCTTTAGCTAATAACAGCTTCCTCTACAGCTCTCCACTGTGTGGAAAGCATGGTAACAGTCCTGGCTCACAGAATTGTTTTTTTCTCGGCAGTTCAAAAATCACGGGTGAAGCTAAGCACTTTGTATCGATTAACTCAGTGACAACACTGCATCTAGCTTTTCAGATACCGCCATTTTCAGTTATCAGAAAAAAAAAAAGACTAGGACTTCTGTAATACCCTATTTCTGAGCCCAATACTTAAGGCAGTCCAGTTGCTTATGTTCTTTTTTTACAGAAGCAATTTCTGTAGCAGTTATGAATTCCAGTACATTAACACTGAATAAAGCATTGTTAATCTTTCAAAAATTTTACAAAACTTAACATTTATGTCTCATTAGTCACCGTGCTAATATTATCACATTTGAATTCGCTGGCTTCATAATCTCTTGGTGATTTTCACAGCAATTGTTTATATTTTGATATGTGACTTTTCTAGGTCCTCAGACTATTTTTCCTGAGGTTACACCTGGAAGTGACTATATCAACTGTACTCGGTATTCACTGTTTTGTTATAGAACTGGTGCTGGCGGGGGTGGTGGTGGTGAAAGAATCGATCTGCTGGTGTTAAACATTACCTTATTCTCTCCATGCTGTTTTTTCCATCTGAGCTAAAGATACTTCATCCACTTGCAAAGCATTCCTAATGAGTGACAGTCAGGAGGAAACTGATTTTTGAGCAGCTTCCAATAAAACAGAAACTTTGAAAGCAGAACCCAAGATTTTAAATTACATTCACAATTTGTTTCACATAAATACCTACAGAACTAAGTTCAGAAGTATTGGGGACTCATTCTCAAAAGAAAAACTAATTCAAGCTCTAAATGAGTTCGGATACGCCCACCCTGCTGTTTATCCAGATAGGCAGCAATGTCATCGACTCACTGAGCTACTTCTTGACAGTTCTTTAGTTTGAGAGGTACAAAAATCTTCTGACAGATACATAATTGAGAAACCCTGGGAAGAAATGTTATTTTGTTTCAGCATCTGCTCTATAAATGAAGACAAGCAAACCAGATTTCTAGTTCCAGAAAATAAGACAGCTCTTCTTTGTTTCAAAAAGAGTGCCATATAAGACACAGCAAGAGTATGTATATTAAAATGGCTTGTAGGACAAGTGTAGAGCCCTTCACTCGTTCCCCTGGTCTGTAATACTCACTTTGTCACTCTGTCTTAATGTTTGTTCATATCGTGGTTTTAACTTATGACAGATCTTCTTGGGCACTTTAATGTATTAGAGGAAAAAGCTCTATTAATATAGCAAGAATGTTTTACAGATACAATTTCAGGCTTCGACAAACATAATTCCAAAACATACTAACTCAAAAGTTTAAGCCCTGCTGTAGATATTTCATTAGTATTGGGCACAGATTGCTGTAAGGATTGCTAGGTCTCCGTTTCTCGTTACACTGGCTGGGTTACTCTCCCCTTCTGATTTTTATTGCTATGATTTCTGGCTTTTTACACCATGGAAAATTGGTGATTCAGAGGAGTGAATGGAAATTAGGATTGTCATTTGTATTTGTACACTGACAAATGGATTGTTAAGCTTGTGTAACATTTGGAGAACGCTTTTTTTATTCCTTAGAGGCGATTTGTTAGCAGGGGATTGGAAATGCACCGTGATCTTTCTCTAGTTTATTTCCTTTCCCAGTAGTTGGTTGGGTTTTTTTTTTCCCCTCTCCCAGATATTCACTTTTAAAGGCAAAAGAATTACTGATGAGAATGAAACTATTTTTTGATCATACAAGGCTTTTTTTTTCACTGAGATGATGGCAGATATTATAAAAAGCAGCATTACAGGAATGGTGACAGCAGGTTACAAGCTTTTGTAAGAGTTGTGATCCAGGGAGGGGGCACCCACTTCAGCCTCGTGGGAAAAGAGTCTCTTTGCACATTCAGTTTGCTCATGTATTTTTGATTTGACAAGGGGAAGGAAAAGTATTCCCTCCCTGAGATTTTAAACGAAGCCACAAACGTACAGTTTCCTCACCCCAGTTATTCCAAGGAGAGAAATTTCCAATTACTTGTGAAATCAAGAAAGAATATCCAGAGGGGGTCTGAATCTAAGTGCAGCTTTTCCTTCCTTTAGAGTTTGCAGATACTCCCCACGTGGAGGAGAAGGCTGCAGTCCAGGAAGCCACAGGGAACTGCTCATCACACTGTTTTTCTCTGGAAGACAGTAACATCACCGTGATTAGAACACAACTAGCTAAACAAAGCACTGCACAGCACACCAGGAACCCCTCTGTCTGCAAGGGAATACAGGAGGAGACAATGCACTAAAGCTTTAGGAGCATGAAGTCTTTTACTTTGTCTTATATGTAATTTTTTTGGACAACAGGAAGCTCATAAACACTCAGACCAGATGGTGTATGATACAGCAGCAGGAGATGGAGCTTATTAGCCGTCGCTTCCTTCCGCTAGTATACAGCCCAGAAATCTGAAGGACCTTTAAATCACCCTCTACTGAAAGCTG
The DNA here is from genome assembly GCA_013398915.1 of Dromas ardeola. Lineage (NCBI taxonomy): Eukaryota > Metazoa > Chordata > Aves > Charadriiformes > Dromadidae > Dromas > Dromas ardeola. Next base: position 380,704 of record VYZM01002840.1, read on the forward strand.
AGTCCCTTCCATGAGACAGCACGAGGGAACTATTGCGGGCGCTTACTCAAACGTCGCTTCTGCATTATGCTTCAAGTCTCTGCTCTGAAGTATGCAGGTACAAAACCTGAAATTGAGTTCTCAGAAGATTTTCTAGCATGGGCAAAATACTGTTGTAGACAACATTAAAAGTCTAAAATTTAAATGTCTGGCATTTGCAAACAATTGAACACAGATTCTAATAATACAAAATACCTCAACAGTTTTGATACAAGCCCTATCGAGTAATAGCGTGTTACCAGAAGTCTTCTATGCTATTTTTGTATTTTCTTCCTTAAATTACAGAATTTCAAGCAAAATGCTTGCAAAAAGAATTGGTTTTCTTTGTAATTAGCCTGTTCCTACCTTCCTCTTCCAGAACTCAGGAATGCACAGTTCCACAACAACTCAATACACAGCTCTAAACAAATTATGCAGCTTAAAGGTTAAAAAAAATCCCATCCTTCATTAACCCACAAATCTCATCATAATGAAAACCCTGGGAACAAGAGAAGTAAATACCTACCCAGCTGAAGAGTTCAAAACTACCACATTTCTAAAAGCCTGCATAGCAGTAGTTCTTTTGAGAGTGACTTTTCTTTTTCATTTTACGTTTTTCCTTGCCCTTTTAAAAACTAATGATTTCCCCTCCAAGCTGCAAACATAAAAAATGCATTTTACCGTGTCCTGTTTACATGTCAATAAATAGCGATTATAATAGTCTTTATTTGGATAGTCTTTACCACATGAATACTACTGTCAAAGGCTCCAAAATATGCAACTAGCAGGTAGAGCTATATTGAACTGTTCTACCCCTATTCTGTCGACCACCAGGTTAACACTGACAGTGCTTGAGCTCTACCTTCTAAATATCAACAGGAGTCTGGGGACGCTCCCTGATAAAATTGTTCCCTTCATTCACTGCTCGTTGTGGAAGTTTAAAAGCACAGTCTCATAAATTCACCCAGAGAAGTGCTCCAAACCTCTATTAAAACAATGGAAAAATCAAGAGTCACTGACTGACAGTGGAAACTGATGCCATTGATGTTGGCACCAGTTTCCTCTGGAGGGCTCACAAGACCACAAACTTGGGGTATGCTGGAGTATTATTCTAGTGTTATACACAACAGATTAAGGGGAGAAGTTAATAAAGATTGGCTTATTTACCTTTACACGTGATTTAAAAATAAAGTAATTCAAACAAAAGCACAGGCTATGTACAACCCAAATTCAACTTTCCATGGCCCTGGCACAGACACAAAGCAGATCTGCTGCCCTGAATGGATTTACATAATTCTGAAATCAGAGGAGAATAGGGCTATTATGTAAAAAGCTTTTGCTACTTCACAGATGACAAAAAAACACCATGACATCTTCCTGACAGGACAATTTCCTACCAGTGCTTGTCAGCATGCCTTGTATTTATGTCTGCAACGATAAGTATAACTGGTTTTGACTGGTCATAGGATGTTAAGAGTTACATGTATTTAAGTCTTCCTTCCTGGTAAGCTTAAATTTGCTGAACTTTAGAGCATAGCAAAACAGACTGCCTATTTCTGCACCCCACACGTAGTTTTTCCTTTCTAGGGAAAGAAAGTGCCTTTCAGCACTGGTACATTTCTATTGCCTACATAACCTCACCATTGCTAGAACATAACACAGGGCAGAAATGAGAACTGGATGGCAACAGCATTAAGCTAAAAAAATCAAGGATGAAACAGAAGTGGCCTTAGGCTGAAAAGCACAATGGAGTTCATTCAAGAAGATTTTGAACATTTAGCTGGATCTGTTTACTTATTGCTCCTGAAGATAATTTTATATACCTTCTCTGCAAAACATTTGCTGTGTTACCATCCTGCAGCTTTTGTCCTACAAAAAAGTTTTCCTTACTTCTTGGGCTAAAAGCAGAAAAGGTCAATTCTTTGTGAAGCAGTCTAAAACATCATTTCCTGGAATACTAGTAATGCTGATTTTTTCACACAGATTTACCAGAAAATATTTGCTGTTGGATCCTCCTGCTAGGAGTAACTCCAGTTTGCCTTGCCCATAATGCAGTTCAATATATTTATCTTGCCAGGAAACATGTTTTGTCTAACCAGAAAATTACTGCTGTATGCTCATATTGTTAATGATCAATAAACTTTCTCATGCCAATGACTCAATCCCAGATGCTTATCCTATCAGGAATTCATTCCTCTAAACTAGCATTTTCTACCAATCTATAATTAACCTAAAAGCCATAAAGTTTTTTTGTGCTGCCAGTATTCATAGCGTTCAGCTCCTTTCATATTTACTTTGGTGGAAATAGAGAAAACTGTGGAGGAAAACAGTTCTAAGGATGTAAACATGTCAGTAATAAGCTAGAAGTGCAATCTATGTATGGTACCACTATGAGAAATTTTTTCCTTGCAGCAAGGTCCATCAGTGAGTTTCCTACCAACAACAACATTTCTGACGACTTCTGCCAATTCCACTCCGTCTCTTTCAAGTACAAAATACGGTGTTTACCAATTCTTCCAAGAATTAATTTACCGTGTTTGCCAATATCCCCAAACTATATAATACTGGTCTGCCAAGAATTTACTTCATAAGATCTTCTTGCCAGGATAAGATATTGCAGATTTACATATCTTCAGATAAACATGAGCTTGAACATTCCAGTGACTAAGAGAATGCATTTTAAGATGTACACATTATGCAATTAGCACTGACTCTTCAGGACTCAATGACACTTTGTCAGGAGAGTTTTATATCTGCTCATGTTGAGTTGTTAGGCCAGTAAAACTTCGCTCAGCTTGAAGCTCAGCTTGTGGTGTTATTTGTTAAATCTGGAATTGACAGATAACTACCAGTTTCTGATGCGGATTACTCCAGAGGCACAATTTATCTTGCACTGGACCCTCCATGAGGGACATCAGTACTAGACCTCAAGAATAACACCTAGAAATCATTGCTTAATCAGTAGATTAATTCTGTGCTTACTGCTTGGGTTTTTTGAGTTTTTTTTTTTCCTCTCATATTCCTATCTGTAAGATATGTGAAACCAACCAATAAATCACAACTCTTTGAAGAGTAAGATTTGAGATACAATTTCAGGAATTGTAAGGACTACAAAAATTTGAAGCGATTAAGTATTCTATATTTGGGTATTGTTTTCAATCTTTAAAATAAATTTTTTTATAATTTGCAAGATGACCTGGCCTTTCAAACAAAACTTTGACACAAAAAATGTTTTGTGAAATACTAACAGTTCAATTCTGTAGCATATATTTGAGAACTCTGAAAATGTTTCCTTTGAGTTCATGCCACGTAGAGTTCTGGTTTATACAGATGGTCTATATATGCAAACACATAAATACCCATGTGTAATGATTTTACATAATCTCAGATTTCAATTGAAACTTTTCAAAGCAAGAAATTGCTGAGACGTATCAGTATTTTGAGCAATAATTTGAGCAATAAAGCACATTTTATTCTGAAGCTATTTACTAAATTCAGACGACTGCCCAGCCTAATTTATATAACCTACCACACTTAAGTGGCCAATACAAATTCCATAAAGTTTCCGTAAACATCTAAATTGGTGATTCTTTTCACAAAACTAAAAAGATCAGTAGAGATACCCCTGCACTTGTTCCTGTTATAACTTGTCTATATTAACTTTTTTGTTCTGAAACAATTTTCTTCTCACATTCCATCATTAGAGCTTGTTTGACTGCAATCTCACCCTTCATCATTATCACTTCATTCATTACTGTTACTATGTGTCTGTTTTCTCATCTATTCTCACACCTTTCATGGATGAAGTTCATGGATTTAATCCTCACTGTGCCATCTATTAATACATCACATTAAGTACAGGGTGCTATTTCAGTTGTAGCT
>VYZM01002840.1:386783-399876 GCA_013398915.1 Dromas ardeola
ATTTGGGAAGGCTTTTCTGCCTGAGGTGTGAGGGACTGGGTTGCTTTGTTTGTGGTTTTTTTGTTTTTTTTTTTTTATTTTATTTTATTTTATTTAATAAGTACCAAAATTTTTAGCTGAGAAGTACTATAATGCATCAATCTAACCACTTCCTTGAAAAGCAGGGTGACTGTCCCTGGAACCCTGTCACTGTTACCTTTAAGGGGACAGGACTCTCGCTGCTTCTGACGCACCCTGATTCCTCAAAATACTCTCCCTGCCCCAGCATCCTGCCCGAATTTGTGACAGAGCTAAAGGCAACTGATAAGCCACGTGTCTATATGAAGCGTGTTTATGCAGCATGTGAGTTTGCACGACCAGCAGTCTATCAGGGAATGCTGCAGTAATTTCTGCTCATTTCCTTCCATTGCTTTAGTCTTTAGCTTTTATCTCTAACCAAACAGTAGTTTTCCCTAACCTTAGCTCAACCATCATCAGAAGTCCTAGACTTCTGTCTGTATCATGCAAAAGGCTAAACAAGAAACTTAATTGTTGGATTTTTTTCTTACAATACACTAATTGTCTTCCGTTTTAAAATTACTTGGTTATTTATGTGATTAGAAACTTTGTTAAGAGAATTGTTGCCTTTGAATTCATTCACATGCTTTGTAAGCACATGCAGAGATAGCCTACAATCTCAATGTTGATTTTGTACCAAAATGCACACAACATCTACAAAGGTAGTAAATAATTAGTCAACATTAGTGAGAAGAGTAGCTACTACTAAAGAAATATTTATCTATAGCTATCATGTGATGGTCTCCAGAATACCAGTCAACCCATCTTGCTAGAAAAGCAATTTTACTTCAAAAATTTTTTTCCTAAATTTCTGATATTATGGTATGGTTAAAAATAGGTAAAAAGTGTGTTGTCACTACAAGCCTTTGCAAACAAAATGCTTGCTTGCCTGCTGACAACATAGTATTATTTCATAGTAAGTAATCATAAAGTAATAACCATAACAAGTAGATAAAATAAACAATTTACCTTGCGTGGACTGGTCAATGGTTTTTCTTTTTCTGCTGTGACTGTTATAATTAAGTCTTAGCTCTTGGCTATATTCATTCAGAGTTTCTCTTGAGTCATAAGATTGCCTTTGCTTTCCCCCATCTTCACTTTCATCTGAAGAACTTGTGTAAGTGAGATCCACTTCATGTTTAACCTTTGACAGTGGCTGGTAGGGTTTGCAGTCCATCTGCTCCATCTCTGATTAAATAGGCTCAAAGTCATGAAAACAAGCAACTGGAACTCCTTAAGGAAATAGTCCTGGGGAAAAAAAACAACAATAATCCATTTCAGATAACATATATAAATTTACCTCTCAAAAGCCCAGTTTTATTCTTAGCTGATATAAACCAATTAAATTGTATTAATATCACCATAAGCCAGGAAAGAATCTGAACGTGTCTTATTTTACTGTTTTACTTTTTAAAAATAGAATTAAAATAACAACATCTTGAAGAAAAGAAAAACCCAAACCAAATTTGAAGCACTATCCCATTAGACCAAGCAATAACTGTATGCACAAAATATGTTCCAAAAGCTTATATTTGCTAGTAAAGCTAAGATGGATCAGTTACTACTTCTCTAAAGGAATACATATTCATCTTAAGTGAAATAACATTCTGAACCTTTTAAAATATGAAGCCTAGAAAACAGAAAGTTCACTCTTTTGAAGTATTTTGCTGTAAACTAAACTACATTTAACCCCGAATATGAGACTTCACACTTTAAAAAAACACCAGACTTAGTAAAAACAAAAATACACCACACTGTTACTCTATGAGAGCATATGATGGATCAGAAATGGACATTTTCCTTTTAGATTGTGTGGACATTTCAAGAAGAAGCAGCTTCTGCCCTGCAGTACAACCTCCTTTCTCCTCCTCATCTCCTGCCTAAACTCATACCGACACGGGGGCTATACTGATCCTCAGCAAAACCTTCCAAACTGCAGTTTGCAGTTTTGTGTATCGTTAAAATGATGTTCAAACCCAGTATCGTTAAAATCAAGTGGGTTGCAGCTGCACATGCAACTGGAGCACTTGTCCTGTAACCTTGCCTTCATGAAGCTGTTTCCAGCATTAATTTTAAGGTAAACTCTGCAATTAAATAACAGGGTTATGGCACACCTTTTATAGCAGCATGGTTCACAAACAGGGAGTTCTGTTCAAATAAGTTCGGGTTGTTGTTTGTTTGGGTTGGTTTTTTTTTTTTAGATTAACAGATGCTATTAACCTAGAAAAAAAATAATGTAACAAAAAAGGCATCTGTAAACAATATTGCTAGAAGACCAAAAACATAGAAGTTAAAAGAGATTTTGCTTAATTAAAAGAACAATTGCTCAGAGCTTCTTAATGATTTTAATGTCAGCAGCAGAGGGAAGTAAGTTTAATACCCAGTTTGATATCAGCCCATTTCCCGTCTGCAACAAGGACTTTTAACCCTGCACATTGCCAGCTGTGAGCATACAATATGAATCTCCAAAAGCAACCACAGAAAAAGTGAAAACGCACAAAAGGTAAACATAAAATAAACCCCAGGAAGCACTATATAGTGCTTTCTATAAAGGGCTATAAAGACGAGTTTAACTTCTGAAATTGTCTGAATTTTTGAGAAACAACTGATGGTAGCTGTCACTGTCTTCCAGCATAGCAAAACCTCATGTCCTGCTTCTGTGTCCTCCCGATACTTTTGAAAGGACCACCTTCCTGAGCAAGAGTGGAAAACACTGCGTATGGCATGAAGAGGGAACAAGGCTTCTAAAATAGTGGCGGAAAAAGAAATTCCAGGTCCACAAAACCCTTGGAGGGATGGCAAGAAGGGGGACAGACTACTACAGCAGAAGTTAACATCATGAAGTCTTCCCCACATTTCAGGACGCTATCTGGAGAAAGAGCCTAAAGACACATCTTTGCTTGAAACACAAAATCTCAGGGAGTTTCATCCAATTGTTTAACCCAAGATGGAATAGCTCTTCAGAAACAAATAAAACAGAGCACCTGGATAAACAGCTCTAGCATTAAAAAAAAAAAAAAAAAAAAGAAAAGGCTGTTCACATCTCCGACTCAACAAAGTGGGCTTGGAAGTGCCCGAGTCAATAAAAACCTCTTAAGAGAAAAAGAACTAAAAAGACTAAGGAGCTGTCTGTCTGCAGAGCCCAAGACGAGCTGACAAGTGTGTCGTGGGCCTTCAGCAATGAACACAAGTTTTTGTGCTCTGGATTGATTGGACCGTATCAAGTTGGTGTTAAGATGCTTCTGTAGACAAGTTACTAATAAGCACTATTTGCTTCTCAAAAGCTATTTGCCTAAATAATTTACTGTTATTTGCCAACATTGCCTAAGAAGTTAAGTACTTCTTTTATGAGTTGTTTTAATGGTCTGCAACAGAAGAACGCAAAGGTGCTGTGACTTACAAGCACAGGGTTAGCTTAAAAGATTACCCGATGACTCTGTGGAAATGGTTACTGACAGGAAAAAGCTTTCCTCTATATCCTGCCTGACAGAACAAATGGAGACAATGCTATAGAAGCCAGAGGAAAATGAGGAGAAATTAAGGGCCTGTACTAAGAAGATGCAGGAGACAAGAAATAAATTTTGCCATGAAGGCAACAAGTGCAAGCAGCCTCAGATGCACGTGGTACATCCTGCTTTCAAAAGTGCAAAACAATGAACCCAGCAAATTTAGCTCATTAGTGGAAAAATTATTAGGATACTTATGCACCTTGACTCACAGAAAAAAAAACACAACAAAACCACAGAAGTTCCTCCTAAAAGATAACCTTGCTGCACATCTGTTTTACAGGAAGTTTCAATAGTGACTTTTCTTTTTTTCCAAACAAGTAACAAAAATCTATTAGGCTGCACAGAGACCTGTAAAACTTAGGCTGTGGAAAACCAGCTACTTAGCATCTTAACAAAGATTCATTTTTATTCTTTTAAAATAAGGTTTAAGAATCAGTCTTCACTTTTTGTGAGAACAGTTTGTAGCAGAAACGTGTTTAGTGATGTTAACTAAGGCAGCAGACAGACCGAATCATTTAATGTACGCAATTCATTAGATATTCCAGGTCTTCTCTTCCACTGTTCTTTCATATCTGCCACCTATCTCATGTGTTAGGATGTGTATTTTCTCAAATCTAAATTAATGTAGAAGGTCCATGAAATATCCCCTTAAAAGCTGTAATTTTAGTATTCCTTATTATTTAATTTAATTTAAATTTTAAATCTTATTATTTAATAAGAATGATTAAAAAGCACAACCGACTTATGAATACCACAACCATAGCACCACATTCTCACAGCTTGGGGACTCTGCTGCTGCCTCCTGCCATCGCCACACATGCCCACATTTCCAGCTGCAGGGATGCAAAGGTCTGGCACACGTGTCCGAAGCCACAGCTCAGCTTTTCACAGTCTAACACCGTCCACCAAGCCTCGAAGCACCAGGCTGTAATACTTGCCGACTTCAGTGCATACTGCACGAGACCAAGAACACTTAACGTGGATTTTTACACCCTTTATGGCAGAAGGATGTAGACACGGATGTACCGCAGACAGATCCCGAGTTCCCTGCTCATTCACCACCTGAAGGAAGAAAATCTTCAGCTCACCTGGCTACCTCTTCCCTTCCCACCCCAACCCAATTTTGCCAACACCATCTAAAACACAGTGATGCTACTGACTCACATAAGGGCTGGAGATACAGCACCAGAGCGTCAAATGTCACAGTAAAACTTCGACCTCCTTTCACACACGGACTAAACTTGTGCTTCCGTTTATTTTTGCTTAGGGCATTAATGTCTCATAAACCCACAGCCACCTGGCCTGATATGAAAGCAGGTGATAAATCATTTGCAAGAACTGGAAAAATACTTCATAAATTTTTTCAACAAAAAATGCTTTTATGAATCAGTAACACACAATAAAAACCAGATCAAATCTTCAAGCTTTTCTACAGTAAGAGATTCAGTTAAATTTAACAAATGATGGTATGTTACGATAACTTGAATTTAAACACGGTCAATCAAATACTTCAACCTTATTTCATATTCTGTTTGGAAAAAGACAACAGAAACAACCCAAAATGCTGGAATAGGGCATGAGTATAAAGAATATTGCCTGGATGTTTACACGGGCTTCTTCAAATAACCGGCCTCCAAGTAACTAAACAAAATACCCAGACAATCAATATCGAGTTGACCTTGTCAGCAAAATGATAAAGTCTCATAAAAGCTTACAGTTCCTGTAAGTGACCTTTGTGTAAGTGTCTTAATGCTCTCCTCACAAAGAATAGTGCTTTTTTGACCTTTCCATCACTGTTCTGCCTTTGAAAGGTTTCACAAAATATTTAACTAAAAATATTATGAAAAATATAAATATTACATGTTTATTACACATCTAAATAGATAAATATATTAAATATATATTTAGGCATTTGAATAGCAAGTAATTCTCAACCATACTTTAAAACACATACCATATACAGTCCACAGTTACGTTTGTAGAAGGATACACAACTAATCATTTAAATTCACAATGAAACACTTTTGCAAATCCAAAAAAAGTCAAAAAGCTCTATGAGATGGGAAAACAGCACCTTTTAAATAATGGAACTAATATAGATACGTATATGGATTTACGATTTTCATGTATGTTTTAGGCAACTTTCCAAATGCAAATTCTACATGTTACTAGAAACTATTTTCACTTTTCATTGCATCAAACCCCTCTTACATCAACGACCTAACTTTCATGTTCTGCTTAGATCAGAATCCTACTTGCTGTGAAGCAATAACATTAGGATAACTGTGGCATATGGGAAAGGCTGTGATGAGGCTGTTTACGGTGCACATACTAATCAATAGATATTTTGTAAGAAAACTCACTGTATACATTTACACTGCATAGAAACTCTGTACTTAAATGTAGTGATGCCACAGAAATCACATCACTTTAATAGTGTTTCATACAAATTCTTATCAGGCTGCTCTGATAGGGTGCCCATTTCACGAGCAAATTTTCATATTGATTACCGACCATCAACCCCATCAAATCACCACTGGCATACCCAGTTGGTTACCAGTAAGTCCAGACTTATTTAGAGAGTTCAGGATACAGATGATAACAACTATCACGTAGCTGGACAGGGTCTTCCTGAAGTGTAAAAGAGTAAAAATATGATGAACTGTAACCTTTTTTGGCCTCAACTAAGCAGTATGTCCAATACTCAGATATATCAAACTACACAGAATTAGTAGTTACGATGTTAACATAGAACCAGGCAACAGTCCTTGTCTGCATGTATTCAAAACCTAAATTCAGAAGGCAGCCTCCTGTAATTCTGTTTTTCATTCTCAGAGGGCCGTTCAATCAACTACAAACCCCACCTCCACATTTGCTCAATTCTCTCCTATATTCCTTTTCTTTCAACATATACCCTTATCTGAAAGTTACCATTTGCTTATTACCTTTTCAGACCACTGGTTTCTGAAAATGAACTACTAAGCAAGTATTTCAGCTCTGGACTGCTGAAGGCAATAGTACCTTTATTCTGCAAGTCTTCTCTGAAATACAAAACTGTAAAATATGAAAGGCAAAACAAAACAAACACTCCTGATTTAAACCTTTGAGAAATGCAATACCAACAAGGGAAAAAAAAACATGGTAAAAAAAATTCTGACCTTGTATGTACCGTCAAAACTACATCCCTCAAATATTTGTTTAGATATTATAAACAAAGGAAGTCCTTATGTCATCCTTAAAGTTCTCTGTTTTACAGAACAGTTATACACAGCGAGAAAGATACCAGCTAAAACATTTAAGCAGCAGTAAAGCAGGAACAAATTATGTTTCTTGATGATGAATGGAATTAGACAGCACTATGAAGAAATATGGAAAGCGTGCTTAAGTTTGCAGTATGGAAGCAGGTAATACTTTCCACTGGAAGGAAACAAGTCACACTAAAATCAAGAAAGAGTAATTGAAAGCAATCCCTAAAAGACTGACTGGAGAAAGTGAGAATTTTTAAAAAACCAAGAAGCATCCAAAACTCACATGAACATTTCTGTGAATCATAAAATATCAACACATCAAAAGATGTGTGATGACATAATGAAGGATTGCTAGGTACGAAGGATTGCAATGTACGTTACTCCCAGTATTTCTCTGTGTATGAGTGAGATTGTGAAATATTGAGACATTGCGTTATTCCTGCAAGTGGACTACATAGTCTGCTTACATCTTAAGAAAAATAGATGTACAAATAAAACAATGTGAGAATATGGAGTTTTACATATCTTCCTAAATCAGATATGTAAATGCAAATGCAGTTTTCACAGACAGACGATGGGTTTAACACACTCCCTAGAGGATGTGCTGGTTTAACCTATGGATGGATTACATTTGCCCATACATTTGGATCTGTCATTGTGATAGATACAAGCGGAATAAGGTTCATTTTCACATTTAATGATCTTAATTTAAAATTAGTCAAAGTCTAATTTAATTCTAGTTAACAAAGTAATTCAAAGTGTTGCCCATTCTATCCAAAGTTTCAGAGAGAAATCACTGCAGAATAAAATCGTAAAGAAAGTCAGGTTGTTGCAGTATTTTGTGACATATGGCAAGACTGAAAATGAACTGAAAAACATACGTTATGTCAGCTACTCGACTGTGATACAGAATTCTTGGCCAACACGTGCCCTTCACTTTACTTGGAGAATTGCCACTGACTAAAAACCACACAACTCCCTAATGTTTTCTTTTGGAAACCCATCATTTGATGTTAGTGAGCATAAGTAACGGAGGTTCAAGCACAAAAGATCAAGCTCTACTGCTGTGGGACAAAGTACATCTGTGATTTTGGGCAACACATTCTGGAGAGGTTCAGAACATCTCCTGAACTCTAAATCTTTCTGAAGAGTTATACTTTAGGAAATACAATTCCTGATTACATTGCAGGATAACTCCTGGTGTGAATTTTTACTTTCAAATAATGAAAACACTGTGAAAAGTATCCCAGCATCTTGAAGCTTCAACTAGGAATCCTGCAGAACAAGAAAAAGTCTGGTCTTAAGTAAAACTAGCCAAGTGCTTGATATCTACAGATTTTGTACATGGGCATGTCATCAAATGCCTTCGCGACTTAATTCTTAACTGCATGTCAGGGAAAGAGGCAAATACAGGGAAAGAAGCAAAGGAAATCTGGCCTATATCAGAGTGTAGGCTGAGATTACATGACCAATATTCCTGAATGGATCTCAAAATGAGTTTTGTACTTCAGGGAGGATGTATGGTCAAAACTGTATTTTCTTAGTGAAAGACATTATAAGAAGAGAATAGAGCTGAAGAAAGGGATGTTCCCCCTCACCTTCAAGTATGCCTGGAACAATTAAGCTTCCTCCCATCGTACAGGACGTTTCCAATATATACGCTTCTTTGTACTAGATGTATTCAGATGAAGCATTAAAATGCTCGTCACTGGAAGCTCAGGTTGCTGTCCACCATTATGATTACTGTTTTCCTGTCAAAACCATTAATTTTGCATTGAAAAAACCTAAAGTTAAAAGACTCTATTTAATAACTGAGTTATTCTAGGAAAACCCAGTTTAATCTTGACCCTCTTCTGAACTTGAGGTAAACAATACCACAATGTTTTTATATATGTAAGTGCTATCATTTATCTAACAATATAACACAACAAGGTGAGATGTACACGTAGTTACGTATAGGCAGGTAGGAAAAATTAAATCTTTATTTCATCTAGTAGTAAGCAGGCATTGTCCTTTGGAAGATACGCTGTTTTAAAATACATTGTCATGTAGCAAGTATCGTATTCATTTATATGTGACAAGAAAACTGAATTGCGCTTTGGCTATTTGTTGATAATGCAAATTGTATAGCCATCAAATTGAGATAATTATTGCTATGTCTCTTTTCCAACTGTGTGCTTAATTAAGAAGACCCAGTAAGACCTAATTAGCAGCAATGTAATTTTTAAAATCCAATTTAGTAGCTCAGAGATTACAAAAATTGAAAATAACATGTTCCATTTAGATATTATTAATTTTTTGAGATACCAATTTAAATTTTGTAGCACAATAAGGTTAGCACGTGAGAATAATTTACAACACATCAATACCATGGAACATCTGAAAAACAGTTCAAGTATTAGATTGTCACTGATACTAGGATGCCTCGGCAATGGCATTTAAAAACATTCAGCTGACAATTTTGTCTACATTTTCACTTTTACCATTTCTAATTAGAATAAAGGAAGAAGTCTTCGTTAAACAAAATGAACTTATTCACCAGAATATTTATGGACTATCAAAGCATAAGAACAAGTCTAAGTAGCATCACACTTGATGAGACAAAAGCTTTGATCAGTTGACATCACACTGAACAAAGTCACAAAAAGGGAATTTTCTTGGTTGATTTTTTTTTTTCCTGGCATTATTCTTAAGATTTCGTTCTCCTGTTAAGAAAGATACCACTAGATGTTGTGGTAGATCTCAGGGGGCCTTAGCAATTTTCTTTTCCACTTGCAAAACCAAAAAAAACCACCTAACAAAAATCTCTGAAATGAAAAGATGACATCAGCTCACCACCTCCCGTTGCATATTGCTAATGACACATGCTATCTTAAATATTATCAGAATCTCTCTAGTATGTGCTACCTTTGCTGTGGCTTGTTTATATTTAGATTGACGATCTTTTCGGAGTCATTTAGTTTTGCTACATAACAACTTCTAGGATTTCTAGAAGCAGCACTGATTCAGCAACATGTTTATTTCTAGTACAGGCTCAAAATGTTGGTGCACTTACAGTAGGCATATGATCTATAGATTATTGTCTTGCAAGTACACAGATATTCAAAGAAGTTACCAGAGCAGTGTGTAAGAACTTTTATGAAGCCACCATTATTCACTACACACAGAAAGTGAACTTTTCAGTCTTTTCCTAAATACTTAGTTTTCTTAACTTTTGCTCCTCTAACCCTAGGAAGAAATACCATCAACTATTATGCAGTTTTGACACCACCTACGAAGTTAAAACTTATAAAGCTTTTCAGGCATTTGAAGTACTTTTTGCAAGAAGACCCGATGACTGCCTGACCACAAGACCAACATCTGCATCACCTTCATTTGAAGTATCACTCAGGTTGCTATCTGCGTGCCTGACACCATCATGCCCGAGAACTGATCTTACTGTTCCTTTTCTTCTTGCTTTGATGCCTGTCAAAGTAGTCAGTGTCTTCAAGTGCCATTGTTCTGACAAGCAGACCCTCCCAATGGACTCGTACTATATACTGTGACTCCCAGAACTGCTATTATTTGAGCTGGTGTCAGATTGATTTTCTTTCTGTTCATGATAGTGCTATGATCTTGCAGGGTTGAAATTACTGCTGATTTATGCCTTGATGCAACCCCTTGAGAACTGGCTTGTATCAGCATGTCACCTATGAAAAGGTACATCTGAATCCTCAGAGATCTTTCTAGTGGAACCTTTGTTCCCATTTCAATAGAGACTCCTTTGTAATGGATGTTTGCTAGAAATTTCTCCTGCAAGTACTGAGAGTCTTCTGTAGTGCAAACTGGAAGTATATTATGCATCTATCCATTTTTACCAGGCTGTGGGAGCCTTCTTGGCAGAGATTAATTTAAGGTAAGTTCTCCATCCACAACCTTACAGTTTTCATAAATTGATTCTATCATTTTCTTTAGCACGCCACAAAGACAGTGCAGGTTGTGCTGGCACTGAAGAGTGGTAACATTCCCTAGCTTTATGCCTAGAGGCTCACCTACATAAGGAAATGTAACAGACTAAAAATATATAATTATGCCGCGAGTGTGTTTGTGGAATAATAGTCTTTTATGCCAGGGCCTTCTTTTATTTGGACTTTAGAACAGGAAATAATTTCCTCTATTGTTGAAGTGTTATTCACATTTTTACATATTCTTGTCTTAGGCATCACTGTGAAAATTGTCTTTTCAAGAATACTACAAGAGGAACTGAAGCAGACAAATTTTTTGGAAACTGGTATTCTGCAATAACCAATTTCAGTGCAAAAGTAGATGGGAGTTCACTGCAAGCAATTATTCCTACTAAACAAGAAACTAAACAGAGGTGTCTAAGAAATCAAGTGGTCCTACTCTCCTGTTTAGATGCTGGAAGATCAACCTTCACAAAGACATCAATAGCTTCTGTAAACCCAATAACTACCAAGGGAGACCAGGATGACTACAACTCTATCTTGGTACACAAGTCAGGAGACATGAAACTGTGCCACACTTCATTTTTTGGAATAAATTCTCAAAACTCTCTTCTGCTTAAGCCCTTACATCATGTACCCTTATACATTACTATCACTATGAGCACCCTCCTAAAGCACTTGGCAAGAATACATTCTCCTTAGAACTTGTGCAATGACTCCCCATTTAGCTCAGCTCGCTTCCTTCAGCTGAAAAAAATCACAGGAAAGAGAAAGAAACAGCAGGATGAAACTGGAATATGAGGCTCTTATCTGTTGCTCTTACACGTATGTATATGCACACACACCTATAGATCTATACTAGCTGCATTTAAAAAAAATATTCAGAATTATTATCCCTGCCTCAATATTAGGATGTGCTGTGGTCTTGGTGAATCATTTTTCC
The DNA here is from genome assembly GCA_013398915.1 of Dromas ardeola. Lineage (NCBI taxonomy): Eukaryota > Metazoa > Chordata > Aves > Charadriiformes > Dromadidae > Dromas > Dromas ardeola. The sequence goes on from VYZM01002840.1 coordinate 398,485, forward strand.
TTAGGGATGTTGTGTAGGTAACAATTGTGCTCACGTTAATTCTATTTACGTTGGGAGCACTGTAGTACACTTTTAATGTGAAGCTGTGTTTCTTTCATGAGCAAGAAAAATGTCACTTTCTTTTCCCAAAGCACCAAAAGGCTCCTTTTACTGTCATACAACACAATTTATGTTAGGGCACTGCTGTCTCCTTCCAGCCAACAAGGCAAAAAAATGACCTTTCTTCAACCTATGGCTGAATTGCATTATATTCGGTTCAGTGGATATCCTTTTTTATATTCTCCCGTATCAACTGCCTTCTTAGTGAGGTTATGAGATGGGCACCTGCCTTTCATATCTGCTAGTGATTTCATTTTTTCCAAAAAACTTGCTTTCATTTGAGGAGGGATGTTAACACTCATCCCACATTCATATTGTGGTTTCTAACATTTCTAAATAACCTGAAAACACTCAAAGCTGCAAGGAGATTCTGCCAGCAGAATTTGGTTACTGGCAGCTGCGTTTTGCCCCACAACACAATCATGTAAAAGGTCAGGAAGAGACATCCCATATATGCTCACTCCGTGTCATGCTGTGGTCTTGTACAGAATAACAACACTCTGAAACAGTCCCGGTATTCCTCCTCCATTCTGCGAAGCACCCTGCATGTCTGCTCTGGCTTGTTTTATGGGTAGCTTGGTAACGAAAGGAGAGAGACATTATTCCCCCAGCCCAGGTATCTCAACTGCGCTTTGGTTTACGTGAACAAGATGCTTGGGGAAGCAGAAAAAAGTAGCTGTGACATTAATGAAGTACGCCACTGCTGATCTGCAGGAGAGAGCAAGTCAGCAGTGGAGCATTTGCGAACACGATGCTGAATGACAAATATCATTGCTGAAGAAAATTGCACCATACAGCTGCAACAGAGTATTATGTTTTAAAATTAAGAAAGTTTAGAGACAAAGAACACCACGTCAATAATTACTTACACACATAGCTCATCTGACAAGCAGCCACATAAATAAGCTCCCCAAGAAAACATTTGGTACCGCTGTTGATCTGGAGAGAATTCTAAATACTCATTTCAGTGCTCTTAGGCGCACAGGAGTTCTAAGGTTTGGCAATTCACTATATGACAAAAAGGCTTTTGTCAACTGTTATTAAAGATGACTCATATTAATATCTACTCTAAGAAGGAAAGTTGTGTAGCTTAAGGACACCTTCCTAAACACTGCCATTTTACCAGCACGTTGTTTGTTACATTAACACTGAAGGTGTTACTAACATGAAGGTAAAATGTGACTGTAGGCACCAAAGGAGACAGGTTAGTAACATCCCTTGCATTAACCTTGTGAAGAACACTGTTCTCTTAAAAGCTAAACTCTGAGTTATTGCTATGACATTACACTGAAA
>VYZM01002842.1:0-33909 GCA_013398915.1 Dromas ardeola
TTCTATGATTCTATGAAGACAGGGGGGAAAAGTCCGGTACCTGCTCTGCATCCAGCACAACACGCTGTCAAAGCGTAGAAGAATGTGTACCTCAGAAGGAGATATTCAGCAGCAAAATGTGCACCCCTTTCTCCAGACACTCTTAGGAGCTAAAGCAAAATATAAGCTATGGTAACAGGATGTATGTTGAGGAAAGCAGAGGATATATCATGAAAACAGATGGGGTAATGCACTGCTTAAAATAAAAACGTGATGCTCCCCTGCTTGCTGCGACACCACTCCATCAGACAAACATAGCCACACATGGGCATAAACCAGGGCTAAAAAGTAAATGCGAAGAGTGGGATTTCCTTGTGCTGAGGCCAAGTCGTTCAGGCTTCTGTGAGAGTACTTTATAAAATCTCTCTATGTCTCTGGTGTAGCTTTGGACTGAAAAATCACCTTTGTCTAGAAATACCAGCGTTTCCCTGAATGACAGGAAAACATGCATATGAAGGGAGAACATTTGCTGTCTCTTATGTGTACCAGTCACTTAAAGACTTACTCTCTTGTTCTTATATCTCCTTCAAACTCAAAAGTTTACTGTTGCTTTTACTTTCCATGCACACAGCTATTCTTAGATTTTGTCTCCTGGAAAATTGAGGAAACATATCAAAATACTTTTTAAGTGGTAGGTGGTCCCTTGAGGTACCTAGAGGCATTGCTAGGAATTTAACTGTCAGGAGCTTCATTTTTCAGAATAAATATGATGTCTTTTTTTTACCACATTTTTTACTATGATACTGCCACAGCAAAGAACCTTGGTCTTCAGCTCCGTGAGTAGAGACATGCAAGGATACCAAATGGAGAAATGGCAGTAAATGGGAACGTGACATGCTATGCAAGTGTTGTTAAAGCTGCATGTAAGGATGCCTAACAAGGATGGTCTTGAATCATAATAAAAAAAATCTGTTACTTTATCTGCACCCCAGATTTTGGCTGATGCTCCCCACTATTTTGCTGGTGAAGTGAAGAAGGCAGCAGCATGCTCTCACACCTCCAAAGACATTTCTCTCTCGTGAAATGACGGCCCACTTACAGAAACTCAGTATCTGTTTCTTGGTCTTTCTCCCCCTGCACTCTGAGGAGATTCCTTGTTAGCTGTGCAATCAATAAAAAACATATCTTCAGCAACTAGTAAATCTAGTTTATTAAAACACAGGTTTGACAGTTAATTCAATTGGTAACAAAGTTGTAGCATGGTCAAAAAAAATAAAAAAAAATGACCTCATAAGTGAGATACATATATCCTCTAGATGCAAAATTACCTGATAATAGGGTGCATTTGAATGGATACTGGCAAAAACATGTTAGTGAGATTAGACTGTGGATAATTTTTTTCCATTCCCTTGTAGCATTTCAGGTGTACAGTATCTCCTCAGAGGCTCCAAGATTGTCACTTGTCCCTACTGAGGTCTACTCCTGAAAGGAAAAAACTGCGGAAAAAGAGTTTGCCCCCTTCCTTCCAATTATTTGTCCACTATCCCTCTGCACAGGCTAGCATCTCGATCCCATTCCATTGCAAACCAGCGACAATATTCCCTTTTCCTTCAATATCATGGGACCAAGCACTGCAGGAGCTCACATGGCATCCTTAGATCAGCTCTCAGGTATGCCACTGAGTTACAGAAATAGGGATTTGGAGCATGAACTTTAGTGAAGACTTGTGATAAAACTCTGTGCTTACATCAAAGGCAGCATAAAGTGACTGAAACAGATTGGCTCTGCAATTGAACATAACCCCTAGATAGCCAAGAAAAAAGTGACTTTCCCAGTGATTTACCAAGCGCTTTTCCACCTGACCAGCAATGATTTGCTTTCTGCATATTTCAGACAGAGCTGAAAATAGCTAGCTGCAGCTATTTTTGTTTGGGAGCAATAACATTCAGTTTATAGAGTGCTTTCTCCAGAAAGCTCTCTCAGAGCATTGAGAAAGCATCTTCACTGACAGAAACCTTCCTTTGGGTGGATTTCACAGGGAGGGAAGGCTTTCAGCATTTTTGCTTGTTTTCATGTGAGACAGGCTGTTTTCCTGGAAAATATGACAAAACTTTTGTCTTTTTTTAATTCAAAAATGAGGTAATTAAAAACTAAATCTGAATGTGGTCAAACTGAGTTTGGAGCCTGTTTTCACTTAACTGCAAGTGGTCTGATTTCTAGGAAATATATTTTGGAAAATACTCAGGGATTTAAATTTTATGCAGGCAGCCATTTGGTGAGATTTTCCAAAGAACACATAGGTGTAGCTCCCCATTGCTTTCTAAAACAGCCCTCCTCCTCCTCTGCTGCCTGTCTTTCCTCCTGTTCCTGGCTTAGTACTTCCCCGCATTTGGTGTCAGGGAGTTCAAAACAACTGGAAGTTAATCCTATGAAAAAAAAGGGACCAGTTTCCTCCTCGGAGCAGGCAGGAGGTGAAGGATTAGGGATGCCTTTGGCAGCAGGTTGCTGTCAGACTGGTTTACCTGTGCGGAGGAAACTGCTCCCTAGCTCCCCATTTGGAGAAAATAATTTTAAAAGTTTGTCTTTTGATCCCTGCATGGGAACTGAGCTGCCTAGCCTCGGCTTTCAGAACCGAGTGTAAACACAAGTGCTGCAACGACCTCGAAGGAATCGGCGCACACGCAAAGAGCTGCAGGATGCTACGTGCTCCCGCATCCTGCCCTCGCTGCCAGCAGTCATCTTACCCATAGCCCTCCATGCTGATGCTGCTTACTTGAAATCATTATCTCACTTGACAATCAGTGAAACGTTGAGCAAAATACCTCAGTGGCTGCCTCAGAGTGGAAAATTTAGAAATGTTAATGTCTTCTGAACATCCTGAGCCAGTGCCGGGTCCTGTTTGGCCCTCTGTCTGCTTTGTAAGTCAGCCTCAGCAGAAAGTATCAGTGATGCTTTACATTTCTGTTATGCAGACCTTTGGCCAGTGTTTGCAAAGGGAACTGACAGGGTGCTATGAAGCTGTTGGGTATCACAGCATCTGAACCAACAGGCCTCTGCACACACAGGGAAATGGAGCACAGAGAGGTTCAGACGCAGACAGTGAGGTGGTCAGGGGAGCAGTTTCCTTTCAAGCCACTCGTTGAGTATTGTGAAGTGAAATAAATGGACTCTAATAGCAAGGTAGATCCCTTTCAGTCCCTTGTCTTGGGGAGTATGAACATTAGTGGTATATCTACACTGCTAAATAGAAGAGGACCAAGAATGGCACCCAGGCACCTGATCGCTAATCATCCTGCCTCGGTTTTGGCCATCCCCAACAAGCTCTTTCCGAGACACTTTTGCTCTAGAGATGCCTGGCACTGAGCGGCATGACTGCAGGCTGGCTAGGACCACACAGCCTCTGCCATTGAACAGTAGGAACCCAGTTTAGATGTCCTATTGGGACTGTATATATATAATTTTGCAATTCTGCCTCAGCTACCTGCGGTACAAACTTCTGATTCTGGCTTTGAAATTTTCAGCAGCGAAGTAATAGAGGACGGGATCGAGGCAGCTGTTCATGGCAGCAAGGCAGAGAGTGACCACCAGTGCCTTGTGCACGGGCAGGTTGGCCTGGCTGCAGCTGCTGCGCGTTAGGTGGACAGTTCGCAGTACGTGATAAGGCAGGAAACAGAGGAGGAAGAGGATGAGAGTGATGATGATGGTTGACAGCGCCTTCCTGTGACAGACCGCCTTCTTGCGCTGCGGAGTCCTGGACTTGAGCAACGCTTTGATTGCAAAGACGTAGCAGACAATGATTGTGCAAAATGGCAGAATGAAGCCCACGACGAGGACAAAGCTGTTCATCATCAGGAGCCTGTGTGTGTTGGAGGGATGGAGATCCAAACACTTGCCTGGGTCTCTGTACCCAGCGATCTCCTTGCATAACAGAGGGCTGGAGGCTGCCAGCACGAAGACCCATATGGCTGCGCATATTATCTTGGCATACTTCATGTTGGTTACTTTCCAGCTCTTGAATGGGTAGACAATGGCTATGAAACGAACCACGCTGAGCACGGTGAGAAAATAAATGCTGCAATACATGTTTACGTACAAGGTATAAGTCATGATCCTGCAGACGATATCACCAAATACCCAATGTGACCCCAACAGGAAATAGATGGCCCGAAAGGGCAAAGTGCTCACAAACATGAGATCCGAAACAGCCAAGTTCTGCATGTAAATGTTTACCGAGGTCTTCCTCTGCGAAGGCTGGAAGAAAACATAAATGGAGAGGCCATTTCCAACAGCACCCAGGAAGAAGATAAAGAGATACACGATGGGATAAATGACTTGCTTGAAGCCATCAATCGTACACTTGAAGGAGCTGTTAGTGAAGTTGGCACCTGGCGCCATCTCGGAAATATTCATAGTCTGGAGCCAGGCTCTCCGTCTTTCTGCCAAAGTAAAAAGAAGTGGTTTGAGTGCTGGGTTACAGGCTGGGCTGGAGTTCAGCAATTTGAGACTATTTTGCTGAGGGCAGAAATTGCAAGATGCAGAGGGCAGTGGAGAGTAAAGATTCGTTAATGAGTAATTGCTTGTGATGTCCCAGTAGATACACATCTCAAGGCATAAAGCCCCAAATCATCTCTAAACAGTTTCTGTATTACAGCAGCTGATTGTTGTCTCAATCTACGAAAGTGATGCCTTTTAAAGATGAGTGCTATGTGTATGTTTTAATGGTAATTCTCTGATCTTCTCCGTGCAAAACAAGCCAACTTGCTGTCAGCCATTTTGTAGCAGGGAGGTTTTGAGCACCAGTTACCTACCATGGGATCATCAAAATCTGATCACAAAAGAAATCACTGTCCACTGGTAAGTCTGCGTTTCAAATTAGGTTGAAAAGCCAAAAGAACTGAGTTTGCCGACTGGACTTAGTGAAATTTTTCTGGTACGTTGTCTGCTGTTGGCAGCGTGTCACTGAACTTTACCGAGCAATACCAGAGTTATACTGATGTGCCTCAGAACCTATAAATTAAGGATGTTTTGATCTTAAACACTGCATAAATACTGTGCTAGCTATGCATAGTTCCTTTTTTAACTCCCTCCTCCTTACACTGTATTTCTCCTTCCCTTTAAGTTTCCGATGGCTTTCTGTGTCTCTTTTTCTGGGGCCTTTGCTTCATTTACCACTTTCTCAACTTTTTTTGTGCTCAACTGCTCTGCATCGGACAGTCGTCTACATGCACTGCAGCTTCCAGGGCAGCCCACATTTGCAGCCCTAATGGAAATGGCCTGTGAGAAAATGGGCTGTGTTCACAGAAAGTGACATTTTTCCTCCTATGAGGCTATAATTCAATCAAATCAAACCCACTCATCACTAAAACACTCTAAACAGTAATTTTTTTCTCATTAGTTTCTATATCCTTGCTGAACTCCCGATTTCTTCTCTCAGCTGACCTGCAGCTAGTAGTATTTTGAAAGGAAGTTTACAGTATCATTGCTTGTTTAATAGTGGCAAGCAATTCCCTCTCTGCCAACATATTCTAGAGATGGAGCATGGAAAATTGTAGCCTAAAACCCAGAACTACATGGCATTGCTAGATGCACAAAAAAGAAGCTTTTAATTTGCCCCAGTGAGAATGATAATGAGTCGATGGTACGTGACTGCATCTTATCTCTTATTCTGGACCTCACTGGCTTCATGATTTGAAAATAATTTACTCACACAGGTGCCATCTCCCTAGGAGGAAAAGTAGGCTCTAGATTTGGGTGCTCTGGACTTGCAGTTACCCAGTGCAATATTCCCAGTGTACTGTAAACCTGAGCTAATCTGTGAACCCAAGCCATGGTGTGGGAGCCTGAGCTGTGCTCACGGCAGCCCATGGTATCTTCAGGGCAGTGTCTCACAGTCCCTCTGGACCCCTTAATATAGCAACCAGATGTGCCCCAGCAGTTGCCTTTTATTCAGCCTCGCTGCGACGGGGAGCGTGGGAAGTGTGACTCCCAGGCTGTGTTCTCAAGGAGCAGGATTTACACACCCTGTTGAGAGATGGGAGCGTAGTGGCTTGGGGAAGGGGGACTTTTGCTCACGTTGATGTCATAGCCATCCCTGCAGTGCCTGAAATTATCCTTGCAAAAAATGAAGCTAATGGTACCTATCGAGCTTAGGAGCACTGCAGACTGGCAGTGGGCAAACTGGATATTGGGGTTCAGCAAAGCCCCAGACTCAGTAAAAGCATGCTCCTATAGGAAATCTCCTCCTCATTTGAGATCCTCTTCCTTCGTGGAGGGGAGAGACAAGGTATACTTCCTAATATTAAATCTTTTGCAATCTGAGGAGGTTTTGGTTTTCTGTACAAAGCGACTGACTGACATATAAGTTTTCTGCGTGGGATCAAGAACCAGCTTTTCTATGGATTGAAGCTGATCTCCCCGTTTTGCAGAGAAACATCGCAGCCCAAGGTACTGCAAAGAGAAGGGCCCTTTTGACTGTGTTTTGCTATGGCCTAAGCATCCTTACCTTCAGAAACCACAAACCACAAGAAAATACCAATGCCTGTTGAAGCATTCCTTCCACTAAACGCTCCTCTGTGAAACCTTTGAGTTAGAGGAGTCGAACAAGGACAAAGAACTTGGAGCCCGGGCAAATTCAAAGCCCTGCTGAGCAGCATAAGTGATGGTTTGTGGCCCTACGCTATCTGCTGAAGGACAGGATTGGGGCAATGGAAATTCAGTTGGTGAAAACCCCTGAGTCCCTGAACCCCGGGGAGAGCACTACGAGCACAGAGGCTGAGGCACTTTGCTCAGGCTCTTCGCATGAGGTTATCTAGCTAACAACTACCATTAAAGCTATTTCGTCCTCCTCATTTCTCCTGACAGCTAGAGACCTTTAGGAAACTGGATGTGCATGTGTGATTGAGAAAACTCAGCATCCATGGGCCTGGCAAGAAAACCAGTACTCAGACTCCTCTCCAAATTATCCAAAAAAACCGAACAAGCTGTAATAGGACATCGAAGAGAAAAAGGCTGGAGACCAGCCATCCGAAAGCTGTTAACCACCATGGTTCCTGCCCTCATTTGAGGCAGGAACAACCTGTGCAATTATCATAGGTAGATGCTCCTATTAGTTGTGTTTTAACACATGGATGGATGTAGAAAGGAAGTTGCAGTGAAATATGTATTTCACACAGGACTATCTCAAACAACCACAGAGAAGGAGAGAATTTTACCTCTCCTTGAAGCCAAGAGCTGTTTGTTAGCCAGCTAAAGTAAGAAAATGGCTCGTAGACAAACAGAAAGAATAACATATCTAAGGACAGGCAATAAACTGTTTTTTCAGCAAGAGCATCCAGATGGTCTCCTGGATCAAAAACAGGGTGGGTTTTGGGTGAGAGATTGGACCTATAGGGTCCCACAAAAGACTTCAGAAGGGAGATTGGTAGTAAGATCTAATAGCCCTCTGAGAAAAAAGAGGAGAAAATGGGACAATCTGAAATGGGAATCTCTCTTGAGTGGTACTGCAAGACTTCTCTGATGGAAACTTCCTAGCAGGAGATTTTTTTCTATATATGAGTTTCCTTGATGGAAGCTATCGAGTAGAAGCAGCTGGCACATGCCCTGTGGCTCTGACAACCACCCTGGCAGGAGAGGGAGAGCACATCAGCTGCGCAAGAAAAAAGGAGTCTTTTCTGAAATAACTGCTGCATGAGTAGATTAGACATAGAGTTTTAGTGGTTTTTTTTCTTTTCTTTACCTTTGTGAAGTCTTTTAGAAACATCTACAGATTAATTAGTATGGATTTTGTGAATAAATACTTACCTTTTATTACAAATTACATATATTATAAATTATATATATTTATTATTAATAAATATTTTACCTTTTATCTTAGCCTGGCTCGAGTGTGATTTAAGGGAAGGGGATAACAGAACGACACTCCTTGCCTAAGGTGAATCTAATACCCTTAACAAATGAATGGATGCGCAATCCAGGTGGGGAACTGATAGAGCAAAAGTAAGAGGAGATTTTTTTAATTGGAGGAGGTACTAAACTAATAGAAGTACCCTAAAACTACCAGATTTTAAGCTCAGGATGCAGGTAACAGTCTAGCAGCAAAGTGGGGGCTACCCCGCAAACTGCCCAGCATGCGGCGTGTGTGGCCACCTGCCTGGGGCAGGTTTTGGGCATGTGTGTGCACAGCAAGAGGCTGAGGACAGGGAGGGATGAGGCTGGCCATCTTAAGGCAAGAGCGGCTCAGCAGGAGCAGGACAGAAGCAGGCCCACCCAAGAAGCAGACCTGATGAGAAGTCTGTGCAGATTGCTTGGGAGTGCAGGAGAGGAACCGATGGTGGCTGTGGTCATTGAGTCACCAACATGGTCATTGTGGTCACCAGGGAGGAAGGTGGGATCTTCAGGGCTCAGCGACAAGACAAGAGAAGCTCAGGTGGGACCCAGTGTTTCAGTGCATGATGAGGCAGAAGAGAGGAGAAATTTAGGTATGTAAGGAACTGAGAGATCTTTTGGGATAAAGCCAAGTGATACAGAAATGAGAAGCTGCACCATACCCAGAGTGGATCCAGGCTGCCAGCACTGCAGACTGAAAGGTTTGCAAAGGAGTATTTAATTAGAAGCAACAGGGGATCTGATGGGCATGGGAGAGCAAGAGGACTGGATTGACAAGAACCGCAAGGGCAGTGGACTCACATCCAGTGCACCTCTGACAAGGCCAGGAGGGAAATAAAGCCCAACTGCAAGAACTAGGGAAGGCAAATCCGACTGCCCACAAATCCAATTGGCTGGCACGTGTTATCTTGAGAGAGTCATCAAAAGCAAATCTTACAGCAGATTCTGCACTGATGCTCAAAGCCAAAAATGAGACAGACAAGCTGGAAGGCTTGGCATGAGACAGCAACCCTGGTGCAAGGGGAACCTGAGAGACCTGCAGGAGAGACGATAATCAATGGGAGCCTGTGTTGCCATGCTACCAGCTTTATGATAATGATAGTGTAGGATGCACAGGTGGAGGAGTGGCACTGTGCATGAAGAACTATATAATGAGCAACAACATAAAAATATTATGGCTAAAGAAAAGGACTACAGAGCCCTTGTAGGCAGACATCCCATACTCTAAGAATAAAAATATAGCACTAGGAATGCACTACCAAACTCCTCATCATGATGATGAAAGTCATCTGAAAAAGTTAAATGTGAGTAGGAAGCTGAAATCAGGTAGCAATAGCAGGAGATTTTGGGTGCCATTATAAAGATGTGATGCTGCAGCAGATAATGCCCATATGCAACAAATGCCTGATTCCTAGAATAATTTGTCCTGCAAGCAAATCCACAACACAAGATTCTGTTCTGCATTTGATCTTTAGTGCTGCACAGGTCCTAGTTCAAGCAGGTTTTGGTGGAGGGAGCACTGTACTGGCCATCACAGTAGAGCTAGGTTCGGCAGTGTTGTGGGACAGAGAAGCAGTCCCAGAAGGAAGAAGCCTACATAATTTTGGGGCTGTTTAGAAAAACAAACAGAAAATTCAACAAAACCTGTGTTAAAAGTCTACATTCCAAAAGAAATAGACATTTTAATAAATATTGAGCCCTGTGTCTATCAGTAGAACAGTTGGCAAGACTATTATAGGAGAAAGATCACCATTTAGAAAGCAGAAGCCTTGTCAAAATGGGGAGAGCAGGAAAGCCTGTATCATGGCAGATCAAATATGGAGAGGAAACTTACAACATTAAAAAAAAAAAAGTGAAAAGCACCTAGTAAAGGATGCTCAGGCTGATAGTAAGTTTTGTAAACCCACTGAAAGATGACAGACTGCTAGGGAATTGGTAGGGCTGCTAGATGGCAAATGATGTCTTAGGGACACAGGCCATAGGAGAAAAACTCAGTGAATTCACTCTTCCCCACCAAAGGTGTTGGGGTATTTTCATTTATGAATGGCTGCACTCAAAGGGTTGTGGTCAATGCCTCGATGACCAAGTGGAAAACAATGATGAGTGGCATTCCTCAGGGGTCAGTACTGGGACCATTGCTGTTTAACACCTTTGTCAGCAACATGGACAGCGGGATTGAGTGCACCCTCAGCAAGTTTGCCGATGACACCAAGCTGTGTGGCGCGGTCGACACACTGGAGGGAAGGGATGTCATCCAGAGGGACCTGGACAGGCTTCAGAGGTGGGACTGTGCAAACCTCATGAAGTTCAACCAGGCCAAATGCAAGGTCCTGCACCTGGGTCATGGCAATCCCAGGCACAAATACAGGCTGGGCGGAGAACGGCTTGAGAACAGCCCTGAGGAGAAGGACTTGGGGGTGCTGGTGGACGAGAAGCTCAACATGAGCAGGCAATGTGCACTTGCAGCCCAGAAAGCCAACCGTATCCTGGGCTGCATCAAAAGAAGAGTGGCCAGCAGGTTGAGAGAGGTGATTCTACCCCTCTCTCTACTCTGCTCTGGTGAGACCCCACCTGGAGTACTGTGTTCAGCTTTGGAGTCCTCAGCACAAGAAGGACATGGACCTGTTGGAATGGGTCCAGCGAAGGTCCACGAAGATGATCAGAGGGCTGGAGCATCTATGCTATGAGGACAGGCTGAGAGAGTTGGGGATGGTCAGCCTGGAGAAGAGAAGGCTCCAGGGAGACCTTATAGCAGCCTTCCAGTACCTGAAGGGGACCTACAGGAAGGATGGGGAGGGACTCTTTGTCAGAGACTGTAGTGATAGGACAAGGGGTAACAGTTTTAAACTGAAAGAAGGGAGATTCAGATTGGATATTAGGAAGAAATTCTTTTCTGTGAGGGTGCTGAAACTCTGGAACAGGTTTCCTAGAGAAGCTGTGGATGCCCCATCCCTGGAAGTGTTCAAGGCCAGGCTGGATGGGGCTTTGGGCAGCCTGGTCTAGTGGGAGGTGTCCCTGCCCATGGCAGGGGGGTTGGAACTAGATGATCTTTAAGATCCTTTCCAACTCTAACCATTCTATGATTATATGATTCATTCCAGATGCAGCAAACAGATCAGAGGAGCCAGCTCCACTCAATGGATGTGTGCAGGAAATATGAAACTGGCCAGCTAAGTGAGAGGCCGATAAGTGATCAGGACCAGATGGCATTCATGTGAGTATCCAGAAGGATCTCAAGTGTGAGACTACCAGCCAAGGCACGTAACCCACCATTACAATCAGGTGCTGTGCCAGGGGACTGGTGCATAACCAGTGCAGCTCTCATCTACAAGAAGGTCTTGAGAGGTCAGCTCGAGGGCAACGAGTCAGTCATCTTGGTACTGGGAGCTACTGACCACTGAGACCGATTTCCACCTCTGGTACATTGTGGGGCATCTGTAATGAAGAACGAAGGTGCTACGATTTTTGAAGCACCAGGCTGCTGAGAAAGAGCCAGTACATCTTCTGAAAAGGGAGATTCTGCCCCACTCACCTGCTGAAGGGCTGTGAGGATATTGGATGAAGGGGGCCCAGTGGTCATTTTATATGTACGCATTTATACAGTTGCACGTGTCAAAGTCTTTAACAAAGCTCTGCACTGAGGGTTTCTTAAGGAACAAAGTTGCCAGAGAGAGCTGGAAGGCATGCTCTTTTGTGGTCTGAAAGCAGGATGAAAGGTAAGAAACAAAGTGTGGGGCTTAATGAATCAGCAATGGGGTCCTCTAGTGTTTGGTACTCGGACCAGATTATTCAATATCTTTATCAACAACCTGGAGAAGACAGTTATCCAAGTTGTCAGATGCCATGCTGAAAGGGTGGCAGGTGAGCATTAGTGTATTTTAATGCACGATGGGAAAAATAATCTGAACCATGCCTACATGATATGAACTTGAAACTGGCTGTTACCTTCAGGAAAGGGCACTTGCCATTGGCATCATTGACCATTTACTGAAGTCATTGGCTGCAGCATCAGAAGCAACAAAAATGTCAGCAAAATAAGGGGCATCATCAAGAAGGCTGTGGAGAGCAAACCTTGTATAAAACCCCTGTGCATCCCCATAGCAAGCAGTTCTGAGCTCTACATCCAAAAAAGAGGTTATAGAATTAGAGAAGGTGCAGAGAGGGGCAATTGAAATGATCAGGGAGACACAGCAAGGACTAAAAAGCCTGGGAGTCTTTGGTATGGATAAGAGGAGACTGAAGAAGGATGTGGTCAAGGTTTACAGAGCCAGGAAGGTGGGGGATAGTGTGGATGCACACCTTTATTCATAGGGTCCCGCAGTACTGGGACTTGGGGTGCTCAGCAGACTTGTTGGGAGTCTGCTTTCAAACAGATAAGAGAGGGTGCCCCTCTAAGCAGCGAGGAGTGGGCAACACTGGGAGCTTTTTGCCACTGTAGGCAGTGAGGGCAGGCAGCATCAGCAGGGTCACAACAGGATGGGACAAATGCAAGGACAATAAATGGGAAACAAAAGACCGGGCAGGGATGTACTCCCCAGTGCCCACAGACAGCAGTCAGGAAGCTGGGGAAATGCAAGGGGAAAACACTCTGGAAGGTGATCAGGCAGGTGATCAGGCTCTCACGTTGTCTCTAACCAGCTTCTCCTACTGCCACTATCAGAGATTGAATACCGCGCTAGATGGACAGCCAGCACGTTTCTTACAGTCACAATTTTCTCCTGATTCCTGGCAGTGTAACAACACAGTTGACTTCACTGCATTACCCCAAATTCTTGCTGGTGAAGTGAGACTGAAGTAGGGTTTGATATGTTAAAGCTGTAAACTAATTGAAGTAGGTGCTTAATAGGAGCTGAATTTAGGAGACTGGGTGCCTTAAGGCTGTACAAAGAGCAGATGCAACAGTTGTAGTACTAAATGTCAGAACTTATCTCTTATTTTATTAAGAAAGAATGTTTTAGGACAATATAACCTTGTAGTAGAAGCTTATCTCTCAAAACAAGGGGCCCAGGATTACTGAGAAATGCAGAGACTAGTCAAAGCTAACACTTTTGATGCCCCAGCAAGAATAAAGAAGTAGAGAAAAGGCCTGCAGTTAACCCAGAAGGTCACAACGATGAAGAGGAATGAAGGAAGTAAACGACCACCAGCTGTCTCTGAAGACCACCGAGAGACTCTAACGCGCATGCGGGAGTGGGCAGTAACCTGTAATAATGAGTTAATGAATAGGTAATAATTTCTTGGAAAACTAGTGAATATGCATATATAGTATGTATTTAAACTGTACATCTAAATCAGTCGGCTCGCACATCGGGTGGACCAATCCCCCGTGCACCTGGCGCTGCAATAAAGAATACCTGCTTAATAGTCACCAAGGCTATTGAGTCTTAACTTCGGCATTTCACTGCATCAAGACCGATTCCTGTAGTGACATTAATACAGAGCTTCCACCCTGTATGTCAAAAAGCTGTTACTGGGAAAGCAGGAACAGCCAGCAGCCCTGGGCTGCCCCCAGTTCTAGTGGAGGGCTAAACCAGGAGCAGGCAGTCAAGTCATCCAGCATCTCGGCAGACAGTGGGACTGATTTCTATGCCCTGCCTGGACAGAAGGACATGCTCCTTTTGGAGAGGTGTGGTGGAGGGGTGCTGCTGCTAAAGGGGTGAATATGAAACCTCTACTGTCTCTAAAGGCGTAAACACAAAGCTCTCAATTTCCAAACTGCTGATCTCAGATTTGCTGCTCTGAAACACTCTGTTCACTATAACATGAGGACCTATCAAGGAACCTGTTTTTAAGAACATGTCTGCACATACAAATGTAAATAAAGAAATCAGGCTGTTCATTCAAGATATAGTTCTCTGCTATGTTAATCAATAAATATATAGATCCTCTTACAGGCCAGGAAAAAGAGATGCTCTCTGCATTTATCACAATAACCCTTTGTCTGAAGAGGACCCCAGACACCACAGTCTCATCTTCATTACCCAAATAGGAAGGCAGTTATGATATAGCTGCTATGTATGAGATTACTTCCATTTGCCACTGCACTTCCGAGAAAAACAGAAGTTCTCATGTTTTTTTAAAGTTCCCATTGGCTTTTCTTCTAGCATTCGCTTTGTGTTTCAGGAGCGGTGTTACTGATAGTAAATGTAACAGAATGTAATATTTAGAATTAACACTGAATTCATCAAAGCATGGTATTTCATTAACCTTTCTACATGCACAATAATTAAAAAAAAAAAAAATTAAGTCTGACATTTAACAACTTTTATTTTAAAAGTTTGCCATAAACCAAATATATTTTTTTTATCTAGTTAAAAAACTAGACTCACTTAAACAGATCCACAACTTCATTGTTATCTTCCATCTGGAAAACATGCTTAGTTACATAAATCCACCTTTTTTCCTGCCAAAAAAATTTCTTAAAACTGGCTTTGTCATAGAGAAGTTTAGTCAACGATCACAGCTTCTGGCAAATAAAAAGCTTACTGCAAGTAATAAGAAATATAAGTAGGTTGTATTTCATTTCTTGCAACTATTTTTATCTAAATCAGAAAAAGCAGACAAATCTTGTCCTACCTCAGCTCGTGTGCCTTCTGGTGTGTTCAGTATTTCCTTCTTCTGCTTGCTGTTGCTTACAGCTTTCAGTTTTGTTAGTAGAAATGAGAAACAGAAAAACTTGATGGAAAACCCAAGTGCTATTTATGCAGAAGCCTCAGAAAAGCAATGAGTAGTAGGAAAGGGAGGTAAATCCTGATTAAAAGACCTTACATCTTCTTAAAAGAGAAATGTTCTCAGCTCAAGGAGTGGTGCTAGCAATCACATGGCAATCTTTCATAATTTTCACCCAATGAAAGAGGCTCTGCAGCTATGTGGTATGCTGGGAAGCTTTCTGGATTTCTGTATTTGGGTCCACACTCCTATATCTATATATGTGCTTTCAATAATCAGAGTTTCTCAAAATATTAAAGGAGAACTCCATATAAGCTTCACATGGACCATTAAAGATGCAGTTCTTGGAACTATGGAGAGGACATGTGCTGGGGTTATTTCCCAGGCTTTTCATGCAGAAATCACAGGAAGAATGAAACTGTAAGCAAGCTGCTGAGAACTGATGTGTCATCTCATTCAGCTCACAGTTCAAGGCTGAGTTTACAGAGCTGAGGGACTAATTTTCCTTGAATTTTGATAAGAATGGAACACACAGCTCTGCTAGGCCCCGAGCAAGTGGCTGCAGTCAATTCCTTACTGCCCCTTAACGTTTTACCACTTCTCGGTGGAGCAACGCTGACTGCACAGGTAGGTATCTACACATACTGTAGGTATAAGAGCTTGGCTATTCCTCTTCTGTGCTGCCAGCGCATGCAGGCAGACCAGATGTATTCAAGTGCTCTCTGGCTGCTGTGTTGTATTTCATATCGGCAGCTGGTTAGAAGACCACACACAGCTGCTTATCAGAGCTCAGAGGATGGGGAGTCTCCCAAAAAACGTTCTCACCACCCACATACATAGTTGTCTCTGCCCCAAAGTGCTTTGGATAATCGTATTTGTATTCTCTCCTCCATTCGCCACCTGTGCCTGATTCTCACTTATCGCAAGGGCTCTTCACTCTGATTGTACTCGTGGACTTGAAATAGTCCTCTGGGTGTGCTCCCCATGCAGGGTCATGGTGGCAGCGTGCAGTGGCTGTGAAGGCTGGTGTCACCAGAGCTCACAAATCCCTATGATCAGGGAGGAGGTACGTACAGTGGCAAGCAGCTCCGTGGGTATTTTTTTAGCATGGGGCTGAAAAAGGACACAGAAAACCAGCTTAGCTAGTAACTCGTCTAACACTTTCAGTCTCAGGGGTGAGCACAAAATCCATGAGTGGTGGTTTTGAACATTTGTCAGCATTCACGTTGGCAGTGCAAAGTAAGCTTAAAAAGCTTCCCAATAGAGATCCATGTCAAGTGAATTTTCAAGGAGCAGCGTGATGGGGAATTAGGACCCTTCTGAGACCACTCCACTGGTGCCTAACTCAGACATTGCCAACTCTTGTGGCACCTAAGGCTGTGGACAGATGTCCTTTTCCAGCTGTGGTTGCTCTGGCTGCTTAGGTTACCGTCCCAGCAGTTTCCATATCTGCCAAGGTCTGCTCGTGTGTGCATCCCTAACCCTGTTCGAACACTGAGGCATTGTAGACATCTGAAAGAGGCAGTCTTTGCTCACCCAGCCTACGCAGACTGAAGCAGCATAGAAATGACCCCACTGGCAGCTTGGTGGGTGGATGAGCCCTTTGGGAGGAAGCCGTGACGTGCAGCATGGAGCAGCACAGGATGCAATGGCTTCAGCCAGTGCGACCACAGCCAGAGGACAGCTATGGCCTCGTCATTTTCTCGGGAGATGCCCCAGTAACTGGAACCACATCTTATCTGCAACTGGCAGAGACTAATTTAGGCATTGCAGTAGCAGCCTGATGACATCTCCATCACATGTCACGCGGAGATAATCACTCTGGGACTGATAGGCAGGCTGTTCTCAGATACACAAGGTCAGAGACCAAAACTTGCGGAAAAGTTAGACATCGATCACATTTTATTTTCCTGAATATATTTTGAGAACATCTCTCTCACCATATGATAGAGTTATCTTCATAGCCTGGGTAATTTCCCACATTCACCTTCTTAAACACCCCACTTTCTGGACATTACTGTTTCCTCCATTTTATAAAGAAGTTCTGTGTTTTGCTTTTAGCCTGGTTTTGAATAAGTGGGGTTGACTGCCAACTCACTCTGCACCTGACGAGCTAGATCTGGAGTGACTGCTTGGGATTTTTTAGAAACAGTTGTTGGATGACTCAGCTTCCGAGGGGAGTTTATTACATTTCTTACTAATAAAAACTTCAGTAATTCTAAAGAAGACATCTCAGAATATCAAGAAGGATCAAAGACTGTCATCACAAGACGCTGTGTGCATATCACACATTCAACAGTTAACAGCCTACATTGTTTCTGAATTTTTAGTCCCATAAAATGCATAGCAGTCCAGGATGTGGCAGAGTGCAAACCACCCCTCTGGGCTGCAGCTACTCTCTGCCCTGCCTCCGTTTCTGTTCCCCTTTGTATTTCTGGCTCCATGACAGCCCAGTTTCAAGACAGAAAAGCAGGAGGGGTGACTCATCCTTTTTCTTCCCCTTCCTCACGAACGCACCTCCCCTCCAGCCCTGCACAGGGGCATTGCCTGCGGAGGATGTCTCCAGCCCATGATGGAGAGCAAAGCCACCGCTGCTGGCTCTGACTCTTCATTGCGTGAAGAAGCTGAACTTCAGACCTGGAATAAGCACTCCAGACCAAGCAGAAGCAAAAATTTAGACTCTCCTTCCCCTGTTCAGCATTTTCTGATAGGCTAGTTCAAGTGTTCTCATGGGCTGAGCGCTACCTGGTGGGAGCACCAGTTGAGGATCCTGTATCCTACACTGCCTGTATAGGGCACCTTGGACATCCCAAACACACATCATGCTATCACCTGCTCCACAGGGCCAGGCCTCCAGCCACACCTGTACAATGTCACCCTAAAGTCAGGTGGGCTTCTGCCTGAGGACGGTCCATTTTCTGGTGCGTCCCTCTGTCGTTGCAGTCTCACCAGGCAGTTTGTCATCCACTTCGCACCATAGCAGAGGGGGCCGAGAGCCGCCTGAAACCCACCCAGGTCTTCATGCAGGAGCACAACCCAACAGACTTGTCCAAGCTCATCAGATCCTGGGGCATGGATGCATTTTCACCCCAGCTTGGGTAGCTCGGCAGCCCCACCGCCATGGGGAGTGTGCGTGGAGACATGTCAATCCCCAGCACCAGGGCAGCTGGGGTGAGACATCGAGTGTCCCAGGCAACCCACATGAAGGAGTCTGCATATTTTTCCAGTCGCTCGGTCAATGTTTTGCTGTTTGCAGGCAAGAACTTTCAGTGGCAGAGTTTCACTTTTTTCATGCCAAGAGATTTTTGGTAAAAATGGATCTGTCAAACAGAAGGGATTACCTCCACTGAAGATGTTAGCACTGCATGTCTTCAACACGGCAGCTTAGCCTACTAACACATATCTATTTCCAGAGACTGAAATTATAAAGCCTACGTTCATTTTCTGTGCAATCCAGAAAAAAACAGCATCCAATGCTAGTAGCTCATCTGCTGTCAGCCATAAGGCTGGATAGAGGGGAAGATGAAAGTGACAGCTGCATGAAGAAGGGGGAAGAAGCAGGGGCAATTTTAAGAGGAATTGTTCAGAAAGAAAAAGCACAGAAGGTTTTCAAGCTGTTTCTTTTGCAACATTAGTAATAACATCCTTTTTAATTGCCTGTGGTCCTTTCTTTATTGTTTGCTGGTCCTCATTAATATACTGTTGAGGGCAGAGGAACATTAATATATAGCTGGAATGGGAAAAAACATCTAATGTTGTCTTTATGTAAGATAAACTGTTCTTTTTTAAGTACTAAAACTGGAAATGGTTTTTGCCAGCCTGTCCAAAGGTGGCTGTGAGCCTTGGGAAGAATTGATTGTCTCCAAAAGCCGTGGAGCTGATAGCAGCTGGGAGCATTAATGCTCTTCCCAGAGAATTGATCCACTCCTCAACTCTGAAAAAAACTGAACTGGAGCAGGACAAAACACCCAACACTTTCTAAGGTCTTCATCTAAAGCCCATTGAAGTCATTAGAAAGAATAGTGCCTTTTTGGATTAAAACCTAAATAAGACAGCCTCAGAAACCCTGACTGGAAAAAAAACCTCCCTTTATTTTTAAAAATGCTAAAAGCATTTCAGTTCTAACAGGTGCAAGGTTGCCAGCATGCCAGGTATTTTCTATCTTCTCTACTTCTGCAGCCATTTCTCTGGCTACTAACCACCATGATTCTGAAGTGACTTTCTGCCTGCGTTACGCATTTTGAATAATTGCACAGTTTGCAATTGCAGCCTCTACTCTTTCTGGTTTGTGTGTTAGACATTACAGGATTGCAAACTGATGGGATGATGAAAGTGAAGAATTTGAAGGATTTGGCAACGAGTCTAGTTGTCTCTATCTTAAGATTTGGTCTTCTAAAGACTCGTCAATTGTGTATGTTGGCACATGAATGCTCTGTGTTTTGGCCTGTGTTTACCCCATATTAAATGCTCTGCGAACCCTATGTTCTGCTGAACTCTCCCTTCATACAAATATAGACACTTGAAGCAAAACAAACTTCCTTTAAAAGGAAAACAAGCTTGCTTTCTTCTCTTTTTGATGACTCTTTTACAATAACCCTGACCCAACAGCTGGATAAGGCAGAACAACAACATTCTAAAATCAGACTGACCAGATGTAGGTGCTCCGCATCTTGGCTAAATAACGGCTAAACACCACTGTAAGATACAACCTGGAAGTCCTTCAACATAAACTCCAACTACCACCAAATCCACTTTCACATCAAGGTAGTCATCGTTTATTCCTTGCAAAAACATTATCACAGACAATGCTGTGCATCACTGCAGCTCCATTCTCTAACCCCAGCACCTTCAGGCAATTCTCCTTTTTTACTGTAGTCACTTTGCCTTCCCAGCCAATGCGTTTCCAGTGCTATTTCGTGCTCTCTCTGTATGGGGGGGTTGCGTATGTCCATATACAACAGGTGTAAGTGCAGCTGCATATATGCATTTATATGCATGCACTCAAAGAAGTGTACTCAGATGCAAGCACTTGCAGAGAACCCATTTGTGTGCGCATCTATTTGTAATATAAATGCGTATGTACATACACATGTTCGATAAAAATGTTGAACTCGAGTGTCAAGGCTAAATTGTGTTGGCCAGAACTTAGGGAACCATGGGAATAAGTGTGGGACACAAGTCCCCCACTCTTTTCATCCAAGGCTGATGGCTTTCATCTGCCGGAGGTCCCCCTCCCCAGAGCACGTGGGATGTTCTTCCTCCAGGCACTGGCTGCAGCTGACACAAAAAATAAGTTTACATTTTTGTCCTTGGTCTGGATTTTAATGATGTTTCTTCAGATAAAACTTAGGTGGTGTTAGATCTCAGTGGCCGCGTTTTCTATTGTGCTGGCTTTGGGAAACGATTTAGGGTATTGTGTGCTGTTTTATACTTTTTAAACTGTGTTTTAAAATGCCTTATAAAGATAGTCTATATATGGTATTTTGAAGAAGATAATAACATGACCTTATGTCCCAATTTTTTACTCAGAATTTTAGGAGAGTATCTAGGTGTCTATAACGGGTCATAAATACATTGTGAAAAATGTCCATTTATATACGACATTTCCAGCCTTGAAAATTGCTTGGATTACATATTCCTTTTGAAATTAGTTTGCAACCACTATCCCTCCAGATAAAAATGTGAATTAATTTAAGCTCATCTTTGTCACAGACTACACGCTTTTGTGACATGACTTAGTGAAATCCTCTTTACTGGCGTATACGGAAAACAAGACTGTCTGAGCGGGGCTGGACACGGTGGTGACAAGGTGGGGAGAGGGAGGGGGAAGGTCTGCAGCGGCGGGTTCCTCCACTGTTACCGGATGGGGATCGTTCGGTGCTAAGGGGAGACCGTCACCCACACATCCCATCCTGCCACGCACTGGGGAGCTGCTGGGCTGGGCTGGTTAATGCAATCATTATCCTTTACCTGAGATGTTTTAGTCTGAACTCTGGGTTTCTTTGCAGAAGACAAGAGAAGCCCAGGGTGTGCTGTCACCCCACACGTGCCTGAGTACGCAGTCCAGGGGAACCTGAGCACCCATCTTTGTGGTTGATTGTCACCAGATGACCTTGTTCACCAGCACAACAAGTGCTTGGGACCAGTCTGGAAAGGTCTGAGCAGCCTGACATGAGCCGGCTACACAACCAGGTCACTGTCA
Source organism: Dromas ardeola (assembly GCA_013398915.1). Taxonomy (NCBI): domain Eukaryota; kingdom Metazoa; phylum Chordata; class Aves; order Charadriiformes; family Dromadidae; genus Dromas; species Dromas ardeola. The sequence continues at coordinate 20,735 of VYZM01002842.1, forward strand.
GTCAAGCTTGCATGGGGTTTTACAGCAAGACCGGGAGATAACTCACTCCGTCTTGATTAAACTGCCTCATGTTTTGCTTTCAGAGTCCTCAGTGCAATGAGGTCAGGCTGGGCAGAGGCTAACCGGTCTTTTGCTGCAGGAAGAAAATAAAGGGAAATACACTATTTAATTCAGGTGTTTTTGGCAGACATGTTTCTTCCCCTTTGTTGTTGTTACTACAAGACCAAAGCTGTAATTCTCTTGAAATCTGGCGCATGCCACAATGGTTTTAGTTTTATGTAACATTCCCAATACCCAGCGACTGAGCGCTTTAGAAGAGAATAAACAAAATGAAGTAAGCTGTTTGTTCAGCATGTTCCAACACCCGTCCATCTGCCTCCCTTTGTACTCGCAGTCCCTCAGCCACAACTTTTCTTATCTGCTACTGTCAAAAATATGACTCATTTTTCACATAATAGACTAAGGGAAAAGTAGAGAAGTTTTATACATAATAAAGCTTTCTCTTGCCCAGGATCTCCTGCATCAGCTCTTATTTTACTTCTCATTAAAAAGAATGACACAATGGAAATGTACTTTTCCTAGCCCTAGTTAGCTGCAGTAGGACTCACCGTCTGCGCCACAATTAGCTCTGCTTGACTCTTCACAGAACCAGGCAAATGAAGCTTTGGTATAGCTAATTTTAGGACAAGGAATTTGTCAAATTCCCAGGCCACGAGAGGACTAAGTGTTAGTACAGTTTATACAATTAGTGAATTTGGTGAATGGAAGGAAGTCTCCTCCCCTCTACCCAGGCATCTTATAAGCTCAGCTAACACGCTTTCATGGCTGCAAAGCAGAAGCCATTCCAAAGCAGGGACACTGGCCAAAATGTCTGCCCACGTGGCTCCATCAGGTTTCGAATTTGTGTTATAAAAGCTATAAAAACCATATCCCCAAGCAGATGAAGTGGTTCCCACGGGAAGGGTCTATGTAGTCTGCTCTATTGGTGACATCTTCAGTAACTACCTCTTTTCCACGGCCTCGTGCTGAACTCTGCTAGCATCAAGGCTGACACTGGTCTCTCAGGTTAAGACTATGTTTTCCTAGCACATTTCTCCCTGCTCTTGCTTTCCACATGCCAGACTGGTTTTACAATGCCTCGCCTGGCCGATAGACTGATAGACAGAAGACAAAACACATAGCAGGCTGTCAAGAGATTTCCAATTCAGATGAAATCTCACAGCTTTTTTCACACAAATCATAGAATCATAGAATGGTTTAGGTTGGAAGGGATCTTAAAGATCATCTTGTTCCAACCCCCCTGCCCTGGGCAGGGACACCTCCCACTAGATCAGGTTGCTCAAAGCCCCATCCAGCCTGGCCTTGAACACTTCCAAGGATGGGGCATCCGCAGCTTCTCTAGGAAACCCCTTCCAGCATTTCAGCACCCTCACAATAAAGAATTTCTTCCTAATATCTAATCTGAATTTCCCCTCTTTCAGTTGAAAACCATTACCTCTCATCCTATTGCTACACTCCCTGATAAAGAGTCCCTCCCCATCCTTCCTGTAGACCCCTCCTTTAGGTACTGCAAGGCTGCTATAAGGTCTCCCTGGAGCCTTCTCTTCTCCAGGCTGAACAGCCCCAACTGTCTCAGCCTGTGTTTATGGGAGAGGTGCTCCAGCCCTCTGATCATCTTTGTGGCCCTCCACTGCACCCGTTCCAACAGGTCCCTGTCTTTCTTGTGCTGAGGACTCCAAAGTTGCACGCGATACTCCAGGTGGGGTCTCACCAGAGCAGAGTAGAGGGGCAGAATCACCTCCCTCAACCTGCTGGTCATGTTTCTTTTGATGCAGCCCAGGTTGGGTTTTCCACAATGAGACCCTCATATGCATCAGACAAGTGTTGCTGCTGCAGGAATCTCTCATGTGTTAGACCCATTTCCCTACAATGAGAACATCACTTGCCAAGCAGATGAGGGGAGAGATCCAGCAAACCCTGAGGTCCCCTCCCAAGTCTGCTGGAACCCCTGATCCACACGTGTGGTGTGTGTGGCATCGTGTTGGGGTGAGGAAGGCTCTTACAAGTGTACATGATCTCTAGTCATCTGGAGAATGCCTCTCATCAGCAAACTGATCTTTTGCATTTCTCAGTGCTGAGAAATGTAATTTTTCTTATTGCTACAATCACTAGTACCCATCCACAGACAGGAGTGGGACTGCAGCCCATCACATCTGATGGAGATGCTCACAAACTTTGCCAGGTTATTTAGTGATGCTTATTATGGAAAGTCACAGGCTTATGTAAAGAGGAAACAAATAAAATCAAGGCAGCTATTTAGCTTTTAGATCTTAACATGACTTGATAGAACTACAAGACGCAGTCTCTAAAAAGCATCACTCCAAGGAAAGCTCCAAGGAACACCACCTTTAATATGTGTTTTGCACTTCATTTGCTCTATTCTACACTTTAATTTCCTAGGCATCTCTTAAGTGCATTCAGTAGGATAGTAAGTATAATTCCTATGAGCTAGCTAAATTACTTTTAGCAAATTTGTATCAGCACTTATATTGTATTAGCATCATTACGTTATAATTTAAACCTTTCATTTCACCACTAATCAAAGGCAATTCTAGCAAATAACCTGAATGTTCTAATTTAACAATCATACCTTGTCTAACTTTCTTTTTTAATAATCAAGCATGGTCACTATAATTTCTGTAGGCAATAGGTAATAGAGTAGTTTCTGCATCGTTCCCTTTTGTCAAGCAAACTTCCCAGGTCTAAGTATCCTCTGCTTGCATCTCTGCAAAGCTTAAATACTTCTGTTGGGTCAGCAGCATTATGTACAATATCCTCCAGATACATCCCTAGAAAATTCTGCTTCCCTTTGACAGGCAATCCTGAAAACATCTGCTAGTGTAAGCAAATTGGCTGTGGGAACCGCAGACTCCCACTTTAGGGATGTTTTCTGTTTTTCATTTTTTCAGCTCTCTAGTGCACAGATCCATCACCTGTGCTGCTAAAACATATTAAAACTGGAATTGTGAGACTAAAGTGCTAAAATTAGCCAAAAGCTGAAAGCACAATTTTACCACGTCAAGAGTTTACAAATGAGCGACAGAGGCTCTTTTCTGTTTGATATGGCAAATTGCAGTGAAGCTAACACAATATTTTAAAATGAAAGCTTCCTTTGCTTCAGCATAAGAAATCTTAGACACAGTAGAATTCACATCTATAAAGATACCATCCAAATTATGTTTGACTGTTTCTTGAGATACAATACACAAAGTTCGCAGGCCATAGCCATAGAAACAAAAATATTTTGCTTCCCTTTATGCAACTATTCAATGGAAGAAAAAAAAATTGAACTAGTGATGAAGAGCTGGCCAGGACGTATCAACACACTGTTGGGTGACTGTTAGGTCATGCCTGTGTTCACCAGCAACATGAGACACCATACCTAGAAAGCAGTGACTGCCTTGGTTATGCACAATAGTAGCCTTATTTAAATTATACAGAATAATAAGCTCTACAATAAGAATTAGTCTTGCATCTCAGTCACTCATGTGTGCCTGGGAAAAAGCTCTTTCTGGTCTCAGAGGTGAAAATGTAAGAGCTGATATACCCAACATACTGCTGTCAGTTCGCTGTTTTGTTTTTTTTTTTTTTAAAAAGCTTTATCCTGAAGCCTACATTTTGGAAGATCAAACCTACAAATGTACACACACGTTCTTCACATCATTGCAAGAGAAGATCAGATGCCAAGAAAGGCCACACAAAATCAGTCAAAATGCTCACTTTGCCTGGCACCCTGCCTGTGACAGGGACCAATCAAAGATGCCTGTGGAGCAGTTCAATAAAAACTCAAGTATGTAGTGATGCTTCCCCACTCTTTCAGCTGTCAACAATTCTTGCTTAAGGATTTGCTGCAGGAGAACTGCCTGGAGATTTAATAATCCTTGATGGGTTTTTCTTCAATGAATTTGCCCATGTCAACCTTTGGCAATCCAACATCTTGCACAGAAGAGTTCCTTGCAGAAGTACGTACCATGGAAAATATGTGCTGCACAATTAGATCATGTACATTAGACATATGTACATTACAACTACCTACATGAAAATCATGTCCTTTCACCTTTTTTGAATCTGCTGCCTGCTAGGTTTCTTTGATACTCCTTACCTCTTGTACTGAAAAGGGCAGAAAAAAGTTTCTTCCTACATATGACAAAAATGTTGGCTGAATCAGAATAAGGATATACCTAGAATCATAGAATAGAATCACAGAATCGTCTAGGTTGGAAGAGACCTTTAAGATCACTGAGTCTAACCACTAACCTAACATTGACAAAACCACCACTAAACCATGTCTCTAAGCACTACATCTACCCATCTTTTAAATACCTCCAGGGATGGGGATGCCACTGCTTCCCTGGGCAGCCTGTTCCAATGCTTCACAACCCTTCTGCGGAAGAAATTTTTCCTAATATCCATCGTAAACTTCCCCTGGTGCAACTTGAGGCCATTTCCTTTTGTCCTATCACCTGTTACTTGGGAGAAGAGACCGACCCCCACCTCTCTACGACCTCCTTTCAGGTAGTTGTAGAGAGCGATAAGGTCTCCCCTCAGCCTCCTTTTCTCCAGGATAAACAACCCCAGCTCCTTCAGCTGCTCCTCATGAGACTTGTGCTCAAGACCCCTCACCATCTTCATTGCCCTGTTCTGGACACATTCCAGCACCTCAATGTCTGTCTTGTAGTGAGGGGCCCAAAACTGGACACAGTACTCGAGGTGGGTCCTCACCAGAGCTGAATACAGCAGGACAATCACTGCCCTAGTCCTGCTGGCCATGCTATTCCTGATACAGGCCAGGATGCTATTGGCCTTCTTGGCCACCTGGGCACGCTGCTGGATCATGTTCATCCGGCAGTCAATCAATACCCCCAGCAGCATCCTATCTCCAACAGGGGCGGAGAGAGAAGTGCAGGAACAAGGCAAACTTACACGGTACTTCCCCTTAGTATTCTCCCACGTTACGTCTACTTTTAGAGACAGTTTATATGATTTGTTTATATTAGAGACAATTTCTTTTCTTTTTGCTGAATCTGGCTCCCACTGACTTAATTTGATGGCCCCTCGATGCTGTACAGAAAAAAGTGGTGCATTTGGAATTCAACATACAGCTTTCTGGCATTAACACAGGTGAAAGGTTTCCTTTTATTTCCAAACTCCACGTGAGTACAGTTGATCTCTATTCACCCTTTGCTGGCCACATGTGGTTTTGTAGACTTTTGCCACATCCCTGTGTCATCTCTGTGCCAGGCTGAAGAGTCCCAGCCTACACACTCATTCCATGTACGGAAGCTGGGCTGCACATCTTGGTCATTTTTAACCCTAACCTTTATCCAATTTAATATTCGATGCGCACGGGAGCTCAATGCTGCACATAATGTTAAAGTCACTGGTGAATTATAGATTTACACAGTGTTATAGTAACATGGGGTTTTTTTGTCTGCTCCTAAACGTTAAGCTGAACTCTACATAGAATAAGCTCTCATTTTTGAGACAGCAGTCAACTCAGAGTCCCCCCATCTTATTTATAAATGTAAAACTGCTGGACAAGGAGGCTTCTGATGTGCATCAGTTTGCATCTGTCTCTACGAAATGTCATGTGTCATTTAATTGCACATGGTGCTTTTGCAGTTCTTCAAAGTTAATCCCTTGTCTTTGCTATTCTGCAGAATAGCAAAGAATTCTGCATATCATCTTCATATTGTATCTCCTCACTTTTTACCTTCTTTTCTAGATTATTTAATTATGTGGAACAATAAAGTCACAGCAAAGATCTCTGAAACACACCAGTAGCAACCTCTTTTCATTCTACAAATTGATCATTTGCTTCTACCCTCTCTCTCCTGCTTATTCACACAAGGACCTTCCATTCTATCCAATAGCTCCTCATTGCTTTAAAGGCCCCTTGAGATTTAGATTCTTTAATATCTTTTGAACATTGCCAGGTATGCTGAATCCAGATCTCCTTTATTTTCATGATTTTTCATTCAGAGGACTCCAATATAGTTGTGCGACACAATTTCCCTTGTAAAATTTCTTCCTCACTATAAAAAAGTTCTTTCTCACTACGAAAAAGTTCTTCCTCACTATATCTGGTTTATGCACTAGAACCACTAATTCTCAGTGGTTCTTTAGTAGCGTTACTAGTAATTTGCCTAGTACATGTGCCAGGTTTCTGAATTAGTGGTTCCATTTTTCATATTATCAATGTCTTCCATTCTTTTGGTACTAAAACAGCTGTAAGTGTAAAGTTAGACATGACAGTGAGAACTTCAGCAATTTCTACCTGGAGCTCCTCTGCTGCACTTTGGATAAAGACCAGCAAGTAATGGGGACTCATTAATGTTAATTCTGTCTGTTTGCTCCAAGGCATTTTTAGTTAAAATGGAGACATGTCCACTGATAAATCCTCTGCAAGAAGGGCTATCCAGGCTCTTCCTCACTGGACAGATCCAAAAAGTAAGAATACATTTGTTTTTTTTCTATCTGTGGCTTTTTCTTCCCTGAATCCTTCACACTTCGATCGTTCAGCTACCCTAACAATCCTCTGATGGGCTTCCTGCTCTGTATGTGGTATGAGGATTTACTAATAGTTTTTAGTGAATAATTTCCAGCATTATTTGGATTTTGGGAGGGTTTAGGAGGGTGGGGTTTTTTTGGCCTGCCATGCTACATTTTTGCGCTTAATTACAGCTTACAGATCTTTCCATTCACCCTATTTGGGCATGACTTCAGCTGTTCGAAGGAAGCCTTCTTGTTTATAATAGCATTCCTTTCAATTATGTTTATCTATGCTGCCTTCCTTCTGTGCTTTCTCAAATCTTTTTTGATTAGCAGAAACCACTTGCTTTGTTTCTCCACTATGGTATCCTTAACTGGTCCTGAAATTGTGTGCAGAGATTCAAAGCCCCTGTAAAGACCTTCTTAATAAACATCCTCACTTTTGTATAGTTCTCCTTTGTAAAATTTAACAGCTATAAGGGGGTTTTACTTGTTTCTTTGGGCTTTCTTGCTTCTTTCGATCCTGAAAATGTTGTAAAGTTGTTCCAAGTACATCATGGTCATGACTACGAAATGGCTCTTCCACAGTAAGTCACTGTATGCTAATAGTGTTCCCTCATGAAGTCCTGGGCAACCTACCCCAGCTGACCCTGCCTCGGACAAGACAATAACCAGAGGTGCCACAAATGTTCTCTGATAACAATAACACACTAGAAAATAATGTAATACAAGTATAATCACACTTATAATATCATCATATAATATTACATGCTAATGCTATATTTTTCCTTCATAAACCTGGATTTCAATCTGCAAAGAATCCATGTTTCTTTGTGAACACTTGGTTAACATGATTAAAGTTTTCTGTAACATCTCCTCCATCAGCACAGGTCTCCTCATCTTTCAAAGATACTTTGTGTCCTATATCATCATGAGTCCCAACAGGTTTCTGATATACCTGTTATACTGATATCCTTGTTGAAATTTTCCACTGTAGTCTCTCTGTCCCATTGCCCAGACTTCAGCTGTTCTTCCACATTTCCTATTTGAATATTGCAATATTCTGTCCCGTCCTTACCTCGGTAACACAGAGTTTCCGTGACTTTTCCTCTACTATGCTACATCTCAAACCACATGCACTTCTGTTTAAATATTGATCTGTCACCTTCCCAAGTTAAGTCCCAACAGCATGATTACCTTATGGTTCAAATCACAGAGTTCATCTGTCTGGTATGTGCTCCCTTTACTCTGGAAGTATCGTCTGTTCCCGAGGAATTTTTATGCCTCTCCATTATACCATTTTTCTCATGAAATTATTGGAATTACATCTCTGCTGCTTTCTGGTCTTGCACAAGGTGCCAGGAGCATTTTGGACAGTAGAGCCAGAGAGATTCTGATACTCAGCTTCCTACCACACACAGGTCACAAGTACCAACACCTCTCCAGTACTTCCTAGAAGCTGATTCAGATGAATTTTGAGGTTCACTTGGCAAGTGAGTCACTGCTATGAACTCAGCTATTTCTAGGGGTGATGATCAAACTGACCACTGCTACAGCTTTTCCTCCCTACAGCAGGTATCTTTGCCTCCAGAGGGTTAATCTTATGCAAGCAGCCTAATTCTGAGATATACAAATTTGGGGAGGGAAGGGGGGAAAGGCACCTACTTCCTTCTGATTAGGAAGGGAAATACAACAATATCAGGGAACTCCTGGAAGAAGATTCAACTTCTTGTGGTTTCCACCTTAAGGTAGAAGTATTTCAGTATTAAGTTACTCCTGAAGGATTTATTTAAGGAATTAATAAAGGACTTCCTTAACTTAAAGACCAGGGGATTAATTTTAACCTGATGCAGGAGAATCTGTTTTTACGGAAGCACTAGTAGGCCACACCTGGTCCATGCTGGAAATTAAATGCCTTCCTAAGTGGGGTAAAAACTCCATGGAGAAAAAGGAAGATAGCTATAAGGAAATTTTGAGAAGGTTTCTGAAAGGCTGCAAGGGTCTTCATGAAGTGCAGGAAGAGGCAAAAGGAATCAGGGGAAAAGGGTGGATTTTTATTTTTTTTTAATAGCACAAGTTGATTAATTCAGACATGCTTAGTGCTTGTTAGACTGTAACTGGAAGGGCTCAGAAGGCAGGCAGAGATGTCTTCCAGTGGCATCACTAATCAGACAGGCTGAACAGAAAACACACAGATCAACACTAAGACCTGAACTGACAGAGATGAGGAATTCTCTTGTAGGAATTATGGTTTATTCATAGCAATGATGCCCACTTATGTTTGGAAAAGTATTAATAAAATGTGGACAGCAATAGAAAGAGGTGGACTGCTGTTAACACAGCTATGAAAGAATATTGAGATTTCAGATGCTTATTTCTTTTACAGGACCTAGGCTGGTAAAGCTGGGCTTGGCAGAACCTTGGATGCTATCATTCAAAATAGTCCTGGGAGAGGATGAGGCTTTTGGTGCCCAGATTAATTTACAAGGAGGAAGAGTCAGGTTCTTTGAAGGTTGTCTTGGGCTAGAGCAGCCGATTGCTGCACAGGAAAAATTCACCCCCCAGGAGGACAAGATCCAAGGCATGTAAATTGCTGATGGTGACCTCTTAAATCAAGAAACAAAGGAAATAATTGCTTTGTTGATAGATTTCATCCAGTTGTGGGAAGGGTATCAAAGAAAGTCTGCAAGAGATAGACAGAAGCAAGAATATAGCAGCTAGGCAGAGATTAGCAGGGAAGGAGAGCTGCTGTGCAGCAGAAGAAAGGAGGTCCCAACAAAATGTGATGCCCAGTGGGGAGAGAAGCAAAGACAGAGTCATTGGAGAGGTAAGGAAATTGTCACCTCATGCTGACTCCAGCACCACGCGCTGGACGTTGGCGTTGGCTCTTTGCTGGCAGGGGGGGAAGATGGGAATGGGACGGAACTGGGTACACTGGGGGAATCCAGTGAGCAAAGAAATATCCTCAGCTTCTGAGACGGGTGAAGACTGGCAACAGGGTCATCGGCATACTGTGCCCCCTGAAAGCCATCCCTGGTGTCTTCCCAAATACAGGGATAAGGTGGTTCTGACAGCAATTTAAAGTAAAAAAATAAATAAAATTTATTTATTATTCCAGTTATTTACTGGAAATATCCCCATTATAAATCTGACAAATAGAGATCCCTGGGAAGAGCAAAAGTCTATGCGATTTTAAGAAGTACAGGCTACAATTTTAAGAGTGAAATAATACATGCCCAGAGATGTTCTCAGATACCAGAAATGTCCCCATATAGTCTACAGTGTTAAATGGTTAAAACAATCTGGTACTGGGAGTGCCAACCTGTGCTATCTCAATTTCCATGCATGATTTGGCAGTTACCAGGGTCATTGCAATAGGTTGTTTGGAAAAGACAGAGGGTCAGAAAGATTGAAGGTGTCAAAGTTTTGCAATATGGACCTGGACCGTCCAGTTCAATGTGAGAGAATGGTTCAGCACACTTATTACTAGTATAGCTGTAGCCATAGGAATTGCAACAGATCCGGGAAATGAGCTGAAGAATAGGAATGACTAAAACCTATTATAGCAGACTCATCTTCTCTGGTACTTCAAAGATTCATGACAAGAGTTGAAGCATGATCTGGTTGGTAAACAGCAGATTTCTGAGTAAATGAGATCATGAGAAATCAGACAGTTCTGAATTGAGGGAAAGGCTCCTTGGCTACAAAAACAATTTAGGGTTGCTCCTGAAGCAGGGAAAAGGTATTGAAAAATATACTAACAATTTCCTACCAAGCAAAGGCACAAACACTAATTGTAATGAATGAAGCATTCCTATTTTTAGTATAAATATCTTGCCCCAAAGAAATTTTACAAAACCACTGCCATTTTGGCAGGGCATGCATACTGATTCAGCAGTAACAGGGGTTGAAACTTTTCCCATTAAAGGCAAAAGAGAGAAAAACTACGTGGAGAAGTCCTGGAGAAAAGAGGCTTTGCCAAAGGAGTTGCTTTTGTGGGAGACATTACTAAATTGTACCTCAAGTCAGTGGTGATGAATGAATTAGACAGTGAGTCCCTATTCCCTTTTACCCTTAGGGCAACGAACGTGCGGAGTGCACCATCAGGGCTATGACCTTGTTTGATTCCATTGCAGCAGAGAAAACAACAGTATCAGAATACCAATAGACAATATTTCAGTTAATATAAAGGGTGCCTGTTTACACTTCCTTTTTGGTGATGCACAAACACTTGTCTGTTGGCATAGGGTGATGCTTGGAGTCTAGCTAAAGAATGATTTGCCGGAGCCAAGGTAACCTACAGAGCTGGGGTAAGTAACATATCCCAGAAGTACAAGCAAAAAAGCACACAAAGGGAAGTGATGGACAGTCTTACAACCCCTGCAACCTTGGCTCTCCGGTCTGAAAGACCAGGTATTTTATTTATGTAACCTCCGTTTTGATTCGAGAGCAAGACTTGAACTGACACTTCTGTGTCTCGTCTTTGTGACTGCACACCTGTCAGGTGATGGAGTGACGTTTCGCTAATCAAGGTATGTGCATCAAGCCAAGTTTACAAGGTACAAATGGTTTTCTTAGTACATAAATTACTGTAAAGCTCCCAAAAGAAGCTGAAGGACCAGTCTGGTTATTTTAAGAGTGCCAGACTACCTATGCTATACCAAACCTTTATCTACTAAGATCCACCTGGATGTTTTTTGTTTGAAGGCTGGTTGTCCTTAGCAACTTATTAGCAAAAGCAACAAAAAGCCTTCAGGAAAAGGCTTAATGACTTTGATCTAAGCAATCATAAAGCTAAAACTCTACAGATGTCTAGTGTATGCATGGCCAAATAGGAAAGGCTCTCTTTTTAAGGCAAAATTACTTATACAGTAGCAGAGGTCCTTTGGAGTGAATCAATATGCATTCATTTCTGGTACACATGAACATCACGGTCTTGCCAGTGAGAAACTCATGAAAGTGAATAAAAGGTAAGGTTATTAATTTTGAAATAAGTTTGGGCTATTGTCTCGTTATGATTGTATGCCAGAAGAAGGTAATGTTTGAGGCACTTTGTACAGCTTGCCTTTCCAGTGGAAGGAACTTCTACTAAGCAGTCATCTTCATAAAGATATAGAAAATAAGCCTGGAAAATATTAAGAAATAGCTAAAAGATATCTATTTAAGGAAGTATCTAGAAGAATTTTCATTTAGAGCGCTTCCTTCCCATACTCTGTCATATTGGTAACAGCACTGCCCACCTGAAGCATCCAGGGAGATGAAAATTGCAAAATATAGAAGTGTTAGTTAAGGCAAAAGGACATGGATTCTCAAATGCAGTATTTTCTTTTTAAATGTATGTGTTTCTGGTTATTAACTATGGCTAAATTATATGACACCTTAAATAGTCCCTCCGGGACCATTCTATTGCAAGTAATTTTTATACTGCATCCAGCACGTCAGCTCCCAAGCCATCACAGCGAGACTTGAGGACAATGTCGCAGAGGTTCATTACATGTTTGCTCTCTCTCCTTGCCAGGTGCTAATGAAGAGTGATGGGCTTTGCTGGTTTTATTGTGGGTGAGAGATTATATGTCAAGAATGATCTGAGAGGTGACAGGTCCCTGTCTGTCAGAAGGGACAGAGTCTTCAAGCTAGTATTTTCTACTAGTGTCAGAAAGGAGCCCAGGAGCACTGCAGCCCCCTGAACTGAATAGCCCAGCAGAGCTGGAGTGCTCCAAAGAAACTAGACTGTGGCAGTTCAGTTTCAAAGGGCCAAAAATGTGGATGCTGGGCTTCTTAATACAGTGCTCCTTGCATTTCAGGTCTCCAGTTCAATAATGTCTCCACGTAGACAGAGGAAAAAATTCTGAAAAACAAGTGTCCATGTCGATTTGAGCAAAGAACTGGAGGCAGGGTTATGATTTCAGGAGAAGCGTTTTAGTGTATCTGCACTTTTATGAACCATAAAATAAACATATACAGAGACTGCATTACGAAGTAGTTCAACACCCTCTACAGGAACCAGCAACGAAAAAGAAAATAGTTTAGACCTGCAGTTAATTCTGATGAATTGAACAGACAGACTAAAATGATTTTGGATTACTCGGGTAGTCTTGAGAACTCTCATTTTCCTGACCTGGTCAATAAGTGTGTCATATCCTAGCAGCTGCTACATAGAATTATAGAATCATAGAATCATAGGGTTGGAAGGGACCTCTGGAGATCATCTAGTCCAACCCCCCTGCCAGAGGAGGGTCACCTTAGAGCAGGTGGCACAGGAACGCGTCCAGGCAGGTTTTGAATGTCTCCAGAGATGGAGACTCCACCACCTCTCTGGGCAGCCTGTTCCAGTGCTCTGCCACCCTCAAAGTAAAGAAGTTCCTCCTCAAGTTTAGGTGGAACTTCCTACACTCAAGTTTGTGCCCATTACCTCTTGTCCTGTCCCTGGGCACCACTGAAAAGAGCCTGGCCCCATCCTCCTGACACCCACCCTTTAAGTATTTGTAAGCATTAATGAGGTCCCCCCTCAGCCGTCTCTTTTCCAGACTAAATAGACCCAATTCCCTCAGCCTTTCCTCATAAGAGAGGTGTTCCAGTCCCCTAATCATCTTGGTAGCCCTATGCTGCACCCTCTCCAGCAG
>VYZM01002843.1:7363-17593 GCA_013398915.1 Dromas ardeola
CTATAGTATTCAAGAATGCTGCAAAGTAGACTTTCTGGAAAAAAACCACCACACCATTAGGCATTTAAAAGACCCAGTATAAAAGAATCTTATTCTACACTTCAAGCTACAAACAAGTTGTATGTTTTAATACTAAAGAATTGCTTCTCAAAGAAGTATGCACACTTAAGAAATTTAAAAGATAAGTTACACCTAGAGGCACAGGCAGAAAAGTGTTCACTGAACTCCTCGTGCTTAAAAAAAACCCCATAATCAGAATTGGGATTTTAAAACCAAGATAAAGGGACACCATCAACTTAAAGTTAGTACTTCTGTCAGGATTTTTTTTTTTTTTTATTCTCTTCAGTTGTATATTTTTTTCTCTAGCTCATTTAACATCAGAATTACTTCTCCAAACTGTGATCCACTATTTTGTGTACTGTTAACCTTGCTGTTTCTTGGACATACAGTTTTTACATCCTACACTGGAAAGAAATTCACTGACAAGGAGTTCGAACATAAGTCTTCAAAACAAAATGAATACATGTATCAGGACTCGGCACACTATCTGGAAATTAATCTTAATTCTGTGAAAGGACCTGATTTCAAGTTGATGATGCCCCTTTAACCATGCTTTAGTTTTGAAAAAGAATCACTGTAACTGCTAACCACCCACCTTTGCCATTTCCTCCCCATCACCTTTTCAATACACAAGTCAGAGTAAGAATTAGGTTTAAAAGAAGACTTGATGTTTGATAAAGCATGCGTTCAACATACTAAATTAGCTAAACTTTCACCTTTACAGGAAACAAAAACTACTCTAGCATTCACAACCTGGGTTTCATTTTTTTTACTTATACATTGCACCTTTAACCTACTCAAAACTTCAAAGTCTTTGAATTAAACTTTTTACAATATTCAAGAATTTCCCCACCAGCAGCAAAGATGCTAGTGTTTACAAGGAAAAATGCAAGTCCTTTTAATCCCTTTTAGACCAAACCTATTACTTTTATCTTCACCTTTCAAACAAAAGGAGAGATTTAACAAACCTTATCAACTAGTCTTCTATTACTCATTACTTTCAAAAGAAAGAGGGACTAGGTTCTACTTGAAGACAGCTTCAAGGGGGTAAACAACATTGTCAACCATGATAGTTTGCTTGGACAAAAAACCCACACTGTACTGAACAGTGCATTCGTTTTAAAGCAGTGGTCTTGAAAGGGTTTAAAAGAGTGTCTAGTGAAAAGAATCTGAAAAGATTCTGTACTTACTCCTCGGCCTCGGCCTCTGCCTGTTGATGGTCCTCCAAAAGCATCATAGTTTCTGCTTCCAAATCCACTTTCAGGATAAGCAGGCGTTCCTCTCCCCCGAGAGCCTACAGGTGCAGGCTTCATATGGGGTGAAGAAAAACTGCTGTAGGAAGAGTAACTCTCTCTTCCTCTGTCCTCCATAAACCCAGGCCTCAATTTTGAACGGGAGTAAGGTGCTTCCCAGCTAGACCCGCCCTGGTTTCTACCTCCGAAAGAGTCAAGGCTATTCCGGTAGGAGTTGTCAAATCGACCACCATAACTACCTCCGAAGCGGCTTTGTTCGGGTTCATTATAACCATAGCCAGATCTGTACAGATCTCGCCCACCCAGAGAAGACCCGGAGTCGTAAGACTCATAAGGTCCAAACCTGGAAAAGTTGCACAGTGAGGAGAAAAAAAAGTAAGCTTACTAATGTTATACATTTCAAAAGACAAGTTATCAGTTGACATTTATCAACTAAAATCAATTTATTACTATACTGGTCCGTACAGTTGTGTTATTGTTTAATCTTGATTAGGGCTGGGCAAATCACACTATGACCAGATAGAAAGCTATCTGAGCCATTTTTGCTACAAACAATTCTAAAGTTCAGTAAGCCTGAACTTTGTTAACTTAAAATTTTCAGCAACATTTATTTACTAAAACATTATTAGAGCCCAGCCCTAGTCTCACAAAAATAATCACCTGCAGACATTCATAGGATAGTCACTCTCCTTTCTTCAAAATCATGCCCTCATATTCTAACAGTTAAACAGCAGTTAAAAGGCGGCTTAGTTCTGAACTGAGGGGAAAAAAAAGTTTGTTGGTTGTTTTTTTGGTTTTTTTTTTTAGTGGTACAGTTGTGAGTTTTCAACACCCCATAGTTCTAATCTTAAAGGAAAAATACACATGCTCTTCCATTCATATTTGTACTTTCTGGAAATTTTCTTTCCTATAAAATTCAGTCTCCCAATCCGAGCTCATGATCTTCAGTGTATCCATCTTTCACTTGCAGATCATTTAAGTCTAGCAACTCAGGATTTTGAAAGTCTATCCCAATACATGCACAGTGGACACAAAACCAGTCCTTGGAATTTCACAGTAGAGTAACAAGGAACTGAAAGTTTTAGTTATTTACCAAGAGTTTGCTTTGCCTTGGGGTGGGGGATCAGGCTAGAAATCATCAATATTTGTAAGCACTTGAAAGGGAAACACATTAGTGTCCCTGCAGGGTTATAATAGGGAGATTCAGCAGGAGTTGGGAAAGACAAACCCTTGACTGCTAAAATATAAACTAGAACAGACTCAAATTGCTAACAGTATCTCTAGTAAACTGAATGCCTTCATTTTAAAATATGTTTTATTTTAAACCCAAAGCTACACAGAAAATGACACTATCTACAGAAAGAGTCCATGCACAATATTAACATTACATGGCAAGAGACATTTCGGTGTTCAAGTAGTCATTCAATCTTAATCATATGCAGATTACTATATGGTAGGTACAGCTCGTTCCTGAATCTCTGCTCAGACTTTTAAGTCAATCTTAATGTTTATCATTAAACAAATTATACTTCACTAAAATGTTTAACAGAACCGTGCAGCAAAACACAACACTTCTCCAGCCTCCCTACTTAGTACTGTCCTCGCCCAGTGGCACCACAGTGACAACAAGACAAGAATCATACAGTAGTCTGGCTACAGCCAGACAAGAATTCAAGGGCGCACACAAGAAAACCATCAGATTATCTAAGTTTTCTTCACATTTTATTTCCTCCAAGATAGAATCACTACTCTGAAAAGCATGCTTCTTTGAATACGAGAATAAGACCTAAATCAAATCAGCTGATCCCTGCTGGTTTTATCTGAAAGAGCAACAGTAATAGTATCCTAGCATTAAATACACAACTTTAAGACCACTGCATCGGAGTTTTTATTTTTAGACCAATCCATCTTACAAAGCAGCCCAGAACATGCACACAGTTTTGAGTGTAATCAGTACCTGCCAATGAAATAATCTGGACATGACTTTCACATTCAATACCAAGATCATTTGAGTTCTGCACATTCAAACCAAAGAACACATACCCTAAATGTTCCTTGAAAACGGAATGTTGATAGATTTAGTCTAAGGCATTAAACCAGTTAGGTCTAGTCTCCTGTGTCAGAAATGGTATGTCAGGCCAATCAGCTACAAATTGCTAACCATTACCGAAAAATAGAACTTTTTCCATTTTCATTCAAAGACGCATGGTTTCACTGTCAAACTTTTCCACAAAACTGCTGATTATTACAAGAAGCTCTTACAGTTTAGTATTTGCCAGTATTTATCAAACATGAAGACTCAGAACGGAAGTGTTCATACAAAATCGTAACAACATGCCTCAGGAACACTTAAGTTAAATGACAGAAAGATTTAAACTGAAATTGAATTTGATCAATTCTTGGGACAACTGAAGGATTATTTTACCTGTTACCACCACCACCACCTCCTCCACCTCCATGACTCTCCATCCCATAGGATTGGTTAAGGTAAGAGTCCATGGATCGTGGGCCACCATAGCCTCCATGCCCATAATCACGGTCCATGTCTAAAAAAAGAGCAGAAAAATGTTTATAAAGAAAGCAAGCAAGAAGTCTTAGTAAGTAATCTATCTTAAATTCTTAAGTGCTTACAAACAAAATACAAAACTGCCAGTTACAAACCAATTTCGACACTGTGCTTAGGGAAGCCGTGTGTCTTTGTCATCATCCAAGCACCTCTTTAATGAAATCAAGTTCAAGTTTTTTCCCCAGTAGTGGATAACTCAGAATTATTGTTCCATCGTCTGGAATTCGGACGCAAGTTAAATTAAGGTAATTAAATTGAGAAGCCTGATGTAGAATATGTCAGAAGTTAGTGGAGAATTAAGACCACTTGCCCCCTTTAATAACACACACAGCTCACAGGCATCTGCTTTCTCTATCCAACACCACAAGAAACCTTCACTCATTTACAGAAACCTCGGGTCAAGGTTACAAGCTGCCATGCTGCAGTGCAGACTGTATATAGGCTACAGTTGGTTGGTACAGATGTTGGTATTTCATAGCTGAACTGATACCATTTCATGACATCTTTGTATCTTGTAATGAAGTCTAGCAAAAGAACCAACTTCTTCCTCAACATCGGAAGATACATATTAAAGTTCTGGTTAAATAAACACTCAAATTCCAAGCACTAAAACAGTTTTGTAGATCTGCATAACAAGTACGATCCACTGTCTTCCTATAGCATATACAATTTGCACTTCACTGGCATTCTAGTGACCAAAACTGCTTCCCAGTGCCAACCAACACTAACTTTCGGATAATACAAAGAAAGCCTGGCAAATCAAGCCTCACAGAAAAGGCAACATAGAGAAGGAAAACACAGTGAACACAGGAAGGATAAAAATAAAGCCACAGAGAGACTTGTCCACTCTGATAAGAGAGAGTATTTTATGCATTTCAAACTCTCAAAGTGTAAACCATTGACTTTTCCAGAAGATAACAGAACAATAAACTCACTTGAAGTCATAAGAAATTTCCCTGCTTAAAGAAACATAGAAACATAATTCTGCGTGCATATTGTTTCATGAAAATAACTGTAGTGATGAAAATATGTATACATTCTATTTCCTGTTTCTACTTGCTTCTTGTTAGCACCAGGCAGCCATCGTAATTTACATGTCAACAAGAAGAATTCTGCAAATGGTATTGAGCTGAGTGTATCACTTTTACACAGGTGTTCTTAGCATGCCTGAATAGAGACTCCAACAAAGACTTCCTGCTGATTTTTTTTTTTTATTTTAACAATCATTGGTACCGTCTAAAAAAAAAATTAAAGAGGATACTTCTGAAACAAAAATCTTCAAACATGGAAGTCACACTGCACCTTTCCATAATCCCAACATACAATAAAGATTCTGCAGCAAAGCAGAAGAATAGCTTTTCAAAATACTAATCATGTAGCACCACACAGCGTCAACTTAAACTGTAAAAAGTTACTCTTTAAAGAAATAGCTGAGCCTTCTACTAGAAACATCTAATATTCTTCTCTGGTGTGACTGAATGATCTACCACCTGACCCAGTGGAATACCCTCAAGACTGCCTAAATGAAGATGCAGGCCAGTAAAAAGAGTAAGGTTTCTAATAAAATAATTCCAGTTTCACAGAAATTAAGGTTAGATGATCCCACGGTCAAACTCAGATCCAAGGTATTTTTTTTTAAATACAGTACATCTAATCAAAAGACAATGACATTCTGAAAACTGAAATATCTGACTTGAAAGTGCACAATAATTTGCCTTAGTTTCACCTGCTCCCTATTCATCTATAGACCCAGAGATGGCAAAAATTAATTAGGTTAAGAGTTGAAGAGGTGAATCAAATAATTCAAGGAAGAACACAACACACTGCCAAGATCCCTGCCACTGCAATTCAATTCTATTACAGCATAGTAAGTAGTGAGCTGTGTTGTCCACATGCCAGAAGTTCACTAGTGGGAAAAACACAAAAGCATTCACACACAATAGAACTCTTCCAAAAACTCCTCTGAAGCAGTTTTGAAGTAAGTTTCAGTCTAACATTCTTAGCATGAAAGAAAATACTAAAATATGTTTTACAATCACAGGATAACTTCTGACATCCACTTCTGCTCAAGACTCTCCTTACTCTTACACTGTTCAGCTTATCTAACATCATCAGTCTTGCTGTAGAGCTATGCCAGTCCCTAAATACTCAAATCACTGCCTTTAGGACGTCAGCATCTCCTCCCTAACAGTGAACAACTTACTCATCCTTTCCAGACTCACTGTGCTGCATTTACCTACGTTATAATACACTTACGTTTAAAAAGGTTTAACAGAGGATACAAAAGGTACAAAGACGTGAAGAGGGATGATCACTTGCATGATTTTCTGCTACAAAAAACTGGAGGTAGCAAATTAAACTTAAAAACAACAAGCTAAAAAATTAACTTTATCCTTTTTCACAAAACAGATACTTAAGTCCTGGAATTGCTCTGTGACAAGAAGTTACTAAAATTTACATGGATTTAAGAAAGAAATTGGTTAAATCCACTGATGAGAAATACAAAGGATGTCGAACACAAAGACTATGTCTCTGATCCTTAAAGTCCCCAGGCTGTAAACCAGTGAAGGTATATAAATACACCGAAGGAGTACTTGTGCTATTCCTTCCACACCTCCAAATGGACAGTGATATCGGTGAGGTGGGACAGACGTATCTTTCACCTGACCTAATCAAGGTGATCTTATGATATCCTTCTGACTATTTCATTAACTGTTCCAGAATGGTCAGCAGTAAACCTATCATTTCAACCACTAGCCTCCTGGTTCAGTTATTTTGTCAGCTGCAAACTTTACCAAAGATTTATAGATTTTACATTCATCCACAGAGCTTGACAAAGTTACTGCATTCAAATTAAGAAGCACAGTATTTCTTCAGGCCTTAAGCCTTTACCCTAAAAAGGGGCAAAACATACAAGAAGCCAGTAAATACTCACTTAGGTAAACCAAAATAAAAGGATTTCAATTCTTGAATTTAGTAGCTGAATAACAATCACTCACATGGTTTTAATTATTACAATCTCAAGGTAAATAGCTTATTAACTGACAAACCTCACAACCACAGACATCAAAATCCATTCGCACTGGCCTCTTTCACACTTGATTCTTCTTCTACCAACTAAAGCAAGAAAAATGGACTTGGAGCAGTAAAAAAAAAGCTGTATCCATGCAGTACAATTTCCTCTACCTGTAGACCTACTCTCCGTTCACTGTTATGTTGGCTCTGGCTGTCACCACCAGTGGAAATACACAGAAGTCGCCTGTCTGTGCAAACTACTCAGACTAAATGTGAAATTGTTTAACACGCTGAGAGAACATGTGCTTAACCACTAGAGAAAAACCACCAGGAATTGCACTGCAGTATCTCAAACAGAAAATTCACAAGTGTAATACTTCATTTAAGTTTAAATAGTAACTGTTCATCAACAAAACCTTTGAAGAAATATTATATCTGTATATCTACAAATACTATACATGAAAGAGAGAAGAAAAAAAAAAAGAGAGAAGTGAGTTATATTTGCTCCTAAAGTTTAAAAATGAAAGAGTGAATCTCCGAACTGATGAAGGCACTGACAATGTATCTGAAACAAAGAGTTTGTTGAAGGAATAAATCAGGTTTTGGCATCTGCAGCCTCTTGCATAAATGCAATGCGGATGAGTAAGCTGCTGAACTCAAGTACAGAAATGGAATTGCAAAGAACAACCTCATTTTTCATTTCTAGATCATGCTTAAAGCCTACTAGGGTAGAAGAGAGGGAAAAAGAGTTATGCCAAAGGGAAAAAAATATATTAACTCTAAAATAAAAAAGAATGGGAGACTAAAAGACAAGATCAATTTACAAACTAAAATATTAATGTATATGTATACCTTCAGATTAAACAAAAAAAAAAAAAAGAGAAGCCATATCTGGTGGAGAGATCATTTAAAATAGCTGCAAAATAAATCTCAATAGCCAGTAAAGAGCAAGTTTTCCTTAGGAAGAGAACTAGGAAGTTAAACATAAGCTAGATAAGACTCAGAATCCCTTGGTACAAAGACTCCATCTAACAGAAAAAGCTTAAGATCAGAGAACACTGGAATCATATTCACAGCACAAAGAAACAAAATAATTTTCAATAGTGTTTTCAATGTGGAGCATATGGAAAAGCTAGGAAGATGAGAGAAAGGAGAAAGATTTTTCAGTAATCAATAACAAATAAAAAACCCAAACATCAGTAAAATAAAAGTAACCTTTAAACAATAAAAAAAACCCACAGAAGTATCAGCTTGAAACAACCTGAATTCCCCTGTATTATAAATTCATAATCCACAATGACTACAACAAGCTTAAGGTTCCATTGTGCAAGAGTAAGCAACATTTTTTCCAGGCACATTACTTTTTTGATAACACCATCCCTGCTTTAAGATCACAACCTTGTCATTAGGTACAGAAGTTTTAACACATCATTGAGTGCCATGCAAAACAAGGAACCAATGCAACAATGTAGATGAATTTTAGAAGTAGAAGCAAAAACCATTTCCCCTTCCAGATTAAAATGACTATAGTTACAATAATTAAAATATTAACATGAATAGTTAATATTATTTCTGTTAAAAATATTAACAATTTATTCTACAGGCCATGTCATCTCTGTCTCAAAGCAAGGGACAATGGTGGCATTACAGCGGTTATCAGCCATCCAATTAAAAGTGCTTCACACTGGCTAAAAGTTTCCAACAGGAAGAACCTTGCCAAGAACTCAAATGAAAACTGGGCAAAGGTGAAAACTCGATATCCATCCTCTATTGCCATCTGCTGGACCCCTATAAAATAGCCTTTAGCCCACTATATAGAAACGGCGTAAAACAAAGCTTTATTCATGCCTTACTAATGTACATACAACGCATGAACATTAACGTTAAGTGTTTCAAGCTATATACATCATAATTAAACTTGGCTTATAATTATGAATAATATAAAGTTTAATTATCACAATGAAAACTATTATTACAGAGGTACATGAAAGGAACAATTTAACTGTAACAAATGTACAACATACATTTGGTTGGTTACTTCCCATAGGATGACCCTGGATTCGCTTTAATACTACTGTCATCAGATATCAGAAAAGCAGGTTTGGTTAATGGCTACAGTGAACATTCCAATGAGATACTTAAACTGCTACTTAAGAAAAACCTTTTCTATTAAAAAAACACAGGATATTTAATTAGGAATCAATACAGAAGATTAAAAAAACAGGACCATAGCTTTAATTTATTTATTTTACTATGAAGAAAGATAAATGCAAAACAATATCATTGGCAAAAAAGCAAAGACTCAAGGAACATATCATAAAAATCACCATACTGCAATCAAAGATGTGTCTGTAATCCATTGCATTATTTCTGTTTTACAGCCAGCAAGAGTATCAAGAGATCCAACGGCAAACACTTATCTGATGATATCTGTAAATGAAGCTTGGGTACAGTTTATGGTAAAGTTTTTATATTAACATCCTTTCAGCACTTGCTTGGATGCTGGCAAGAGATGTCAAATCATTTCTTGAGTCTTACTAAAATCATAACCTTATTCATCTTACAAAAATATGTGCATTCCTTTTTGCTGTATCTATATGATATTTTTCACAGTGTAAAAACAAGAGCTAGCTTCTGCTGTATCACGTTTACTTTATAGGTTTTCTGTATTCCTTCCCAAACTCTTAAAGTAAACTTAAAAAAAAAAAAAATAACAAAAATAAAAATCAAGCAGGTCCAGGTTCTGTTTTTTCCATGTCTGTATAAAAGGGGGAAACATCCTTTTTCTTTTCAGTAGAAGCAGTAAGAATCAAATACAGCAGTCCATAAGAAAACAAAATACTGATTTATGCAAAAAAGCGCCATCGTATGAAAAGTTTCTATTCCCCCCCATCCCCACTCCTTGAGCTCACAATTTTGATTTGTAACGCGCAGGAGTTCATGTTGACATGCCCAAGATGAAAATCAAGTCTCATTCCCAGCCAGTTACAACTCCTCCAGAAAACAACATGTGCAGTCAAACCATGTTACGTACTTTTAATAACCCGTTTGTTTTTTGTTTTTGTCAACACTGACTGTTCAGCCCCAACGCTTTTTACAGGTTAGACGTATTTATAGCTCATACCTGAGACTGACCCACTGGGCATGTTCACACCACAATGCATGGGGGTATCTGGGAATCTCCAATCTCTGTCTTCAGCTGGAGAGGATGGGTCAGTGAGAATGACTTAGTGCTTAGCAAGAGCCGGAGGGGAGAGACAGGGAGCCGCAACAAGAGGCGGCTCTCTCTCCTGTCGGATCTCCAGTCTCCTGACACGACCCCCTCACGGAGCTCTC